>JARDYH010000007.1:6999624-7474624 GCA_029215795.1 Anniella stebbinsi
CTGACGAGTTTGTAGGCAGGACCCTCAGGTTTTCAAACTCCAGCATGGTGTATGAGGAGTCAAGGGACTCAGCATAATCTGGCATTTCCATGTCCATTAAGCTTTGACAAATCCTCATTCTTACTGTCAACAGAGACAGGCAGGGCCCCCGCGACCCTGCAGTCAATCACAGCTAGGGTTTCCAACACAGTAGATTTGACTACCACCCCAAGCTCCCAGGATGACAAATCATTACCTAATTCCCCAACTCCTCCCTCCCAACACTATCAGAAGGCTGGAAGGTAGAAATGACTTGGTCTTTATTGCTCTCTCTCTCTCTCTCTCTCCCTTTTTCCCTATGAGTCTGTGCCCTGTATCATGATTATGTGATATAGATAAGGCCTGGTCTAACTCAACGGATTGCATCCTCCATTCAATAATATGTGGTTTATGGCAATCCTTGAGTAAACATTTTGAAAACTACAGGCAAGGAGAGATGTTCCAAAGTATATCTCACTCCCACTCCACCCCAAGGCCTGAACTATTGAACAGTGTCATACACTCATTATGTCATTTGCGTTATTTGGGGTTATACTTCTCTGCAGGTTTTATCCCCGATGATGATGATGATGATGATGATGATGATGATTTATTACATTTATATACCGCCCCATAGCCAAAGCTCTCTGGGCGGTTTACAAAAATTAAAAGATTGAAAACTAAAAAGACAATATACAAAATTTTAAACCATAAACATAAAACAGCTGACATTTAAAACATTTATACAACATTATTCATTTTTAAAAAAAACACCTACGGTTTACAAAAACAATGTTAAGGCTCTACAGTTTCCAACCAAGCACCAAAAAGCAGGGAAATTGGGAGTTAAGACTCACAAGCCTTAATGCCACATCCTCCCTAAGGAGGCAGAAAGTGCAAGTGAAATTCTCATTCTCCCAAAGCAGATAAACCATGAGGACAGGGTGGAGAATACGATATGCAGAGGTGACTGTGGGGTTGTGGAAAACTGATCATGAACAACTTAGGGCCACCTACTTCTCTTTTTTTGTTTAGAACAGCCCTTCCCCAACCTGGTGCGCTCCAAAGGTGTTGGACTACAACTCCCATCATTACAAGTCAGTATGTCCCATGGTCAGGAATGCTGGGACTTGTCATCTCAAAAATCTAGATATGCAATTTGATATGCAGAGGTGACTGTGGGGTTGTGGGAAATGATGATGAACAACTTAGGACCAGTTACTTCCCATTTCTTAGAGATTCTTATGTCGAGAGTTGCAACCCAACACATCTGACAGGCACCAGGTTGGAGGATGTTGTTCAAGAACAAGGGAAGGCAGAATGTAGATCTCCAGATGTTTTGGAATCTGAAACATTACTATTAGTAGTAGTAGTAGTATCCTGCCTTTTGCCCAATGCTGGGCCTCAGGCAGCCTTACAAAACTAAAACATATACAGCTAAAACTTATAAATAGAAATATACAAAAGTTTAAAATATAATTAAATGCTTTTCAATATTAAAGCATTTAAAACATTTAAAATACATAACAATTTAAAAGTCAAAGGTATAGACAGAGGTCCAGATTATTTGCCAAAGGCCTGCTGGAACAAAAAAGGGGTTGTCTGCCTCCAAAAACACATCCAGGAGGGAGCCAGTGTAGACTGCAAGGATTAGAAAGAAAATGCATGTGTACACTATGCAAAATACACAACAGTTTAACTGTTTCTAAACCTTATTAGAAAAACAGGGTGACTAGGCCAAAATCAACGTTGTAGGCCCAGAAGCACTTTGAAAGGTTTCAAAATTGTACTTAAAACTTACACCAGCCCAAACTAATTAAATGAAGAGTTTGAAGCTTTCAACTTTATAGCAGTGTGGACCAAACTCTTAGAAAAGAGGGAAGGAGCACACTGTGTGTGTATGGGGTGGGCTGGGGATGGAAAGAAAGGTATAGCTACCTATTCCCAGGAGAGATCTGAAGATCAAGTTACCATGGATCCAGAGGAACCACACCCTGCTTCACCAGGGAGCAAAAGAGCAAACTGGCCTTATGAAGATAGCCCAAAATACTCTCAGAGCCAAAGGAATGCATGTTCCAGAAGAGAAAAGAGAAACTCTTCTTCTCCTTCTTCATTCAAAAGGTCTGTGCTAGAGGCAGCGGCCATTTCACCACCACCCCCGCCCCCACACACACACACATTCTAAGGCAGGAGGGAGGGGGGAGAGCGACGCTACTGAGCGTGCCTCACGCTATGAGGGAAGATGGCCTCCTCATTGACTTGAATGAGAGGTAAAAATAGTCCTTAAAAGTCAACCGAAGGGAATTTTTGAAAAATGAAAATCTTTCCACCAACTACAGTGAAGGAGGAAGAAGATCCCACCACTAGATTAATTAATAAGGCTCTAGAAACTATGCAAATCGTGAGCACAAAACTCGCAAACCCAAAGTCATTTAACAAAAGCAGGGAGACAGGTTTGGGTTCCTTTTATACCTTAAACTGCTCTCCTTCCCTCAATCTTTCACCAATCTTCTTGAAATTTTCAGGTAATGTAAAACAAACGTTTCTTTCTGGCACCTGTAAATTTCAGAAAGATTGGTGAAACATTTTCGATTTTATGGCTGTTAGAATGACCCCCCCCCCAATTATCACTTTAACATGGCGGAATGTGTTTTTTACTGACGGCCCTTAACAATGGAGGCACGGCTGTGCCTCCATTAATAAAAGAGAACTCTCTGGATGCTATCATTTTGTGTGAGATGATGTTCTCGGTTATGAGGAGGGGATTACAAAAGAGACACACACATGTAGAGAGCATGTGAAGCCACAAGCAAAATCCATTATTCACTGCAAAACCAAAAAGAAAAGTATGGGTTTCTAAATGGAAAATATAGGGTTGGATCCGCATTTAGTTCTTCTGAATGCAGTCACATTGAAATTAATACTTCTTGAGTCTAACTTAAGTCCCATCAGTTTTAATGGGTCTACACCAAGTATGACTAAGTCTGGAGCCAGCCCATCATTTATATCCCACTGAAAATTCTGATCCCTAAACAAGGATGGTAAACTTCACCTTGATCATTTCTCCTGTTTTTCTATACATATATGGGGTTGGATCCAGACTTAGATGCTGGCAGAAGAAAACTTGCTGACCCCTTCTTCCCCATGGCAGCCCTTCCAGCCTCCTGGAAAAAATTACACAGAAGGTCAGGGGACCCTCCTGAACATGGTGAGCTGTCATACAGGGCAAGCAGGGGATCCTAACAAATGAGGTGGAGCCCTTCAGTCAGTGGAAGGCAGATGCCAGGTCCAAGCCATGTTTTCTTTGTTTGCTGCCTCTGTAGAACCCATAATTGGCTCCTAGTTGATCTATCATAGTGGCTGATATATGTGTTTATATTACTATCACTATATTAGGGTGACACACATCATATGGTACTAATATCTTCATCTGTCTTTCGGTCTGGGCATTTGGGGTTGTCCAAGTCATTATCCTCATTGACCACATGAATGAGCAGGCATGCACATATGTAAAAAAAAATGGCTACCATATTTGGCACCCATAAAGGTTAGTACCGTTGCCTCCCACTGATTGCTGCTGCCATGCTGTTACATTTGTGCTGGTGTAAAAATGCCCATCAAATGGAAACAAACCATGGTGGAAATGGCACATTTATGTACAGTGCCAACCTTTACATCTGCCCATGTTTGCAAGTACAATGCATTCAACTAGACAACAAAGGTGGACATAAGAGCAGAAACAGAGGCGGGAAATAAGGACTAGTGGCAAACATTTGTCAGGACGAAGCCCATTCTCCATGGTGTGGATTCCGAATCAGACCCAGAGGCTGAAGAAGGAGAAGACCAGCCAAGTCAGGAAGTGGGGAGGAAATTCTCCAAGATTCCCCAGGAGTCAAGGAGGAATCTTCCCAGGAGCATATTGAACAGGAAGCTTAGGCTTAGAGATCATTTCCCCCACCTCCACCTCCCCTACAGGGAACTCAGTCTTTGCCAGAAGTGGAGGGAGCATCGGAATTGGCAGATCCCAGAGTCTGCCGCAGGGTCAAGCAGGCGGAGTTGAGAGGAGGGGGGGGGGCAGTCCACTAGGCTAACCACTCGCTAGAGGTTACAGTTTAAAGACCCTCCCTAAAGGAGGGGTCAGGTGAAAGCCTATCAGACATGGTGGGAAACCGCCCATTTAGTCGATAGGCAACTGCCTTGCTTTGTTAGGCTAATTAAGCTTAGAGGATATCTCCTAGCATTCACTCTCCCTTCAGGTGTAAAGAGGTGTCTATTTACTGAGTAAAGGTTTTGTGGGTTGCACAGCAGACCTCTTTATTGTCTCACATCTCAGTGGGAGGGGCTTGGAATCATGACAACTTTGTAAATGGGTGGAGAGAAAGAGTGGACTCTTGGATCTGAAGTAGTGCCAGCTGCCTAAGATAGAATGAAGACCTGCATGGCAATTTGTAGGTATCCCACAGAAAATACAGGATTTTCTCCTGTGTTGCTCTCAAACTCTGGAACACCCACCCTTTGGAGTTGTGACACACCCCATTCTCTCTGGATTCAGGCAGGTGGTCAAGATACATCTTTTTAACTTGGCTTTTTAAATGGTTGGTATGGCTTTTAAAGGCTGTTTTTTATGTTTTACTGTGCTTGATTATGGCCTTTATTTTCTGAAATATGGTAAACTGCCTTAGTTGGCTTTGTGAAGGTGGTATAGTAATATAATAAATAAATAATACAGCAATGGAGGAAAACATTTGCTATTTCAACTCTGGGTCATAAAATCATAGAATAGTAGAGTTGGAAGGGGCCTATAAGGCCATTGAGTCCAACCCCCTGCTAACTACAGGAATCCATCTTCCAGCATTCCTGAAAGATGACTTTTCAGCTGCATGTGGAATGCCTCTAGTGTGGGAGAGCCCACCACCTCCCTAGGTCATTGGTTCCACTGTCATACTGCTCTAACAGTCAGGACATTTTTCCTGATGTCTAGCCAGAATCTGGCTTCCTGTATCTTGAGCCCATTATTTCATGTCCTGCACTCTGGGATGATCAAGAAGAGATCCTGGCCTTCCTCTGTGTGACAACCTTTCCAGTATTTGAAGAGTACTATCATGTCTCCCCTCAGTCTTCTCTTCTCTAGGCTAAACATGCTCAGTTCTTTCAGTCTCTCCTCATGAGGCTTTGCCCCCCTCTACAAGATTTCGGTTTGACGCCCGGTTCCCCGATTATGCGCATCTTCTCTCAATCGCTTTTACGCCTAATTCCTATACATGGGAGGCGTTGAAGCGCATTACGGGCTGTATGAAAGGCATTTTAAAGTTTTTGGCATGCTGAGAATCGCATGCAAATGTTGCTGAAAGTAATGTGCTTTGTCCCAGAGAAACTTCCCAAACTGGTTCCCTCCCTTTATTCTCCCCGCCCACCAGAATCTCCCGCCTTTGGTTTCCTAGGTTACCTGAAAGGAATGAGCTGATTAACATGTTCAGCTACCTGTCTTCCCCCCTCCTTCGCCCGACTGCCATGGCCTCCTCAGGAGTAAATGGGAATGTGCCTCACGCACACACACACACCAAAACAGACAGGGGGATGCTGCTTCATTCCTTCTCCCTCTACTTCCCAACGAGCTCAACGATTGTAAAACATACACACACACACACACAACTCAGCTCAGGAACCCAGCAAGAAGCGAGGGGAAGTTATGTCTGCTGATGGCTAATTATGCGCACATCTGCACATCCTTCCTACCCCCTTCTCATAAAACCACCTCCATCTGGCCCTGTGTCTCCATGTTAAAAATATTTCATCAGGGTACTTCAAAGAAACTTTATTTTTGGTTCACGTTGGGTCACCTCTTCTTAGAGCTTCCATCCAGAGAGACGGAGTACAAGGAGGAAGTTGCCAGGAGGAGAGAGGAAATGAATCTAAACCAAAAAGTGGGAGGTTTTCCCAGCGAAGGGGCAGTTCTATGCATGAGATCACGACCACGGTCCAACCCCCTGATCATTAATGCGCCTCCTCGGAATGTTGTTTACACAGACATAAGGCGCTCTTACTCCCGCCGTAAATTAAAACTCACTAATTAACGCGCATTCGAAAATGCAAATACTCGGAGAGAAAACGCACCTGGGCACCTGATTTACGCTCCACTCTTGTAGAGGTAAATTTCTTAATGCGCCTGGAAAGAGCTTTAAATCACTCTTGTAGAGGCACCCTTTGTTTCCAGATCCCTGATCGTCCTCATTGCCATCCTCGAACCATGTCCAGCTTGTCTCATCCTTCTTGAAGTGTGGTGCCCAGAACTGACAATATCCAAGATGAGACCTAATAAGTGCCTAAGAGAGGGGAACCTTTCCTGAAATGTATTCATGCTGTACAAGAAAGAGATCTTGAGAAAAGAAGGAGATGCAATTTTCAGAAGGAACGTTTTGGGCCAAAGGAGGAGGATTGCCAACTGCTTTCCCTGTAAAATTGTCTGAACTCTGATTCAACCCCATTAAGAAGGAGACCTCCTTTATCCTAATACAACATTCAATAAAACAAATAATGGAATGAGATAAAGCCATCATTTGAACAGATTGAGATGTTCACTTTTCCCCTTCTTCTTTGTGACCTGAATCCAATCCTGGATAAGCTTTTGCCAGAGCTTGCTAGGCTCATCCTTTGATGGTTGCGTCTGCCTTATAGAAAACCAAGATGGGGAAAGCAGCCCAAATCCCAACAAACCATCAAAAAACGTATTATCCATGTCAACATGTAACCTGTGGAAAACACAAGTCAGGATCTGTTTGGTCTGCCACTGGACAGTGTGAAAACTGAAGCACAGGTCTACCCAAAAATCTATCTTCCAGTAAGAACATTCGATTGCGTTTTATTATCACTATGCGTGAGTTATAAAACAATTAAATTGCGCAATCGCTCCCCCTTTGTCTGAAAGAATAAGCACAGCACAAATGATTCCTTGGAAAGATAAAGAGTTTATGTTTTTTATCCTTGGACTCTGCACCGAGGCTTCCAACATCAGCTCAATTTGTAGTTGATAGCTGTTCTGATTTGGCTCGTTACTCCCTTAGACAGTCTTGCTGGATTAAGGCACACTCAACCAGGAAATGTGTATTTTCCATATGCAGAGATAGCTCATGACCAGGGATGGCTCCAGGTTTTTGAGCGCCCTTGGGTGAGACATCCTGTATGCCCTCCTCTATCAGTGAGTCTACCTTCTTGCCACCATTGATACCAGCGGCCGTTGCTCCTCCTCCTCTTTCTCAACATGGCTCCCACTTGTGTGCTTGACAGGCAGAGAGCCAGGGAGCAAGGAGGCCGTGGCATCTCCTGCTCCTCCTCCTCACCACCTCTGTTGTCTGAGGCCAGATCTACACCAACCAGATGTAGTCCTGGGCTGCATCTATACGAGGTCGCATTGGTGCCTCGTTATCCGAAATCCCACAACTGCACTCCTCCAGGGTAATACCCATGGAAAGGAGAGCAAATGCAGGTTTTGGAGGCTGACAGGGCTGCTGCCATCCCTAGCGCCCCCGTTCCTCCACCCCTGTAGTTTCTCTCCTCATCCTCCCCCCCCCCGGAGTTTTGGTTTTATATTATTATTATTTGTTGCCTGTGCAATTGTGCGATTACACGATTCTAGAGAGTCACAGAGATGAAACACCACCTCCCCACTTTCCTGGTTGTCACTACCATTATAAAACATTTTAAAGCAGAAGTGTAGATCCTGCCTGAGCCAGAGAAATAATTCCACATTCAAATCCATAAAGAATTCTGCCTTCTGAAAGCATCCCACAGCTATCTGATCAAAAGAAAACCTTGGTTTTAATGGCCGCTGGTTTTCATGCCCATGCTGCCTGGGAAGTTGGAATTTTCCAAAAGTCCAGTTCAGCTGGTGGATGTCACCAGTCTGGGGATGTACGAGAATTTTGTTTCATTTCATGTATAAACAGATTTTGCACCCATCGGCATCTCCCAAATGTGAGTGTGATCTCCACAGTCAAAGCCTGTAAATTCCTGAGCTTGTGATGTTGATCCTGGGGGTGGGGGAGGGGGGCATTTAAAAAATGCACATATTAGAAAATACACATAAAATGTGTACATTTAAAATGTATGCATGCAAAATGTATACTTTTAAAAAAAACCATGAAAAATGAGTACTTTTATTTAAAAAAATACCCATGGAAAATGAGTACTTTTAAAAAAAAAAAAAATACCCTTGGAAAATGAGTACTTTTTTAAAAAAAATACCCATGAAAAAATGCATACATTATAAAAAGTGTGCACAAACATGCTTTAATCGATGGAAGGACATTGAGTACTTTTGAATGTGTGCCCCAAGAATGTATCCAAGTATGTCATGATTTTTGCTTGAAAGGAAAGGAAAGCTCTGATATGGACATGAGTTGGGCAGAGCCTCAAGGTGGAACTAAGACCATCACGACAAGCTCAGGTTCTGATGATTTTCCACATCATTAGTTGTCACGTGGAGTTTGCAACAAACTGTCCCTTCCTTCTCCCTCGACTTCCACAAGGACAAAAACATTGTATTCTGCAGATGATGGCTGGCAGGAGAAAACCGCCTGAACCCAAATAAAATGGATCCAGATAAAATCAATAGTATAAATACAGAAGCCAATAACAATGCCTTTGGAGGAAACGTATAATTAGAAACACTGTGCCACAGTGGTAATCAGTGGTGTGAAATCAAATCATTAGAGACTAATTTATAGCTACAGCCGCAACAAATTAACCCAAACCAGATGGCTGTGCAATCAGACACTGTGTCTCATCCCTATCATTTTGAGCAGCCTGAGATGTCTTCAGGGCTAAAGGGATTCCTGGAATTTTGTTTAGCAGCCAGCCACCTCTCACGGGTATCAGTGATTTCTCCCCCATTGCTAGCAAAGCTGTCTTTAAACGCGAGTTATGGCGTGAATGGTAAAAGACCACATTGAATAGATGACTCCTTGGTGTGCAGGCCTAAGGCTGAGCCAATGTCCCCCGCCCCTTCCTTACAGGGCTTCTGCCTGCCCTACGTTCCACCACGTCAAACATTTCAATCATTAATTCCAAAATGGAAAGATGCCCAATTCATCACTGTTTCCTGTCCATTCGTTTCATGTGTATCTTCCCCATGTGCTGGCATGCGAGTGGGGACACGGAGGAGCTCATCATGATAAACTCAGTAGACAATACTGGGGCAGGATCTACACTACTGCTTTAAAACGGTTTAAAACGGTTTATAACAGTAGTGACAACTGTTGGAGCCCAGGACACACTCCATAGACAGTTTTCAAACTGTTTTCAAAGTGTCGTATCCTGCTTGGTGTAGATCGGTCCCCTGGGTTAGAGGTACAAATCGTCTGATCTGGTATAAGACAACTCCTATGTTTGCCCCCTCTTCCTTACCCATCCCTGTTTCCTTGTGTGTCATGACTTTTTAGATTGTAAACCCGTGATCAGGGACTGCCTTGTTTTTATTGATTGTACATAAGCCACTCTGGTATCTTTTTTGGCTGAGGAACAGGATAAAAATACAATCAATCAATCAAGCCACAGCATATGCATTCCACCTAGGGAAAGGAACCACATGAACCGATCAAGGGGCAAGTTTCTTTTAACTCACAAGAAACCCTTTGTTTAAATGAGAGGTATTTTTGCAGTGATTTCCAAGCTAGTACAATCCATGGTTTCCTCTAAATATTTATTTATTTATTTATTTATTCATTTATTTATTTTAAAAAGGGAATATTCCAGAATGACTTGGGATTTCAACTGCCACCCAATTTTGGTTGATCTTTAGCAGTGATGGATTCTTCAAAGGATCTTTCCTGGGCAACATGGACACCCTCATATCATCAATCGTACCCATCAGAAGACACATTCAGAGCCTCCCCCAAAAGAAATAATACTAAAAGGAATGTACTTGGCATAATGAGCTGAGTGTATCTCTGTTTCTATTTCTTCCACAACAGAACTGATCTAATCCAAGTACAATTAATTAAGAGGGAGATAAGTCTGGAGGAGTGTATATCTGAGACAAAATGAAATGGTTCGTTGTTAGTCACAGTTTTTCATAGTAATTTTTAGCAGTCTTGAAAAACACCGTCATTTGTGATGGTCTACCAGTCGATTCTCCTTGTGAAAGTCTTCTCGATTCTCTTGCTTTCCCCCTTTTGCTTTCACTCCCAAATTACTTCAGTTGCCCTCAGTGATGTCATCGCACAGCCAAACTGCATTGGCCATGTAGCATCGCAATGTGGTCGGCATAATTGGACGCATTACTGCTAATTCACACTTGTGCTAATGTGCATTGTTAGTGCAAGTGTGGATTTGTGGAAATCCTGGTAAGGGGGGTGGTGATGCTTCCAAAGTCCACATTTTCTAGCTTCAGTGGAGAAAATTGGCGGGTCCATATTACTCACCACGCTACAGGGCATTTTAACAGCTCAAGTTGAGGTTTTGATTGACATTGTGGCCAGGCTTAACAGTTAAAATGTTTTAAAGTGTTTTAATGACAGCTGTTTTATGTTTATGGTTTAAAATTTTGTATATTGTCTTTTTAATGCTCAATCTTTCTAATTTTTGTAAACCGCCCAGAGAGCTTCGGCTATGGGGCTGTATATAAGTGTAATTAATAATATAGGGTGACCAGATAAAATCCAGGTCAGGGCTCATGTAACTTTAATAGTTGTAGAGAAAAGGGAATTTCAGCAGGAGTCATTTGTACGCAATTAGTCCCTGGTGAAATTCCCTCTTCATCACAACAGTTAATGTTGCAGGCACTATACTAGAGTGACCATATACAAAAGAAGGCAGGGCCCCTGCAACGTTAACTGTGGTGATGAAGAGGGAATTTCACCAGGAACTAATTGCATACAAATGACACTGGCTGAAATTCCCTTTTCTCTACCACTGTTAAAGTTACATGAGCCCTGACCTGAATTTTATCTGGTCAGCCTAAAATAATAATAATAATAATAATAATAATAATAATAATAATAATAATAATATAACAGAAGAGCATCAAGCTTCCCTCCCACCCCATCTACCACCCTACCTCCAAACCCTCTCACTATGCTCCAACAGTGGTGGGTGTTCTCTTCCCCCTCTCTGCTCTGATGCTTGTCATGCTGCTATTGCTGTTGCCAGACCCAAGGTGTGCTGGGAAATGTAGTTTCTCCAATGCTGAAGCCAGACCAGGTGCATTGGAGGAGGAATTTGACCCTTTCGTCCTTCCATGGACTGAATAAGGAGCAGAACAGGGAAACAGGTTCAAAATAAAATTGTCATGTATTTTGAATGTTTAAATGTTTTATTATTGGAACATATTTAATATATTTTAAACTTTTGTATATTTCTATTTGTAGGTTTTAGTTGTATATGTTTTGATTTTGTAAAGCTGCCTTGAGGCCCAGCATTGGGCAAAAGGCAGGATACAAATAAATATAATAATAATAACAATAATAATAATAATAATAATAATAATACATACTCACCTGAAACAATCTTGGAAAATGCAGATCATAAAATATACTGGGACAGAACAATTCATACTGACAAGACAATACCCTGCAACCGACCAGACATAATGGTCATAGACAAAAAAGAAAAACACACAGACTTCATCGACAAAGCAATACTGAATGACAAAAATGTTGTTGAAAAGGAAGAAGAAAAGAGAGACAAATACACACCGCTGGCCATGGAAGTCAAAGAACTATGGCAACAGGAAAAGGTCACAATTATTCCATTAGTCACCTCAGTCACCGGCATCACATCAAAAAAATACACAGAAAACCTTCAGAAACTGGGCCTACTAGAATACATCCACACCAACATCCAGAAAGCAGTCATAACTAAAACATGCTCAATTGTCAGGAAATTCCTGAATCTGTGAAAGACAGCATGACCTGGCAAAGCCCGTCATATCCGTCTAGAAAAACCGCCACGAGCTAGAAAGAAAATAATAATAATAAATACAATAATAAACGAAGCCATTTCCAAGCCTGAATAGAGGAGCTTTGCCCATCACTAATTCCAAGGCATCAAGGCAGAACTGAAGTGTGAGACCAACAGTTACACTTTCCTAGTTTCTTCTGACTCCCTCTTATGATTAGACCTGACAGTTGGGAGGTTTTGGGTAGCCAAATCACCATCCTTTGATTCAACCATAAGGACTATTCTGAGTAACAGCTAGAAATGTATTTGGTGTTGAGTGTACTGGACAGATGCTATGAAGCATTTGGCATTGCTTAGAATTTTTTCCTTGGTACGTTATAGAGATGGCTACGTTTAAAGTCATTTCTGGGAAATCGCAGATCCATTCGTCTTATTCCAACCATCCTGTCGTCTTTCTCTATGGAGAGAAAGAAAAAAAAAATAGATGAACTGAACCAGCAACAAAATAATCTTATGCAATTTGGAGGATCAACAATTCCTAGGAGCTAAGGGCGGGGGGAGAACTGGATTTATCTCATCAATGGAAACCATATGTATTTTGGAAACACCAGTCAGTACTAGTTCACTGTTCTTTAGACTGAGATGCCAGATCCAACTATTTCTCAAATGGTAAAGGTTTTAACATTTCTCTTTGTACAATATTCCCTCCCCATAGGCTTATAAATCAATAGGCAGAGTTAAAGTGATGAGATATGCTTTGGACTAATATGCTACAAAGGATCTTCCTTAGAAACAATTTTCCATGTTATGAAGAAAAAGTATAGGGGAGGTATTGATTAATTCATATATGAAACATAAGTAAAACATCTAGGCTTGGATCCAGATTGATGCTAGATCAACTGCATTGGTGGAAGTGGACTTGAAAGTCCTACACAGAGAGTCAGGATACTCTGCTGAATGGGGTGAGCTGTAGTGGGTGGGTCGGAGGGAGGGATCCCCAAATATTGGGCATAGAGACCTTCTGTCATGAGCTCTTGCATTAGGCAGATCTTGAGCCTAACTTCTAGATTATTTAATTGTATCTAACTGATATATGGTGACTATATTGATGTTTTGCATGTTTGTAGTTAAAATAAAATGAAAAAGATGAAGTATGAGCATTATTAGAAAGTAGACGAGGAGGTACACCTCTTTCAGGATTGTACCATTTTAGAATGTGAGTGGACGCTGACAGAACTGAATTCTCCTCCCTTTGTTCAAGCCCCCTGCATCTAGATATCAATTGTTCAAGCCCCCTGCATCTAGATATCAGGGAGAAGAGGGTACCCAACTAGCATCGCTTGTGACATGCTAACATTTTACGTACTGGGAAAGTTTTTCACATGGCAGAGGGTTCAGTCATGTCAACCCTCCCTTGGAGTATGAAATGACCCAGTCTAGAAACAGTGATGCAGTGATAAACCCGGATTCTAGAGCAGAACTCTGCCGTCCCACAGGTAACACACAGCACTTATAAGCACTTATAAGCACAGCACTTATAACTCAATTAAGTATGTATCAATACTGTGATGGAGGGCTCAACATGATGCCTCAGTCCTCTGCCAATTGTCAGAAGAGATATCACATCTCAAAGAAAAGCCCTAGGCTTGGATTTCTACGTTGCCCATCCCATCCTACAAATCATTAATAGATATTTCATTTCTAATCATTAGCTAGATATTACTGGGTGTTTTTGACATGCCATCATAAAATATCTAAATCTTGGACTACCCTTGTACAGAATATGCTATAAATTGACTGCCAACCACAGGTATTACGCTTTTGAACTTTTGTAGAGTTCTTGATTCATTTTCAGTACAACTGCGGCCAGGGTTTGGCTGAAACTGTGTAGATTTAAGCGGGCAGTGACAGAAGCCAATCTATAACCATGATATGCATTTCGGATGACATCTTGCCATGCATTGCTAATCCTCAGAAATGCGGATCCCTGACAGCAACCTAATCCTGGTTTGCAAAATAAATACATTTGAGACGAAAGCAAGAACGAAGAGGGATTTTGAGGAAATGCTGTTCTCAGGGATCTGTCGGCACACGTTTAGTAAACAGGTTGGATAGACAGGGATTGCAGGTAAAAGCAAACCTCAAAGATGTGCCACATCCACGTGACACACCTAGAACTCTTGGAACAGCAGAGAACACGCCTTCGAGTCTTCACCTTCCCATTCTTATTTTTTCATGAGATAAGAGTTCCTTTTCCTGCTAGTATCCCACAAAACCGCACAGTCCAGTGGCATCTGAAAGGTTAACACATTTATTTCAGTATGAACCATCACACCCAACAGGTGGTGTACTGTGATTCTCAGTGTGAAGCTTTGATGAATTACTTTGGGCTTTTTCCAAGTTTCAGACAAAGCACTTTCCTCTTCCTTCCCCATTCCCTTCCCCCCCCCACACACACACCCCGTTTTGGATCGTGTCCAGCGCCAGCTTCAGGCAATGCCCCCTCTCCCTCAGTACCTTCTGACTGCCATTATCAGCAGCTGCTATTCTGTCTCCTCTTCCAAGTAATGATTGCCAACTTCTTGTTTTCCATAGAGAAAGCCAATGAGCGAGCAAGCAGGCAGTGGCATCTATTTTGTTGCTGTGCCATCACACAACTACCATTGTCTGAATGAGAGAGAGAGAGAGAGAGAGAGAGAGAGAGAGAGAGAGAGAGAGAGAGAGAGAGGTGATTAAACAAGAAGGTTGCAAAGATAAAGAGGATGACCAAGTCCAAGGGCCTCTTTTCATTGGGCCCTTGGCAGGTGTCCGGCCATACTAACCCAATGTATCTATTACATTGTGAGCTGACCTTATCTTTCAGTATCTGTATGGCAAATAGAAACTTTTAGATACTTGATGATGATGATATTTGTCTGTGATGATGATGATGATGATGATGATGATGATGGAGAGGGCTATTTCCCCTTTTCGGGCTTCCCATAGCCACACTGTGAGTATAGGATGCTGGACTGGGTCATCATTTGCTTAGATCCAGTAGCATTATTCTAATCTCCCATGTTTACTCCTTTGATCTTATACTCGCTTTCCATACACGGGACGTACCTGCCATGGCAACCAGTTCATGCTGATAGTAAGGCTACTGTGAGCCCCGGGAGCAGAGCAGAAAGGGGAAAATGTCAACAAGAGCCCTCACAATCACCTCTCCGGACAAGAACATTTGGTTCCTGCCCAGTCATATTTGCACAGGCTGATTACAGGGATGAGTTGTCTCAAGGTTGCCTTATTGGAAAAGATAAGAGGAAGAGAGCATCTTACAAAAGCTAATCTGCTGTGCATGAAATGTGTTTGCTTTAAATGTCTGTCACAGATTCCCCTTTTAACTGTTAGCAAACCGTATGACCACTCCTCCCCAACCAGGCCAAGTCACTCGTGTTGGTATGTTGGCAATTCCCCGCCCCCCTAAACCGAGCTAAACTCAAACTGATGGTGCTCCATACAGCTCGTGTCAGCTCTTTATTATTACCATTCATGAAGTCTCAGCTAACTGCCTTTTTAATGGGAAGCAGCAATACCAAATAATTCCCATCAAAGCATTGATGTGGTCATGCAATGCGCACACTCCCACCTATATCCTGAAATTTGTAGCCCAAATACAGATAGACAAATTCACCTGCTGTTTGTGAGAACTATGCCAAAGGGATATCCACAGTAAAACATGCCAGCCAATAATATGGACAAAAGGTGCCTCTTGTTATAATGAAATGCACATTACAGATATGCTAAATTGGGATCAAATTCCAATAGACCACACAAAGAATTTTTGTGAACTGCCCAGAGATCTTCAGCTATTGGGCGGTATAGAGATGTAATAAAGAAAGAAAGAATCAAACACATATGATATATATATATATATATATATATATATATATATATATATATACATAACAGCTGTATGAATTGTTCTTTATTCCCAATGCTTCGAAAATCTTGAAAAATGATCACCTATCGAAACACATTGGGTTGGAATCCAACATAGTCACACTTAGAGTAAATTCACTCAGATCAATAGGACTTGTTAGTAAAGACTAATGTAAGTCCCATTGATTCCTCTGGGTCTACTCTAAGCATGACTAAGTCTGGATCTAGCCCATGGGAGGGTGCTGTTGCACCCATGTCTTGCTTGTGGGTCTCCTGTGGGCAGCTAGTTGACCATTGAGTAAACAGAATGCTGGACGAGATGGACCCTTCGTCTGATCCAGCATGTCTTTTTTATTGTTCTTATGAATTTAAAAACAATTCACCAGCTGTTTCTTTATTAAAATATACAGTTTTGCAGGCCAAATTAAAATTTTCTTCTAAACATGCTAAAGCGGAAGGCTATTGCAAAGGATATGCTTCTGAAGACAATCTTAATCATAAGCATATAACAGGTGGCTGGGTGGGGAAAACGATTAAGGATCGCTCCAAAAATTATTTTCTTTTGCCTGAAAGGTAAACGACTCTTCGAAACCATCTGGAAAGGATTTATTCTTTTCTGAGCTTCCATTGTTGATTCTCAAACCAGTTGTAACTGTATCCACTTCTAATGTGGTTTAGGAAAGACTCCAGGCATAAGACGGGGTTGTATGTGTGTGTGTGTGTGGGGGGGGGGGGGGGTAGAGAGAGAGAGAGAATTGTTCCCAAGACAACCACTTAGCATGATGAGACCCTCAGAACCAAGGGGATCTTGGCAAAGGTAGTTATTTCCTTTGAAACTGTACCCTTTGGGTTGGGGAGGAAAACAGATAGTTCCAACGGCGTTTTCTGCAAAAGCAAAAGAAGTCACCAATTTGTATGTTGTTTTAAAGAGAAAGGTATTTCTGTTGAGTCATGCATTTCATAAAGCTTTGAACAATCAAAGGCCCAGCATTCACAGGAATGCGATTCCTGCGGAAGTCAGGAGAATAAGCAAATTCTCCATTTAAGGGAGGTGGGAGTTGGGTGAAGTGCCACATTGTGGGTTTCTGGTGGCCAAAAGCCAAATCTGGATTGAATCCAGCCAAGGGGAGAGACATGCACACCATTGTTTTAGCAAGGGTGGTTGGACAGGAGAACGATTTAGCTCCCCTCCCCCCCCCCCCCCAGTGGCTGCCGGAATAATGTGAATCAGAATTAAGAGATGAAGGGCTCCTCAAAATGAGTGATTTATTCCACACCCGTGATTGGCCACTCACGGATGTTTTCGGGGTGATTTCATGATATCATCGACAGCCAGGATGTCTCCTGTGGAATCCTCTGGAAATCCTGGTATATATATATATATATATATATATATAACCACTTTTAAAGTGGTAATCGCCGGGAAACAGCAGGATTTTCTGTCACTAAATGGTGCTTTCTCAATAGAACTCAACAGAAGTGAACGGAGGGGAAGTATTCTCTTGTGTAACGCTTCCCATAACAACCATGCCAAAGAACCAGGAAGCATAAAAGCTCTGGGTAAATAACACAATTTTGCTTTACATAGAGGCACTCAAACATTTAACAAAGGGAAATTTAATGCCACCAACTTTACCAAAGTAGGCCTTGAATCTGTATCCCCAAGTGCAAGTCTGAAGTCCAAATGCCTTCAGCAGAATCATAAGGTAGAGCTCTCCTTGGACTCTATTGAGGCTGAAGATTGGGGGTGGGGGAGTGGTATAGCCAAGAAAGGACTCATCTTCCTTCTTGCTCTGTTATTGTTTCTCCTTGCATTTTGATGGTATGTGTTATAGACATCTCTTTCTAATATGTAGGGAAAGAACGTGCAATGCTTTTTAACATATGGCGTCAGCAGTGTGGACAGCTCCATCTGATCCATCAGAGGGGATATAAGTTTTAAAAATGAAATAACGATTGAGTGTTTCCCTACATTAAGGAAACCGCCCTTCATGTAGAAAAGCCATCTTTCAGGTATGCTTTAAGGTGGATTCCTGCAATGAGCAGGGGGTTGGACTCGCTGGCCTTATAGGCCCCTTCCAACTCTACTATTCTATGAATCTATGATTGCCTTGACATCTGTCTGCCATGCTAGATTTCTACATGCAGAGGATGTGGGGGAAGCACTCAGCAATTCAATCTCTTACTTGTACTCTTAAGTGGTATAATCAAGGCAGGGCTCTACCACACAGCTGAATGACTGGGCCAGCCGTAACCCTCTATACATCCTGGCTTGCAACTGTGACCAGATTGGGAAATAAAGAGGTGAGACACATTGCATTGAGAGAACTAGGGCCACATTTTCATTGTACTCTGGGCCTTTCCATTTAGTCATAGTTTTGAAAGCCTGCTTTGTTATTTGGCTCTCGGCCGAGTGCTGGACCAACAACTGGAGACCCTCGGGATGAGGATGTATGATCTTTCCTTTCCTAGACGATAAGGTCAATGTTTCTTCAGAAATCACAGTGGAAAAGGATTCTGCAGCGCCAAGAAAAAGGAATGACAATACTCAATTCCCTGGTTTTCTCTGCCTCTTCCTCCAAATGTCCCAACTCAAGACTGATTCTTTTCTCTATTCCCCTGATTGATGGGTGGAAGTCCCGCCAAGGTCCAATTACAAACAGGACGGCTTGTGGGCTACAGTTTGTGAGACAGGAACACCATTTGTCTAGCTCTACCCGTGCCACGGGATTGCGAAGAAAGGTCAAACGGGGCTTGGGGCTCCTCCTTTATCTCTAGAAGCATGTGGAGGGGCTGATGGATTATTTCCCCACTCTCCTTGCCTCGCTTCCCCATTTTTCCATCTCCATCTTGAAACAGCTGGAGGCAAGTGAGGCGCTGCCAAGAGCAAATATCCAGAGAGGGAAAAGGTAATTCAAATCCCAACAAAAAAATAAATAGCCATCTTGAATGCAGGCCACAAAGAAGCAACCTTTTTTTGTACAATAATCGTATCCATCACACCTAATCCCACCCCCCGGGTTGCCTTCGTGTTTTTTTTACCTCTGAGGCAGAAGCACATCAAGCTTATGATCCCTTTCACCTGTATAGCTGCTCTTTCGCTCCTTCACTCTTCCACTCCACTCCACTCCACTCTGCCCCTCTCCTTCTCTTTCTCCCTCCAGTCAGGTCCTGTCAGATGCGTACTTCAACCAGGACTGCCTTTCTCCTAAGCAATAATGGAACGACCCTTTAGTCTGGCTCTTTGGGGGCATTGAGGGAGTACAATCCTGTCTCTGCAGAGATTCAGGCATTGTGTGATTTTAAAAAAAAAAAACACGCTTTCAAGCCTGGGATGCAAGGTTTGGGTTTTATATTGAGGCTTGGAACCAGCTGATGGGAGAGATCACTTTTCCCTGCCACGTTCTGATACAATCCATTCAATCCCCCATTCCTTTAAAACTACACAGAGGTTTAGGGCGCATTAAATGCACTTAGGGAAAATAATCCAGACTTTTAGCATTCTAGGAAAGGCTGGGGAAGAGGCGGGGTGTCAGCAGGACAGGCATGGCATCATGTGAGTACCATGCTGCAAATCCACACTCCAGGCATGGCAAGAGTGCAGTAAATCACTGGTGTGATGGCGCTCAATATCAGTGTGTGTGTGTGTGTGTGTGTGTTTTGCAGCTTCATTTCTCTGCTTCTAGATAATGTAGTGGCTGGTACTCAGCTCCTACTAGTCACCTCCTATATAGTTGGGATGGGGGGTGGAGGAATTGCTTGGTTTGCATTTTAATGTTTTCCTGTTTTAACTGTGCAGCCTTGGTTTGTATGCAAGAACAGAAACATCTGTTCTCCCCTGTTTGGTGATGATAATGACGATGATGATATTGTATCATTTTACTGCATTTTATTACTTGTACCCGGCTTTCGGATTGTTTTATAATGAAAAGCAGGTATGAAATTTCTTCAATCAATCAATAAATAAATAAATCTGTTTATGACAAGAAGAGAGACATCTAGTGGCTGAAAGATCCACTGCAATTTCACTTCAACATCATACCCCCCCCCCCCCAGAGAGAGAGAGAGAGAGAGAGAGAGAGAAATTCATGTGCAGAAATGGTGCACACTGGCATTTTTAGCCCCCAGTTATTTATTTATTTATTTGTTTACAACATTTATATATCACTCCACATCTAAACAGATTCTGGAGTGGTGAATTATAAAAGAGAAAAAGAATAAAGACATCACATTAAAACATATAAAGAATAAAATAACATATAAGAAGGTGGGTGGTTTTTTTTTTTTGGTTTTTTTTTTTTACAGAGTACAATTTAAAAAATCCATGGTTTGTCAATCAAGGAAGGCTTGTTGAAATAAAGATGTCTTCAGCAGGTGCCTAAAATGACACACTGTTGGTGCCTTCCTGACCTCTAGAAGTTCCACAGAACGTGAGGCCACCACACTGAAGGCTATGCTGAGGGTGGACCCCATCTGGGCCATAGGTCCATGTGGAACCACCAGGAGCATGCCCTCAGATGGCCTCAGAGATCAGGCAGATTGGTTAGGGGATGCCCTGGGTGAAGTCTCAGCCTGAACAGGAAGTCTTTACAGCCCTTCCTGTTGAAGAGAACCAATGGCTAGCTGGCTGTGGGTAATCACGCCAATACCTGATCTCAGAGCCCACATTCCATCTGTGGGCAGGGCCAAAGGCAAAGTGGGCCAGAACCAAAATGTGATTCTTACTGATTGGTGGTTGGGGGAAATGAGGCGGGGTCAGGGGAAGGATGTGTGGCCATCTGGGGGAATTCTGGAGGCTTGGATTTGCCCGACAGGGCTGAGGTTCTGCACCCTTAATTTAGCTGATGGCTTCAAATTCCCAAGCACAGTTCAGACATACCTTTGCAATGAAGATGCTGTGGTCATTTTATTACTTTGGACTCCCAGTGAATCAGGTTTTTATTTTTCTTTTCTTTTTGTTTGATGTGTGTGTGTACAATTGTTAATTTGTGCTTGCCTCGCAAGAGAAAAGTCTCCACAACCCCAAGGCTCCCATTACCGCCTCTGAGGAGATGAAACAGAATTAAGCAT
Source organism: Anniella stebbinsi (assembly GCA_029215795.1). Lineage (NCBI taxonomy): Eukaryota > Metazoa > Chordata > Lepidosauria > Squamata > Anniellidae > Anniella > Anniella stebbinsi. The sequence goes on from JARDYH010000007.1 coordinate 7,020,529, forward strand.
AAACTGCTGTTGAATCATAAGATTCTTGTTTAGGATTGGCAGATGCAGCCTCTGTCTGTCTGTCTGTCTGTCTGTCTGTCTGTCTGTCTCTGTCTCTCTCTCGATGTGTCTTGCAAATGTGTTTGTTGGCAATCATCCTAGTTGTCTAGTACCCAAAATCACCCTCTTCCCACAGTCAAGGAAGACAGTCATGGACATTGGTTCTGAACTCTAGGACGTTAACTACCCCGATGATGCCGCTACACAAGCCATTAATCTTCAAGGTTTGCTTTGTAATGTGTCCACCCAGCGTCATAAATGTGAGTGCTGCCATCTGTTGGGTGTCAGAGGAACATCACCAGAGATGCGACACAACGGCAGGGTTTATACTTTATGCTTTATAATGGTTTATAACACTATTGACAAATGTTGGGGCCCGTAACACATTCCCTATACTGTTTTCAAACTGCTTTCAAAGCATTATGTCTTGCTTGGTGTAGATCTGGCCAATGACTCAAGAGCAGGAGCTGTGTGGTTTGTTTTGTTTTGTTTTTAAATGCCCTGTGCTTTCTACAGCTCATAACAGCAGGTTCTGTGGACAGGTACAGTCTCATGGGTTGCTTTGAGGTGAAACAATATCCCAGTGGGGCGTCTTTCACCGCTCTGCCTGCCAAAGTTTCACACATGTTCACTGCAAGATACCAAAAAGTGTCAGGAGACATTTCATGCGAGACGGGATGATGAAAGAAAGGGTGAAGAACACCAGACCCATGGCCAAATTTGACCTGCCTGGGATCACAGTCTGGTCCTCCAGGTTCTCCAGATGTCCATGGCTGCTTCCCCATAAACCCACCCCTCCCCTGCAACCACTAATGGTTTGGTGGCTTTCTAGCTTTTGTGCAGTTTTTTTCTGCAGTCCAAATGGTTGAAGTGTGTTTCCTCCGGCTTAGTTACTGGAAGCAAGCGCTTTAAACAAAAATATACTGGGGTTTTGTTTTGATTTTTTGATATTTTTACCTCACCTCCATTGCCTTTGGCCTGCGCTTACCAATCTGACTGAGTAAGAGATCTGAAAAAGGCAAACGCAACTGAGAAATCTGAATCTGAATAGAAAACTCAGAACTAAATACATCTCACCTGATCTTCACACACAGCAACACACATTTGTAACCACATTTGTGATTTTAAAGAGAGAGAGAAGCATTTCTCAATTAACACATTTGAGAATGTGGATAGGGAGGCATTTTTCTCCATCTCCCATAATACTAGAAACTGAGGTCATCCCATGAAGCTGATTGGTAGGAGATTTAGGACAAATAAAAGGAAGGACATAAACTATGAAATTCACTGCCACAAGATGTAGTGATGGCCACCAATTTGGATAGCTTTAAAAAGGGTTGGATAAATTCCTGGTGGATAAGGCTATCAATGACTATTAGCCTGATGACTATGTGCTACCCCCAGTATCTCAGGCAGTAAGCCTATATGCACCACTTGCTGGGGAACATGGGTGGGAGGGTGCAGTTGCACCATGTCCTGGGCCAGATCTACACCAAGCAGGATAAAGCACTTTGAAAATGTTTTTTAAACAATATATGGAGTGTGTCATGGGCCCCAACAGTTGTGAAAACTGTTATAAACCATTTTAAAGCAATAGTGTAGATCCTGCCCTGCTTTGTTGGTCCCTGGCTGACAGCTGGTTGGCCACTGTGTGAACAGAGTGTTGGTCTAGATGGACCCTTGTTCTGATCAGCATGGCATTTCTTATGCTCTTATGTTCTTATTATTTATGAACCTTTACTAAAAACATTTATACGTGATCCTTCCGGCCTACCTCTACTACTAATTGGATAAAGCTTACCAATAAAATGACAACAACGTAAAGGGTGCAGTCTCGTGCATATCTACTCAGAAGTAAGTCCCAATGAGTTCAATGGGATCTGCTCCCAAATAAAATGGAGATACGATTGCAAAGTAAGGACGCAGGAAAATGCAGAAGCTTCAAGTTTCTGAACAATCACTCCTTGCCAGTTCGGCTTCCAGATACCCGTGAAAAGAAAATAATTGGCAGATAATACAAGGGTGTCATGTCAGAATTATGGAACACTCCTCCGGTCTACTTGCTCCAACAAAATGAGCGTTTTGGACAGGCTGTGGCAGCACACCACAAAATTATCCTGGCGGAAACACCGACGCGATTTACACTAGGGGTGTTTGTTTTTCTGGGAGTGTCGATACATCTGGTCTATCTCATCTCATAATATACTTCTGCTTTCTAAAAACCGTTAGCACGTTTGTGTTGTGTGTATTTGGCCATGTGATTACTAGGAATGGATCTATCGGGATGGTTGTTCCTAATTGTCACCTGATGATTTGCCAAAAGAGCCTTGACCTTAACAGCTGTGGATGGTACTCAAAAGTCAGTGCCAGCTCCAAGTTTTTGACAAGGTAGCCTGAATGGGTCCCCTCCATCAGTGGGTCTACCTTTACACCACTATTGCTACCTGCTGTTGCTACCACTATTGCTCCTCATGCTCTTTCCTATCATTGTTATCACTTGCTTGCTTGACAAGCAGAGAGCCAGTGAGCCACTAGGCAGGGACATCTCCTGCTCCTCTTTCTCACCACAACCATTGTCTGGACAATGTCAAGAGGCAGATGAACAAGCAGGTTGCAATAGTAAAGAAGATAAGCAAGGCCAGAGGGTTCATATCAGTGGGGCCCTGCTGGGGTGTGACCCCTCTTGGCAGGTGCCCAGCCGTACCTAACCTTGACACCAACCCTGATTGCGCCTGTGACCCTGACAAACACACTCATTACAACTCTCCAAGCTGCTGCATGAAGGCATCGGCTCATATTTTCCCCCGACAAGTAGGAAAATATGACATTCCTGAAATAAAAGTGCATTGTCCATGGAAAATATGCGGACCACATCTCACACAAGAAATGAGTAACATCTGTCCACTTGTTTGTTGATAAACAAATCATGGGAAAAGGCTTTTGATTCATCCCAGTTGAATAATCCTCCTTTGTCAAAGTCGAAAGCATCTTCCCTTGCCGAATTTCAACATGTAGTTCAATTAAGATGGAACCTGGTGAAGATCTTAGTTTATGGTGATCTCTACAACCTACAATAATACCATCAACTTCAGTGGCCTATATATTTACCTACTTACTGGTTTTTTTACTCCATTTACCAGACAATTATTGTCTCCCAAAGTGGCTCACATCAATGACACAGAGAGAGAGAGAGAGACAGAGACAGAGAGAGAGACAGAGACAGAGACAGAGAGAGACAGGCTTACAATCGAAAATGACAAGACACACAAGAGAAAGGGAGAGTAGTGGGAAAAGGGAAATCTGTTTTTTCTAGGATGGAATAAGGTGGTGAGCTAGAAGTCAGCATTTAAATGCACGAAGGGCCCGGCTGCTGTTTGCTGCTGTTCTTGCTTGAATAACAGCACTTGGTGGATTTATTCTTTTGGCCGATGTAGGAGGCCAGAGCATCCTTTTCCCTTCCTTCTACACTCTCAATGTGGCAACTGTCAGTTGGAGCCAAGAGTTCTGGCAGGGAGGGGAAAGTGGGCTCCCTGCAACTGCTCCCTCTGTGGCAAATAGATGGGCCAGGTTGGCCTCCCCCTTGGGTTGATGCCATTCCTTGGGACCAGGGGGTGGCCCTCAGTCTCCCTGCTGATGGCAGAAGCCAGGGCAACTGTGTAGTCTTCCTTTGCCTTCCCAGCTTTAAGATGTCTCATACACCCACTTTCAACATGGTGACTTCAGCCCATTGCCAACAGCTGCTCTTGTTCCTTATATTTATCAATGCTCCCATCATTGGCACTACTTGCTTGCTTGAGAGGTAGAGAGCCAATGAGCAGACAGGCAGGGGTATCTGTTGTCTGGGCCACAGTGAGAGGCAGGTGAACAAGGAAGTTGCAATGGTGAATAGAAGGAGCAAGTCCAGGGGGCTCTTACCTGTGGGTTCCTGCTGGGCTGTGGGCCCAACCATCCCAGCACTTGGCACAAGCCCTGTCAAATGGGATCACAGAGCTATTGACTACAAGGTATATTCTGCAATCTGTCCTCTACTGTTGGGATGGGCTAATCTTTGTCTTTTATTTTCTATCAGGTTCATATTTTTTTCAAGCATTCTACCCCATTTCCACATCAACCCTGCATGTATATTCCTATGCATTTTCAAGCGCACAGACAACTGGACACAGTTTTGTACTCAGTTTCCTGTGATACACTTTTTTTTGGTGATTGCTTTCCCCTAAAACATGCCTTTTTGTATGCTACATTTTCCCCTAATATGCATATGTTATGTGCAATTTCCCTAATGTATGTATTTTTGCAGGCATGTGATTAATCAGAGGATTATATTGCAAAATTTGAAGAAGTGTAAAAATAAGGGTTAATAGTACTTTGTTGGTTTACATATTTGTTTGGAAAGTGTGAATTAGGATGGTTTGTGTTAAAATGCAATGAATTGCTCACCTTTCATCCTTCACAGTAACTTCTTACCATCACCCTGTAGACATTTTGTTCCTTTAGAAAAGGAGCCAAGGGTAGATTAGCAAGAGGGTAAATGAAATCACAATCAAGGGAGCGTAACTTGAGTCAAGTATAAAGGTCTGCTCTTGATGACCACTTCCAAACATATCTTATGTGCCATCTGCAAGATGTCCAGGAAAAATTGCTTGAAAGAACTCAACCTGTTATCATAACTTACTGGAGAGTTTCCAGTAAAGCCCCAACACGAAATGATTCACCAAGCTAATAAAGTTGTGCAATGGTTCTTGGATGTCCCCGACGAATAAGACCTTTGATTTGGATTCTGCCTGGAGGCCCCTCAAGTTTCTGTCCTTTTATAACATAGGAAGGATTAAGTGACATCCGGATGTACTTCTCTGCAGAAAAAAAAAGAGCTGCTGGAATGACGCACAAGTTCTTTTTTATGGCTTGTCCGGCTGGAATTGCTGGCCAGTGGAAAGAGATTCTGGGGCTGCTGCTCAGAGTTCCTTTGTGTACTTTCCAAGGCAAAGACCAGAGATGAGGAGGGAGGATTTATTTATTTGTTTGTTTAAAGAAAACCTATCTCAATTTCAAATCAATCAAACCCTCTTTGGCAAATGGCAATCTTCTGCCACACCTGCTGGATCTCTGCAAGATGAGGAAACTCCACTGGAGTCTTTAGCACACTTCAAGGAGGAAAGCAAAAGAGATCAAAAGGAACAGGGAAGAAGAGATCATGTTTGGCATGACCATGATATGGAGATAGGGTCCTCTATTGTAGGAAGTCTGATTTTCCTTTGAGGTTGGAATATTTTCTTACGCTGCGCAGGATTTGCTCACATATTATATCTCTATTCCTCTTACATAGGACTCTTAGGCCAGATCTACACCAGGCAGGATATAGTGGTATGAAAGTGGTATATAAAAGGCAGGAGCCACACCAAGCAGGATATAGTGGCATATGGTATAGGTCAATGGGCCCCAACAGTTGCCAGTGCACTTCAATACCACTATAAAGCAGTCATGTGGCTCCTGCCATTTATATACCACTTTCATACCACTTTCATACCACTATATCCTGCTCGGTGTAGATCCGGCCTTAGTGGTGTCCCTTGCATCCAAATTACTAATCAAGCCCAAACCTGTTTAGCATTTTCAACAATGCTTCGGTGTCTGGTGCTGCCAGGCCACTCACTGCACTGGACCTGCTCAGGGATTATGGTTTCTCAAACCAGGAGAAACCAGGGAATTGGGTTACATTTCCAATTTGGTCAGATTTTCAGGGCATGCAAGATTGCACAAGGAATGGCTACATCTGTTTTTTGACCTTTTTAACTTGAGAATGTGCTCAGGGACTCCAGTTTGCCTTGCTATTAACCAAGCCATTTAAAAACACAAGATATTTTGTTTAGTGGAAAGGAGACGCCAAAGAAGAAACAAAAGAAAATAACCCACGTCAGTACTCAATTTTAATGCTGCTCTATTAAAAAGCCAAACTTTCTTAATTAGTGTCCCCAAAAACCACAGATCCTGCAACACACCGTTTCAGTTTTGCAAGTCACAAGCTGTCTTTGCTAACTTGGAGAACAAACAGGGGACAGAAGGCTAGAGACGCATTTCTACATCTCTCTCTCTCTCTCTCTCTCTCTCTCTCTCTCTCTCTCTCTCTCTCCTGGCCTCCTCTACTTTTTAAAAGATGGATGTGTGCTCCCTCTTTCCAAGAGAGGGAGCACTCAGCATTCAAAGAGGGGATTTGCATCTGAGCTCTAAGTGGCTATTCTCAGAGCCCCTTGACCATTTTGCTCCCAGCATCTGCAAACTCAAGGCGAAGTCTGAAAATTATCTACCAGGAATTAAATTGTCAAAGGTATTATCTCTTACGTTGGCTGGAGATGCTCTCTGTTCCCACTCCCATGCAAATTTCTCCTTTCAGGCTGAGTGTCAGGTGTGCTTCCAAACAGACAGCTCTTAACAGAGAGCCAGTGTGGCGCAGTGGCTAGAGTGTTGGTCTCAGATCCTGGGGTTTGGAGTCCTAGTCCCCACTCAGCCATGAGAAGCTCACTGAGTGACTTTGGGCCAGTCGTTGTTTCTTAGCCTAGCCTACCTCACAAGGTTGTTGTGAGGATATAATGAAGAGGAGGAGGAGTATCATTTAAGCCAACTTGGGTTCTCTGCAAGATAAAATAAGGCATAATAATAATAATAATAATAATAATAATAATATACAGAAAATCTCCAGAAACTGGGCCTACCAGAATACATCCACACCAACATCCAGAAAGCAGTCATAATTACAACATGCTCAATCATCAGGAAATTCCTGAATCAATAAAAGAAAGTATGACTTGGCAAAGCCGTCATGTCCGTCCAGAAAAAACGCCATGGATGAGAGACGATGATGATGATGATGATGATGATGATAATAATAATAATAATAATAATAACAACAACCAATCAAAACACAGCATGTAGCTATTGGGGAAAGAAAAAAGATGGAAGAAGTGGTGGAAAAATAGGGGAGTGTATAAGTGGACTTCTGGACTTCCTGAAAAATTCCATGAACAAGGCAGAGTGGTAACATGATATCAGCCTAATCTGGAAGTCCCCCTGGTGATACAGTAACACAACCTGGTATAAGTATGAGAGGATGGTTAGGTGTCGCCTGTGATGGGTTGGCACTGCCGTCTGTCCCTGTAGCTGCCACCACTGTGCAACCCTCCCTCTTTCCCAACCACCAGTGCCAACTCCAGCCTAAGAGAGACCCCACACTCTGGGCTGGGGCTAGGGCTGGAAGAGAGAAAGGAAAGCTTGCGCGAGGTGGAAAATCCGTCAGCTGGCCCGACTAGCTGCAGATCACTTGGGGCCAGCAGGTGGAAGTCAGAATGGAGTCTGGGGATTGAGCCAGTGAAAGCTCATTGAGCTCCACCCCCATTCATAAATGGACTACCTGGAAGGACTATGAGTTAAAATCGAATATACATCTACTTTAAGAGCAGTGCTAAGGCCTATCTAGTCCAGCATTCTGTTCATGCAGTGGCCAACAAGATGCCTCTGAGAAGCTCACAATTCAGAGTGAGCACCCTCCTATTCATGTTCCCCAGGCTGAGGCACAGTGTCGCCGACCCTGTACACAATATATAGACATCGGGGCTAGTAGCCATTGATAGCCTTATCCTCCATAAGTTTGTCAAATCCCCTTTTAAAGCCATCCAAATTGTTGCCTAATCACTACATCTAGCAGTAGCAAATTCCATAGTTTCACCATTCTCTGGGTGAAGAAGTCTTTCCTTTTATCTGTCCTGAATCTCCCACCGATCTGCATCATCATCATCAGTCAGTTCTGGTATCATGGTATCTGGTATAATACAATTTTCTCCACATAATGCATCATTCTGTACACTGCTATTAAGCCCCTTCCCTTACTTTTTTTTTTCTGAATTAAGCTCCAAACGTTTTCTCATAGGCAAGTTGCTCCAGCCCCCTCATAGTTTTGTTTACCCATTTCTACATTTTTCTGGCAAACAACTTTTAAGAGCAAAGGAACCCAAATGAGAATGGTAAACTTGCTATCTTTTTCTTCATCATCATCCTTTACTTGCTCAAAGTTAGACGGGTGGAACATCTATCTTCTCTCTCATCTCTTTTATACAGGAACAGCTTTTCAAAGTTTTCCACCTCCAGACTCAGTAGAGCCAGGAATTTTCTTATCTAGCATGGATGGGTGCATTTTTTTTTATTAATGCAAACTGGTTATAATGGCATTGTTCCCTTTCCTTCCTGAGCCAGGAGCTTTAATTGCTGCTGATAACATTTGCATGGAAATATTACACTGAAGGATTATCTTTAGGGGTTTATTTTGAAGGTTGACATGAATAGAAATGCATAAATTATCTGATTTTAAATGCCTCTCCTAAGGCAATCAAGAACACCACCATTTTCAGCTCATCACCTTGTTCTGGACTTGAAGAACTGATCTGTTTCCTCTTCCTTTTTCCTTCACTCCCCTTTCCTTGTGCATCACATCATTTTAGTTTGCAAGCCCGATGGCAGGCCTCTCTCTCTCTCTCTCTCTCTCTCTCTCTCTCTCTCTGATGTGAGCTGTTTTGGGAGGCAACAATTGTGTAAAGAGTGGGATAAAAGTACAGTAAACCAACCAACCAGGCAGTCCTGTTTGGTCTGTTTAGGAAATCTGTGTATCTTCCATCACTGGGATTTCTTATAATTCTTTCTCTGGATGGACTGAAGACAGGTGATCGAGAAGGTGAGAGCTAATGTCATGGAGTGACTAGTTGCAATACGAAGATGCTCAGCAGCAAAACCAGAATTCCCAAGCCCTTATTTACTATCAACATGCCAGTGAAGTTATAGGGGCACACCCTGACAGGTAAAACTAGTGATTTCTAGATGTTTTGGACTACAACTCCCATAATCATCAACCATTCTTCTGTGGCTTAGGGGAGTTGTAGTTGAAAATATCTGGAGGGTACTAGGTTGTCTTCCCCTACCCTGGGTTGACTACCCCCTGTCCTAGAGATATTCCCATCACTTGGTATTCCATCACTTGCAGAACCTCAGTCCTGAGGCCTAATCTGACCCACCTAGGGTCTTAATGCAGCCCTCCAGGATTCCCCAGGTGAGCACAAACCCTTTCCTCTGATCACCAGTGGTTTGGTGGTTTCTTGGCTTTTGTGCCATATTTTCCCCCACTCTAAAAGGGTGAAATATCTCCCCTAAGCCTTCAGTACTAGAAGTCAGCTAGATGAAATGTGTTCAGAAAACAAGAGTGTAACAGAAATCTGAACACCAATGTTGTTGCTTCTCCCCCCACCCCGAGATGATGAATTATACAATCCTCCAGCTGAAAATACTACAGCCAGTTCTTGTTATTCCCAGTTTTTCCCTGGAGATTATGGTGCTGAACGGACAGCTCAGCATTGCATTCAGTTTGGCATCTTCAAGTCTTGCACAAATAGTGATAGGTGTGGCTGAGCTAAACATTCTTCAGTGCACATTTTCAACACAAAAAGATTAACAGCTTTCCAAAACAGCTACAAAAGCTTATGGATGGGGTGAATGTTCCTCTGCACAGCCCTGATTGACTGCTATTTCTGGGCATTTTTAAAAATGCCTAACATAGAAACATAAGAAGCTACCTGATGGTAGATTGATACTTGGTCCACCTAGCCCAGTGTTGTCAACACTGGCTGGCAGCAGATCTTCATAGTTTCTGACAGGAGTCTTTCCACACCTATCTGGAGATTCTGGGGATCAAACCTGGGACCTTCTGCATGCCAAACATATGTCCTATCGCTAAGCTGTGGCCCCTCTGATCTAGTATCATTGAAGTTGTCATATAGCCAATCTGTCTCAGCTGTATGATGATGTCACTGAGGACAAAATAAAGCTAATTCAGAATGAGGGCAATCACAGATCAGAAATAACAATGACATTCTTCTCCCTGCCTCCTCTCCAAGCCCCAAGTAGCTTCCAGGCCAGGGGATGGGGCTTGGGGAAGGAAGGGGCCCATGGATGGAGCCCAAGCCTCTGTGGGCTAGATGAAGCCTGCAGGCTGGAGGTTCCTTATCCCTGCTTTAGAAGACAGTGTTTCTAAGGAGCCAGATACTCTGGACATCCAGTGTATGCCCAGCCACATACTTTGGGGTAGATATCAACAGAGACAGGCCCATAATTGTCATAGCAGCCATGAAATTCTGAGCCACCCAAGACAATGTGGCTTCAATGTGTTGAAATACCCCATGACCCCAAGCTTTGAAGTCTTTAGCATCACCTCCAAAACCACTTCCAGGAGATGAAATCCTCATAGACCAAGATCACTCAACTCCACCCAGCTTGGTGATGCATTCAATAAACTGGTGGAAACATCTGGAAGAGATTTCGACTTCCTCAATCATCCAACCAGATTTCAGTTATACAAGGCAGGTCATCACATTCTTCCTGCATTAGGTCACAGATGGTCATCTTCTTTCTATTCGCCAACCATCACCTTAAGAATGAAGGGAACTCCAGTTGAGCCACCAGAGCGATGGGACTTCTTGATTAGCAGGGACAATGCCACCTCCTTCAGGCTTCCCTGTTCCCTCTGAGATTAGCTCTAGGGGAAATGGATTTTCCCAGCAACAATATATTGTTGTGAGCTGTTATCATGCAAAGTCTTTTAGGGTGACTTGATCTTGGATGGGCAAGTAAGATCCAATAACTGTATAAAAAAGGTCTGTTCCTGGTGGAGATGAAAATGTCTAGAACTGGTTTATTGATATGGATCAACACAGCTGCCTGCATTTTTGGACTCTCCTTGAGTCCATGATCAGCATGTGCACTTCAAAAATCACCATACACCATGGACTCTGCCTCCCCTCACCATCAGCCAATTACAACCCTAATGGAGGTTTCTTCTCCATCTGACCCTCTCAACGTATTTGTGAATATCTGTTGCAATCAGACCATATTTTATATGGATATATTCCCTTCAATGGTTGTTTGTGGATTTTCCAATAATTCTTATTGTGACAAGCATGTGTGGTTTTTGTCATGGTTGGAAGCGGAAAGGGAAAAAACTCAATTGAATAGCACATATTGATTTCTAAGGAAGGATTTTGAAGGCTCCACACTGCTGTCTTCTGAGCCTTCAAGGGTATCATTTCAGCTTGTGCCAGACCACCGTGAGTGGAGTTCTACAGAAAGGAACTCCAATTCTCCTGCATCCAGATGGAAAGAATCAAATATTCCTAGGACTTGGTGGAAACGTACAGTATTTTTTAACCTCTATAATATTAATCAGGGTGCGAAGGGCAGACATTTCTGCATGTGGTGGTATTCAGCTCTTGCATCTGGAAGAGTTTAATTCAGGAACTGCTCTCCTGGAAACAAAGAACCTTCCATCTTTGAGTTCACATATGCATGGTTAATGGCCTGTGACCCACTGACCAAACTTCACAACATCGAGCTTTTGTGTCATTGAAAACACAGTGCTTGGGAGGCCATCACCTGTTCCACTGAGTAGTAAGATATTGACTGGGTGCTCTTACATGGATGAATCAGCTCTTAAAGTGGCTTTGTATTTTGCAGAGGGGAAGGATGTGTGACTGAATGTTCAAAACTGCAAAACATCAGGCAGGTGGATAAACTTGGAAAAGGCGCTGAAGGGATAAACCAAATGGTCAAGCAGGGCAGGATCCACACTACTGCTTTAAAACAGTTTATAACAGTAGTGACAACGGTTGGGGCCCAGGACACACTCCATATACCGTTTTCAAAACGTTTTCAAAAAGTCATGTCCTGCTTGGTGTAGATCTGGCCCAGCTAGAGCAACTCCCCAATGAGAAAAGGCCTCAATATTTGGGTTTTAAAAAAAACAAAAACAAGGAAGGGAGGATATATGATAGCTGCATATAAATTGATGCATTGTGTGGATGAAGTGATTAAGGAGAAAATATTTTTCTCTCAGAATACGAGAACTCAGGGTTGTCCCATGAAGCTGAATGGTGGGAGATTTAGGAGAGATAAAAGGAAGGACTTCTTCACAGAACCAACACATAATCAAACTATGGAATTCACTACCACAAGATTTAGTGATGGCCACCATCTTGGATGGCTTTGAAAGGGGATTAGACATGGTGGATACAACTATCAATGGCTAGTAGGCTTGATGACTATACATTACCTCCAGTTTCACAGCAACATAGGAAGCTGCGTTATACTGAGTTAGACCACTGGTCCATCTAGGCCAGTATTGTCAACAGAGGCTGGCAGACGCTCTCCAGGCATTCAAGTAGGATTTTTCCCAGCCCTACCTGGAGATGATGAGGATTGGACCTAGGAGCTTCTACATGCAAAGCAGATGATCTACCACGGAGCTATGCCCCCCCCTCTGTACGCCACAGTTGCTGATGAACATGAGCAGGAGGTTGTTGTTCTGCTCATGTCTTGCTTGTGGACTTCCCACAGGCTTCTGGTTGGCCACTGTTGGAACAGAATTCCAGACTAGGTAGGGCTTTGGCCTGATCCAGCAGGGTTCTTGTTACATACTCAGGATGCAAGTTCCAGTGGCTTGGAGTAGCTGGTGTTTTGGAAGATTGGAATTAATTTCTACTGTGAGGGTGAGGGATCAAACCTTAGCAGAACAGTTCTACCCATCCCTGATCCACTGCATTATTAAAAACATACATATCTTTTGGCATCTAGCCATGCCACCAAGCATCCTGCATTTAGGTGGTGCTATATCAGCCTCCTCAAAAGCTTTGCCCCATGGCTGGATGTAGGAACAGCATTGTGAAATTTCTCTCAGCTTGACATCATAAACACCCAAGGATGGGTGGGTGGGTGGGGAACATGACTCAACTTTCTGAGTAAAGTAGTGGTTAACTTTTCATCCACAAGTACAAGTACACACTTTCTAACCTCTCCCCTCCCCTTTCCAAATAACAACATTGTGAAGAACAAAAGAGAGCTTTCTGCAGATGTTGATGAAAACAATTTGGAGCCAACAATGCAAAGTTACGCAAATGCCATAAATCCAGCAAGAAATGAGCCATAAAATGCACTGTTCAGAAAACATTGTTGAAAGTAAAACCGACCTGAATTTATTGGTGGTTACTTCAGCAAATTATTAAAAGCATGAATCTTAAACCCGATGCTACCCAAGCTGAATGTTTATGCAGACTGTTGCAGTAAACCTCTTGTTCTCTGTATCTATTTCATGGATTGAAATCTCTTTGCATGTGAAAGCGAGGTTTTTCAAAACCACTGCAAAAGGAGAGATGAGGTAAACATCCATGAATGGAAAAAAAGGACATCCTGAAAAATAAACAAAGTGACAGAACAACATTCTCAAGTGTTTGTGTTTAAGTGACTAACGAAACCTCTGGCTGACTTGCATAGGTTGGAAGGCTGCTGTTTGGTGTTTTATTGCTGCATTAAGCTTTTGGACCCAATCCAACTGTGTGTACCTACACATCAGTCGATGTGCATGAGTAGCTCTTGTCAAAAACACAGCATGCTATTGAGCTGTCTAGAATATTATTAATGTCCATACATGTCAGCTACTAGCCTAAACATCCACAAACAAAGACCCATATGTATGCACACCTATCATTTTCTGTCTTTCATATTTATTCAATGCATTCCTTATCCACCTTTCAAGTTCAGTCTTCCCTACATCAAATTCATCATCAAAGTAACAACTTCATAAAAACCATATATTTTGCTTTAGCCAACAAAAGCATAGTCTACAATTAAAAAAAACCTTCCAATTAAGAGCCAAAGAAACACACACACACTCACACACACATCTTAAGAACAACAACAGATGGAGTCAGCTGTATATCTCTCCAGTAGAAATTCCACAGGGCAAGGTCCACCACTGAGAAGGCTCAGTCGCTACTGCCAATCAACCTTACGGATCTTAATAGTGGGCCAGCAAACAGGGCTTCCAATGTTGTTCTTAATGCCCTTCCCCTGTCCCGCTCATGTGGCTGCAAGGAGGCTGTTGCTGGCCGGGGTGGGGGAAGGAGACATGCCTTCTCCTCATTGGAGAAGACCTCGTGGCACCACAGGCCAGGGGAGGGGCGGCCAAGCCTATATTAGGAGGCCATACCCAACCTCCAGCCTCTTCGGATTGCGGCTCCCTCCCTCCCAGTATGCAGTGTGGGTTATCTGGTTGCCCTTTTGGGGGCCAAGTAGGAATTTTTTCATGTAGCCTGATTGGCTTTGGTTACATGTTTTTTGCCTACTTCACACTGTAAGTCTGGAAGAGAGTGTGTTAGGATTCCTCAGGGTTGTATGAATTGCTCACATTTGGCTTAGGTGTTAGGGGCAGGCACGTTTAGAGAACAGGGATGGTGATCATTCTGTGGCACCGTTAAGTGGTGACAGGTGATGCCTGAGGGCCTTCCACTGAGGGTTCTGTGGCCCCAGTGAGGGGATAGGGCTTACCTGTGAGGCCAACTCACCTTGCTGCACCCGGGTTTCACAGCCTGGGGTGGGGGAGTGACATGGGAAGACCTCCCCTCCCCACAAGGGGTAGGCCTGGGGGTGGCGAACAAGGAGACGCCACTCAGCAGGCATAGAATGTTTTGCCCGTGAAAATGCTTGTTAGTTCATGGTGCAGTGAGGGCCCGCCCAGTGCTCCCTTTGCAGATCTTAATAAATGTGGCCCTGATTTGAAACCATACATACTTTGAGTCATCTCTTTATTTCTACCCTATTCGCCTGCAAAGGCTCCACAAGTTCATGTGGGTGAAGGTGGTCCTTCAAGTAACCTGGGCTCAGACTGTTTAAGGCTTTAGAGGTCATAAACAACACTTTGAATTGGACTTGGAAACACAACAGCAACTCTCGCAGCCAGTACAGAGTTGGTATAATGCAAATCCATCCATCCAATCCCAAGAAGGACCTGAGCTGCATTCTGCACCAGCTGACGTTTCCAAATCATCTTCAACTGCAGCCCCATGAAGAGCACATTAAGGTAGTTCAGCCTGATGTCAATAGTGCATACACATCACTGAGACTGGAGCCATTCTCCCTAGATAGGATCATACCAAATGAAGTTGGTACTAAAAGGCATTCCTAGCAAGGGATGCTGGAGAAATCTGCAATGGATTCCAATGAGACTGGATTCTCAAATATCTGACCTGTGGTGTTCACAGTGGACTGCCTCCCCCCCCCCTTTACCTGTGAGTTCTCTGAATTTCGTGTGGGGCAGTCTTCTAGCTTTAAGAAAGGCAAGAGACTAATGGTGGCTGCCATTGTCCTATCATGGGAAATTAGTTATAATTTGTGTATTTTATGGCATTTACAGCTGTAAGCACTTACTTCTATATAAATTGTGGCTGTAAAGCACTGACTTCTATGTAAACACTTTATGGCCACAATTTATGTAGAAGTAAGTTCTCTACAACCACAAATGTTGTAAAATATTGAAATAAGACACCATGCAAAATCCGCCAGATGCACCAAGGATCTGGGGAAATCTGGGAAGTTCCAAGTAGTCTGAATTTCCCCATGGTGGGCTTCCCTCCAGTCTGGGCATCAGTGGGTTTGCCCATCTCTACTCCTGGCTACTTTTGCAACCTGTGCATCCATAGACAGTGTAGAATCCAGAAACTAATGACTTCCAACCCGACCATCAAGGTAGTAGACATGTAGATTATATTCAATAGCAATGAAGATTCTATTGAATAAGATTCACAATCCTTTTTAAGTTGCTACACTAGTAGCTGTCAATGTTCAGCAATAAAACACCCAGCAGACTATGAATCAGCCCCAGCTGTCGATGCCTACTAAACATTCATTCTTAACTCCATTATCCAAAATATGATTTATGATTACGGGGCTCACTAAAATCTTTAAATTTCAATATATTTTAGTTATCAGCTAATTGCTCCTCTAGACATTCATGGACATATGCACTAAGTTGATGCAATGGTGGGAGGGAAATTATTAACAGGAACTTTTATACAAAGCATTAAATACTGCCTTTCCTAACAGATTGGAACCAGCAGGGGGGGAAATAATAATATTTTTAAAAAGACAAGACAAGAAAGAACTCAATCTAAATGCTTCATACTGGATTCGTAACAACTTGGAAGGAGCAGAAATATAATTAGCAGCTACTTAAAGAGTGTTCATTACATCCATTCATTACAGCTTGAAGGCCAGGGGGTGGGGGACTAATTAGCAGCAGCTACAAGTTTCATAGAAGGCGCTAAGTGCATCAGTTTGCAAAAGCTTAGAAGCACTGAAAGGATAATTAGCAGCAACTTTGTGTGAAGTGTGAAGAGGTTAAATGCAGCTTAGAAGTTATTATCAGGCATGTGAACAGATAAAGATGGGAGCTCCCTACTAGGGTGACTATATGAAAAGGAGGACAGGGCTCCTGTATCTTTAACAGTTGTATTGAAAAGGGAATTTCAGCAGGTGTCATTTGTATGTATGCAGCACCTGGTGAAATTCCCTTTTCATCGCAACAGTTAAAGCTGCAGGAGCCTTGCCCTCTTTTGTATCAGGTCACTCCAGAATGGCTCCTGCAGCTTTAACTGTTGTGAAGAAGGGGGAAATTCACCAGGTGCTGCATGCATACAAATGACACCTGCTGAAATTCCCTTTTCTATTCAACTGTTAAAGACACAGGAGCCCTCTCCTCCTTGCCATATGGTCACCCTACTTTACCTTCCAATATCACCTCTAGGTACATCTGAAGGAACACAGGCAGCTGTTCTATATCTTGCCAAACTATTTGTCCATCTAGCCTACACTTCTCTACTCTCATGAGCAGCAGCTTTTCCCATCACCTTTTGCCTGATATTTTTAATTGAAGATGCAAAGGATTTGAACTTGGAACTTCTGCATGCAAAGCACTGATTCCTCCCAATAGAAAGGAAGAGTGGTGAAAGGGGAGGAAGTTAGAGACAAAGAGATTTTCTACATGATGCTGTTACTTACTGTATCTACTTTCTGTTTCATCGCAGAATTGAGTCCCAAGCTCTACGCAACAAGCTTTTGCTTTCCTGCTTTTCTCCTACATAACCTCTAGGTGGAGCTCAGCTCTGCTACAGTGGAATAGCACAAACACACAAATATTTCTTTGGCTTTCAGAAATAATACCCCATTTCCCATGTTCTAACTCTGTCCCACGCACCCACCCCGTCGGGAAAGTGCTCTTAAAAAGCAGAAGTGAAATTGGACGATCATGGCATTGTCAAAAGAATCCATTAACAAGTGTAAGGGGAACTCTAAGAGGAAAGCTATAATTACATTGTTAAAATCAGTTTTTTAAAAAAGCAAAGCAGATGCAATAATAGCAAGTTGAGTTAAAAGTGGGAACTAGGTCTAGAAAAAGTTGGTGTTGACCAGGTTAGACAATGAACAAGTTCTTTCCTTTAAAACCAACCAATCAATCAATCGAGATGATCTTCCAGAGGGAATCTCCCTCCCTCCCTCTCGCCCTACTCCACTCCATTTTTGACTTGGTGTCAGATCATTATGCAATCCTCCCCCCCCCCATGACTGCAAGGATCTCCTTCTGAGAAGTATCAACTGGTGAGGGAGAGGAATGCCTAGCTCTCATTTAGGAAAGCCCCTTGGAAAACAGAAAGGGCAGCCATTTGACAGTGCGCATGACAGCTGGAATGAAGCATTTGGTGGATTTGGTGCAGCAGCACACAGCTCTGAGATGTGGCTTTGTTCCACCATGTGGCACGACATTACAGCACAGTTATGTAAGTGTTCCTTATGCACAACCCCCCCCCCCCCCCCACACACACACACACAAATCTTCCTTCTTTCTCCCTCTCTCTAACAGAATACCAAAAGTTAAGAAGCCACCCCCAGACACTTTTGGCTAAAAGAAACTCTGTGAACTCAGATATAAACAGCAAGCAAAGCCTGCCTAGGTGGATAGAGATGCCGCATGTCAGTTCGGGACATCCTATGTTCAGACTACATAAGAGCCAAGCTTTAACAGATGTGTTTAAAGGGACCTCTCAGATTATTCACTTGCTATTGCACACACATCATGCTTGCGGGGCTTGCCATGGACATCTGGCTGTCCAGTGTGAGATTGGAATGCTAGGCTACGTTGGCTTTTGGGCTGATCCAGCAGAGTTGTTCCCAATGACGACATTCTACTAACGCAAAACTTCTACTGCTTGAGGAAACCCTGCTTTTATCCCTGCGCAAGGGCAAGCTGTTCTACAACCTGTTTCACAAGGCATTGCACAGGTCATTGTGCGACCAGTTTCACGATGTGTTGCTCAAGGCATTGTGCAAGCTGTTGCACAAGGTGTCATACAAGCTGTTCCACAAATTGATGCACAAGGCATTGCACAGCTGTTCCACAAATTATTGCACAAAAAGCATTGTACAAGGTGTTGCACAAGCTGAATAAGAACATAGGTCTGCGTCCAATGGTGTCATTCCACCAGTGGAAAGCTTCCACCACTTGTGGACACCCTGCTTTTATTATCCATGTGCAAATGCCGAATCCAATACTGGGATTCTCTTCTGCAACAGCTTTCACAATAGGTTGTGAAACACATTGCGAAATAGGTTTCACCATGCCTTGTGCAATGGCTTCCACAAGCAGAATCAAGCTATTGGATCTGACCCTTGTGCAAGGATAATAAGAACAGGGTTCCACAAGTGCTGGAAGCCCTGCACTAGAGGAAGAGCACCATTGAAGGCAGGCCGATGTTCTTATTCAACTTCGCATCATTTGTTTGTTTTAACTTTGAGTATTCAGACAGGGTGTCAGGAGCTGCTGGGAAGAGAATCAGGAACCTACATGTCTGTGTACTACTGCTCCTAAGGTGGACTACATAGGCTACAGGTTGGAGCATTCCCTGGGCAGTAAAGGGTCTCCCAGCTCCAGAATGACTCCACCCACCCTTGCTGACTATTGGCTTCTTGAGCCCTGGCAGTCCTTCTTAACAAGACTCTTGGCTCCTGATCCCTGACTCACTTCTCCTAGCTTTTGCTCAACAGCTGCCTTCAGCCCAGCTGTGACAAGGCATCAGTTCCAATGTGACCCCTTCAGGCTTTAATATCCGCAGAAAGCCGAACTGCAAACAGAGTGCAGGTGCAATATTCCAGGCATGTCTAGATATGCTCCAATAGGGAAAAAACACACACAACCAAAGGACACATGGGGTAAGGAAACGGATATTATTCCGACGAATGAATAAGGGAACAAATGTGATTTGAACAAAATAATTCTGAAATTTTAATGAAAGAATTTTTACGACAAAAAAGAGTGAACTGTTTTAGCAGGCCTTTGTGGAGCAGTTCAAACTTATGTGGATGCTTATAGTTTGGATTTTTTTATTATTATTATGTGTATTTTAAAATTGTACTATGTTTAATTATATTTCTAATTTTTGTATATCTCTATTTGTTTTAACTGTACATGTTTTAATTTGTAATCCGCCTTGGGTCCCAGTATTGGGAAAAAGGTGGGATATAAATATAAATATAATAATAAGAATAATAATAATAATAATAATATTTAACCATTTTGTAACCACACAATAGTTTAATATATCTAATATTAAAGATGGAAGCCACATTGGCTTGGACATAGACTTCCTTGCCTTTTCCTCTCTCTGTCCCTGCTTTCTATACAGTGCCATCCCAAGCCATAATTATTCCAAATTCTTTGAATATCTGAAATGAAATAGCGTCATATGTGTAAGTTCACTTCATTTTGGAACCAGTTCGAGAGTCAAAAGAACATAAGAAGAGCCAGGCTGGATCAGACCAAGGATCCATCTAATCCAGCATTCTGTTGACACAGGGGCCAACCAGCTGTTGACCAGGAGCCCACAAGCAGGACATGGTGCAACAGCACCGTCCTGCCCATGTTCCCCAGCAAGGGGTGTGTGCATAGGCTTACTGCCTCTGCTACTGGAAGTAGCACATAGCTATCAGGACTACCTGAAGCAAAAGACAAAAATGCTATCTACTTTCTGCTCTGGAAGTGAGGACAATGGTGCCCCTCTCTGCAATCTGCTGCCCAAAGCAACAGCTTCTTGCCACCCCATGGCAAGGCTGGCCCTGCTTCATTGTCTTTATGATAAGAGTGGAAGATGTATTTCCTTTGGACAGAAAGTGGCTCCTTTTGGCATCCCTAACTCAGTGTGGTCTTCAGGCGTTCTTCTAAAGCAGATAATAATAATTGCATCATCAGGCATTTGCAGTTGCTTTTACATGACATATCCCTCCCTCTCTGGGCGTCAGTGGTTTGGCAAAAGAATTCGCCGAACACATTCTTGTACACAACTGCGTTCCCACTGGAGCAACTCCTACTTTTAGCAGATGGACAGAATGTACTGATTTGCAGTCCAATTCAATATTTTGGGCTCTATTCTGTGCCGTATTGTATGCTGAGCTGGACTGGCAGTGTCTTCTCACTCTTTTGCTTTACATCTTCTTGCTTGCTCATCTCCTCCCCCCTTTTAAAAAAAAAACTCTAAGAATATAGGAAGCTGCCTAATACCATGTCAGACCACTGGTCCATCTAACCCAACATTATCAACACTGGGCCTGTTCAGAAGACACCTTAAACCCTGCTGGTTAAGGCTTTTGGTTATGCAGCAGGGTTTAAGTAGGGTGACCATATGGAAAGGAGGACAGGGCTCCTGTATCTTTAACAATTGCAAAGGAAAGGGAATTTCAACAGGTGGCATTTGTATATATGAAGAACCTGGTGAAATTCCCTCTTCATTGCAACAGTTAAAGCTGCAGGAGCAATACTAGACAAACCAGATACAAAAGAGGGCAGAGCTCCTGCAGGTTTAACTGCTGTGATAAAGAGGGGATTTCACCAGGTGCTGCATGCATACAAATGACTCCTGCTGAAATTCCTTTTTCAATGCAACTGTTAAAGATGCAGGAGCCCGGTCCTCCTTTCCATATGGTCACCCTAGGTTTAAGGTGTCTTGTGCTATGCATCTTGCTAAACCCTGCTCACTTACTAACTATAGTCAGACCATTAGTGGCTTTAATTAGGGATGTGCACTGGATCGGACCCGATCCACGATCCGAGTCCGGTCCAGTGGGAAATCGGATAAATTATCCGATTTCCGATCCCGCAGCTGGATCGGCCGATCCAATCCGAACCGGTCCGAAAAAGCTCCGAACCGGTTCGGCGGATCGGCGGATCGGCGGGCGCCCACTGGCGCCCACCGCCGCTTCCATTGGCGGGCGCCAGCGGGCGCCCGCCGATGAAAGTGGACAGCGGGGGGGGAGGAGGGGGGCACTTACCTTCTCGGCCCGGTGGCTCCCGTCCGGCGTCGGCGCCTACTACTACTAGCAGGCTCCGCGGCCTGCTCTAGGGTGGCGCGCCGGGTGATGTCATCACCCGGCGCGCTACTCTAGAGCAGGCCGCGGAGCCTGCTGGAAGTAGTAGGCGCCGGCGCCGGACGGGAGCCGCCGGGCCGGAAAGGTAAGGAGGGGGTGTGTGGAGGGGAGGAGGGGGCGCGCGGAGGGGGGAGGGGGGCCCTTACCTTTCCGGCCCGGTGGCTCCCGTCCGGCGCCGGCGCCTACTACTACTAGCAGGCTCCGCGGCCTGCTCTAGGATGGCGCGCCGGGTGATGTCATCACCCGGCGCGCTACTCTAGAGCAGGCCGCGGAGCCTGCTGGAAGTAGTAGGCGCCGGCGCCGGACGGGAGCCACCGGGCCGGGAAGGTAAGGAGGGGGTGCGTGGAGGGGAGGAGGGGGCGCGCGGAGGGGGGAGGGGGGCCCTTACCTGCCCGGCCCGGCGGCACCCGTCCGGCGCCGGCGCCTACTACTACCAGCAGGCTCCGCGGCCTGCTCCAGGGTGGCGCGCCGGGTGATGTCATCACCCGGCGCGCTACTCGAGAGTAGGCCGCGGAGCCCGCTGGTAGTAGCCGCCGGCGCCGGACGGGCCGAGAAGGTAAGCAGTGGCGGGGAAGGGGGCTTACCCCCCCCCCGGAGCCGTCCGCTTCTATCCGCTGGCGCCCGCGGGCGCCAGCGGATGTAAGCGGGCGGCCCCAGGGGGGGTAGGGAGCGCGGGGGAGGGGGTTTACCTGCCGGGGCCGTCCACAGTGGACGGCCCCGGGGGGGGGAGGGAGTTAGGCCCCCCCTTACCCACCCGCCGCCATTTTTTCCTCATAGACTTGCATTGCAATGCAAGTCTATGGGGAAAAAAATGGCGGCCGATCCAAAAATGTACGATTTTTGGGTCGGGATCGGACTCGATCCGGTCCGGGGGGCCTCCGATTTTGTCCGAACCGGTCCGGGGGGTCCGTGCACACCCCTAGCTTTAATTGTGTCTTAAAGTGTTGTGTGTGAAGAAGAAGAAGAGGTCCTCTGGTTAATTATGAAGTGTGGGCACTCCACATAACAGTCTCCATAGCCAAGACGCCAAGGAGAATCCAAAAATGCAAGAAGCTGTATTGATCCATATCAACAAACCAATTCTAGCAGTTTTCATCTCCTCTGGGAGCAGCTCTTTGGTAAAGCCCTTGGGTCTTAATTACCCATTCATGACCATGTCACAACCAACATATTTTGGGTTAGGAATAGCTTACAACTATATGTAGTTGCTAGGAAAATTCATTCCCCCAACCTACTCCAGTTACTGGGAGGATTGAAGCTAAGCTCAGAGGGAATGTGGAATTCTGAAAGAGGTTCCTGATGTTGTAATTGTCTCTGCGAGCAATAACTCCACTACACCACTGCTGAGGAGTTACATCTGGAGAGGACTGTGGTCTTTGTGCCCTGACTGTGGACATCTAGTCACTCCTGTGTGGGCCCCTGTTGGAAGAAGGATACTGCTTTGGCTTGATCCATCTGGGCTGTTCTTATGTTCCCAGGAAAGAGTGTGTCATTTCTGTTCAGACCTTGTGAAGAACAGTTAGTTTGCATGGGGTGGGAGGGGAGGGGAGGGTGGGTTAAACACCAAATACTTCATGCAAGCAAGTCTGCTGTAAAGAGATTTGTGGAACATAAAGGTAAAAAGGCCAGGTGGAGCAGCCAAAGTTCAGCTCTACTGTGTAACATGGACTGGACATCTGACACGTCAATTGACCTTTCCCCAAAACTCCCATTTTTCAAATGTCTTATCTTAAAAAATATGAACCCTCCAGTCGCTCCAGGGCTAATAATCAAATAAACCCAAATCTCCACTTAATTTCCTGTTATACAGTGTCGCTTTTCTCCTTTACAATAGGAAAAAAAGCAGAGGGATTTAGATAACAGCATGAAGCATATTAAAACTTACTTGTTTGTATTTAAATTTAATTTGATTGTCTTCAAAATACAAAAGAAGAAGGAAATAAAGGATTCCCAAACAATTTGGTAATTCCCAAACAGTATTGATCAGGAAAGCTGTCAGTCTACCTAATGGGCCAGTCTCTTTCATTATACCCCAAAAGGATGTAGGTGGTTCCATCTAGGTGATATGCCACCTGCACCCCTTCCTAGAGTTGGAAGACCTGAAGATGGTAGTGCATGTGCTTGTAATTTCGAGGCTTGACTTCTGCAATGCACTGTACATAGGGCTACCTTTGTGCCTCGTCCGGAAACTTTGATTAGTTCAAAATATGGCAGCCAGGTTGGTTACCAGTACACCTAGGGGTGACCATATTACACCAACTTTAAAATTACTCCACTGGCTGCTAATTACTTTCCGGGCGAAATATAAATTGTTGGTTATTACCTTTAAAGCCCTACATGGCTTGGGTCCAGGTTACTTGCGGGATCGTCTTCTCCTGTATAATCTGCCCTGCACACTCAGGTCCTCTGGGAAGAATTTACTCCAGTCAGCCAAAACTAGGTTGACAACCATTACTCAGATGACCTTCCCTTCTGCCGCTCCCAGACTGTGGAATGGCCTGCCAGGAGAGATTTGTCAACTTAACAGTCTTCCGGAATTTAAGAAAGCCATGAAGACTGATCTCTTCCAGCAGGCCTACCCAGTTGAAGTTTAAGATGTTTGACTGTTATTTTCGTTTTACATGTTTTTAATCAGTTTTGTGTATTTTATACTATTTTGTATTTAATGCTGTTCCTCACCTCAATCCAGAGGGAGATGTGGGTAATAAATAAATAAAATTATTATTATTATTATTATTATTATTAGTCTACAAAGTTTCACCTCACTGCTCAGAGAAGTGCTATCAAAGATGGATCATCGGTAGGATCTATTCATGTCCCATATCAGAGGCCATCAATGCCATCCATTATTTTCTGTGGGTTTTTTTTTCCTATGCCTGCCAAACCAGAGGCAAGATGTCACTTGGTTCTGTTTTTGTCAGTTGGCTGTTTCATCAATACATCTTTCCAGATTTCCCTTGCACAATTTCGTGGAATGTCAGAATTTCCAGCACAAATTTACTTATTTCGGGGACGTATGCTTTGACTTGCCAATGTTTGCTCTCTTAAAAACATAAGTCTGTGCTATGTGCTATGCTTTTTTCTTTACCTTTAAGTCACCTGTATTAAATGAATGGACACAATTAATTTAGAACTCTATTACCTCTTGAATATCACGATTGCATGCAAATGTTGGTCTT
Source organism: Anniella stebbinsi (assembly GCA_029215795.1). NCBI lineage: Eukaryota > Metazoa > Chordata > Lepidosauria > Squamata > Anniellidae > Anniella > Anniella stebbinsi. The sequence continues at coordinate 7,045,074 of JARDYH010000007.1, forward strand.
CAGGATCATGGTAGCTGTAGGACTGATCTTGATAGGCTTTACTTTCACCAGCCATTCCAAACTATTAAATAAGGGAAATAATGACTGTATTCTATCATCATCAAGCATCACCAGTTGGATCAACCTTTGATCTGGAAATAAATAATAATATTCTCTTCTATTGCACTGGTAAGTCAGAGAGAACAAGATCACCAGGAGAGGAATGTTCCTGCAGAGTAGAAACCCAACCAGCAAGGCACCAAATAGGCTGCACCCAGGGATGATGGGGCTACAGAGAAGTCATGGATTGAAACTTCAAGAGAAAAATAGTATTATGATACCAAGAAGAAGTAGCTATCAGTGGCTCCTGGTCAGGATGGCTATATGCTACCACCACTATGAGAAGCAGTATGCCTCTGTATATTAGTTGCTGGGGAGCATGAGTGGGAGATGCTAAATCCACAGTCGTACCTGTGGATTTCCCACAGGCAGCTGGTTGGCCATTGTGTGAACAGAATACTGGAGTAGATGGACCTTTGATTTGATCCAGCATGGCTCTCCATATGTTCTTATATTAAGAGTATCTGGAGGACCATTTCCTGGAATGGCAAATGGAACACCTACCTGAAATAGTAATGAAGGTGTCTACTCAGAAGTGGATTCCATTGAGGTTGCAAACCTATCCACACTTATCTGATAGTAAGTGGCATTGAACTCAACGGGACTTAATTCCAAGTAGACATGCATAGGATTATGCTCTAAGGGGAAAATGATCTAGTGCACATGATATCTCATTGAATGCAAGCCCTCTTGAACTCAACATTGCAATCAGTTCAGCCTTGACGTTGACTCCAGGGGGCTGAAGATGGAATATAAATATAATGCAGAAAGAAAAGAAAAGGGTAACGTTAGCTTACTTCAGCACAGAGAACAGTGTGCTCAAATGCACCTTAACTGGGCATTATGTCACCCAGACAATTCATCCTACTGCGGCCTGTAAGATGCTAAGTCTCTGCATCCTTTGAGCACTGCAAAGGAGGGGATTTGTTCTACCATTGGTGCCTGTGAAATGAAGGCTTCAAGCAATACTTCTGACCTCTGGATACCAGAACACCCATTGGTCGGGATTAATCTAATCCCACTTTGATTATATACATTCCCTTACTGCCTTGGGGCTGTGTTGGTAGAAGCAAGATGGCCCCAGTTTCAGATGAACTGTGCAACAAAAACTAACAGGTGCTACATTTAGAAAAAAAACAAGATTTCTGAAGGATTGCAAAGAAAGCTCCTAAAGCTCTCCTCTTCATATGCAGCTGTGGGACAAAGCAGCTGGAGGGATTCTTGAAAGAGAGATGTATAAGGAAGGTCTATGACTCAGCAACCTCCAAGGAAGGTACCTTGCAGAGAAACCATACCTGACTTTAAGGCCTACTAAAGAATTTCCTTCTGCCACGTCAGAGCAGATTTCGGTGGGTTTACTTTACACATGTCTAACTCTGTATGCTGTACAAAAACACCCAACTATCTCTGCCCTGCACTAAGTGAGGAATAAGGGGCAGCAGCATGGAGAATCCTGAGGAGTACCTAACTGAGACTCACTCATGCACATGTTTGCTCCCTGAAATGTATATGTGTCTCAAGCTGCTGTAGCACAGAGGTTAAGCTGTAAATCAGAAAGTCCTCAACTTGAATCTCACTTCAGTGATGAACTTGCTAGGTAGCTGTGGCGATACCCCACATTTCTGTTCCCTTAGGTATGTCTGCTAGGTGAGTATGTTTAGAGAGCTTGGAATGTTAGACTGAGTGGGTGTGGCTAGTGATGCTAGATTAGGGAGTGGGGGGGTTATCAGTGGGTCTGTGGGTAGTCAGTCAGTCAGTGGGTTGGGAGTCTGTCAGTGAGTGGTGGTTAGTTGGGGCTTGTAGGTGGCTTAGCATGAGAAGACTGTAGAGATTTAGGATTATTAGTATTAAGATTGTTATTACTAGTATTATCAAGAATAGGCAGGATTTAAATTGAATTTGAAGAAACTAAGAACTGTAAACAACAATAAACATTTTCTTTAGTTTGCTACCATAAACCATGCGTCAGCTTGGCTTGCTCACCTGCTCTATTGGTTCCTAAATACACAAATTATATGAAACCTTTAGCCCAGTATATTCACAGCAGAACCTATTTCCCAACATCTTTGCCTCGTTCTCTCACAGAGAGGGGAAAGGTAGCATTATTTTGCCCTTCCCTCAGGCTTATTCAAGTGGTGGCGCTTGTCCTGAGAAGGGGTGCTCATGACCGGGCCCAATATATAGGTGGTGTGGTGGCACCGAAGCCTTAGGCAAAGCACACACACTCTCAGCTTCAGTCCTTCCATCTGTAATATGGGGAGATAATAAGTGCTCCATCACACCTATTTCCCCCCCCCCGGTTTGCTTCTGCAGGTTCCCCCTCCGGTTCCTATGCGAGTCTAGCATTTTGAATTACACATGGTCAGTATTGCTGCGATACCCCAGCTTGCCCTGTTCTTATTTGCATTTCTGAACTTTGCCCATTCAGGGATAAATCAAAAGAGAAACGAGAAACTGCACACCCAGGGTGAGAGAACAGCACGATGGGGACGACGTCATGCAAGTCCAGCGCTGAAAAAGTGGATCAAAGTCACGGCAGGTGTGCATCAAACCGCACATGTGATGAACATATAGTACTGATTTCCTTTACAAGGTGGTGGTTGTCCTTGCACAGCTCAAGGTTCCCAGTGGAGGCCAATCCAAAGCAGCAGCATATACTAGAATGGCAGCATCACATCCAGCTATACAGCTTCATAATAGGCCAGACCAAGCCAAGACAGCTCTCAGTTGGCTAGAACTCACCCAAGGAGAGCTGTTGTCTCAGCAAGATACAGAGGCCTTATTGTAACTAAGTCACGTTACCTTACTGTAACTAAACCAAGTATGTGTAAATGAAATAATAATATTTTCTACCCCTACCTACCCATGCCTCCATTTCCCTGCCCCACTCCTGTTGTTTATCTACAACTATTTAAGATTATAAGCTCATTGAAGAGGAAGTTATCATCCAAGTCCTTTGAAAAGTGCCATGTACATAGTTAGTAAATAATTAACCATCTTCTTCCTCATCTCACCCAACAGAAGGCAGATTCCTATAAATATGTGTGACTTTATCTAATATTTAACACCTCATTAATTAAAGAAGCATTTTAAGTGCAAAACGTTTTCAAGGATTGGGGGAGATTTCATCTTGACATTATCAGAGGTGGCAGCCGATCAGCACCCCACGTTCTAGCTCCTACTCCAAGCTTGCAAAATGATGGTTTGTAGTTGTTATTTTCCCAGGACTGAACTGCAGAGTAGAAATGTACGCTTGGGCTAGCACCACAGCTACAAAACATTACATCTGTCTTCACCCAAACAAATCTTGACAGAGACACTCTCAAAACGTGGTTGATGCCCACTTCTTCCACTGTAGTCCAAATGCCAACCCATCGGTTTGCACACCAAATACAACCCAGTAATTTGGCATCATGAAGTTACCATAATCAAAATAACCTTGCAATGTGCTCTACTGCCAAAAGCAATTCCACAAGAAGCTTTATAGCCCCACAAAAATAAACTGGAGGGAAAGTTGCTACGTCTTCAATTGAGGTAATCAATCAGCTTAGTGTGACTCATTTGGGTGGGAGGGTTTCTGGTTTAATTGGAAGAAAGAAAGCAAGGAGGGGGATATGTCAAATATTTTTTTAAAAGGGGGGAACAAGTAAAAGACTGCCAAATTGTACATAATCTTACATGACATTGCATGCTTTGTCAGGTGTGCAAAAAATATTCAGTAGATGAATTTCTGCAGCATGCCAAAAAAAGAAAAAAACAAACTCACCTTCCTTCCACTCACTAATGAAGCTTTAAAAAGTGAAGCTGTTCTGTTCCTGAACCCCCATATTATTTAAAAACAGGCTTACATGGATGAAATAGAAACAAAACTTCTATAAGCATCATCCATTATTCATTTTGGAAGCATCTGGTCAAGAAAGATAAATCAATTATGATCTCTGAAGCCGGGGAAAAAAATATGTTATGATAGGGCCTATATAACTATGTTTTGTATACTTACGCCTATGTGTTTGTTGAATTTATATATTTATTTGCTGTTCTCATGAGCCACTTTGAGTATATTTTGGAAAAGGGGCATAAATATAAACTGATGATGTTCCACCACCATGCTTGGTGAAATCCATGATCCTTAAAGACAAAACGAAAGGGGTAGCCCACCATGAACTTGTTCAGATGCTAAAAGAATGCACATACCCTCCATTTTGAAAGCATTGATTGGCTGTCAGTATGCCGATTGGTCAGATCTCTTAGAGTTCACACACTGCCATGTATCCTACTGTAGTTCTTTCAGATCCATAAAAGTTGCATGGATGATCTGTTCACTTTCCCATGAGATCTTTTCAAAAAATGCAAAATATTCCACCAGAATCAGCTGTTCCTCAAGAACAAAAGAGGGAACATATTCCATACACAGATAGCATTGGATCCAGGCTTATACTTAGAGTAGGGCCACTGAAATCAACAAGATTTGAGTTAATTATGACTATCTCCCTGAGGTCTTCAAGGGAGGCCCTTCTCTCAGTCCCACCACCATCACAGGCACGCACGGTGGGAATGCAGAAGAGGGCCTTCTCGATGGCTGCCCCAGGGCTCTGGAACTCCCTTCCCAGGGAAGTTAGACTGGCTCCCTCCTTGGTGTGCTTTCGGAGGCAGGCTAAAACATTTCTGTTTCAGTAGGCCTTTGGGAAGTAGTTTGGACCTCTGCTGATGTGTTGTTATACCTTGAATTTTTTTAAAGTGTTTTAAATGTTTTTAAATGTTTTAAATATTTTAATATTGTAGCATATTTAATTATATTTTTAAGTTTTGTATATCTCTATCTGTTTTTAACTGTACATGTTTTAATTTGTAAGCCACCTTGAGTCCCAGTATTGGGGAAAAGGCAGGATATAAATAAATATAATAATAATAATAATAATAATAATAATAATGACAATTCATACAGACAAGACCATATCCTGCAACCAACCAGACCTAACGGTCAGAGACAAAAAAGAAAAACACACATACCTCATCGACATAGCAATACCAAATGACAAAAATGTTGTTGAAAAGGAAAAGAAAAAGAGAGGAAAATATACACCACTGGCCATGGAAGTCAAAGAATGATGGCAACAGGAAATGGTCACAATTATTCCATTAGTCACATCAGTCACCGGCATCACATCAAAAAACTATACAGAAAACCTTCCGAAACTGGGCCTACCAAAATACATCCACACCAACATCCAGAAAGCAGTCATACTTAAAATAATGCTCAATTGTGAGGAAATTCTTGAATCAGTAAAAGGCAGCATGACTTGGCAAAGCCCATCATGTCCGTCCAGAAAAACCGCCATGAGCGAAAAAGGGATTAATAATAATAATAATAATAATAATAATGTCTACTCGATGTATTTCTAAGTCTGGATCCAACTGATATACACAAATATTGGGTCTCCTTATTAGTCATTGGCTAAGGGCACAACACAAGTGACATCCAAAACCATTGTGCCAGGAATCTTCTCTGTCTTGTGTGCTTTGAGCATTCCATGGCTTGCAAAACCATTTCCTCTGCAATGCATCCAAGGGCCTCCTATTCCCCTATCTTGTAAACGAGTTCCTCTCATCACAGCAATGGCTTCTTCCTGCTGCCAAAATGGATGCCATCCATTTCACCGGGCCTCCATTGGCTTGCGGTTGGGGTGTACAGAGCAGCACACTATATGTACACTGATGTTTCCTGATGTGGGTTATCTATCTGAAGAAAATAGATGTTCCCCAAGTGTCCTCAGTTATGATCCCACCCCATGTTATGCCGCTGTGTATGTTGGCTTCTAGTGAAATTAAAAACAACAATAACTTCATGGAAAACTACACGAATGAGTGGTTGGAAGAAATTGGGGAAGAAATGTAATGCTTCATTCCGTTCATCAGCCCACCATAATCTTTTCACATCCCCCTGGGATTTTGGTAAAGCAAAGAGAACTATGCTTCCAGGGCCAAGTACATTGCAGTTGATGAGGTTGACATATCTTGTCTTCCACTCTTATTTTCTTAATCCTGGCTATTCCTCTGGGACAGAACAAGACACAAGAAGTAGTGATCAGCTCTGCTTAGCTAGAAAGGAACTTACATTACATAACATTCATCACCAAGGCTGTAGACTGGTGTTCTTAGAAGGGGGGGGAACCCTGCTGAAAAAGGGATTTTCCCCTGGAATAATTTCCAGTAACAGCCGCCATACATGAAAGGCATTTACCATGCTGTTGCATCCTCTTATCTCTACAGATATTGTTTAGCTGATAAAGCGATAAAGTTAAAGCTATAAGGTTCATAAGTACAAAGCTCTGAAATGAATGATGCTTTAAAGAGCTATAGGTCAGGAGAAGGGATCTTTTTTGTGCCTAAGGCACATTTGCCCCAGGTGGTCACATTGCGGGCTGCACGCTATGAGTGGGCAGGGCCGTAGCCCAAAGTGAACCCTCCCGATGTGCATGCCTAGACACACACAATCATCATTTCAGACACCCAATTCATGTACACACATAAACGACTAGCATCAAACCCAAGAGTTCACCACCAGCACTGTCAACAAACAATGTCAAAGAGTCTATTAGAGAAAATAGGATATTGCAGAGTTGGAAAAAGGGCAGAAAAGAGCTATTAAAATGATTGAGTGGCTGGAACATCTCCTCTGTGAGGAAAAGTTACAACATCTGGGATTGTTTAGCTTAGAGAAAAGGCGAGTGAAGGCAACAATATTATGTATGGTGTGGAGAAAGTGGATAGGTAGAATTCCCCCTCCCCCCATAGTACTAGAAGCTGGGTGTCATGCCATGAAGCCATATGGTGAGAGATTCGAGGCAGATGAATCTCCCTCCAGGAAACCACTTTGGACGACTTTAAAAGGGGATTGGACAAATTCATGGTGAAGGCTATCAAAGGCCATTAGACTTGATGGCTATATGATACCTCCAGTATCAGAGGCAGTGTGCCTATGTATACCAGTTTCTGGGGAACATGAACAGGAGGGTGTTGTTGCTCTCATGGCCTGCGTGCGGTTTCATGTTGGCAGCTGATTGACGATGCTGAGAACAGAAGGCTGGACTAGATTGACCTTGGTTTGATCCAACATGGCTCTATTATTATTATTATTATTATTATTATTATTATTATTATACACTTATATACCGCCCCATAGCCGAAGCTCTCTGGGCAGTTACAAAAATTAAAAAGATTGAGCATTAAAAAGACAATATACAAAATTTAAAACCATAAACAAAACAGCTGTCATTAAAACACTTTAAAAGATTTTAACTGTTAAGCCTGGCCACAATGTCAATCAAAACCTCAGCTTGAGCTGTTAAAATGCCTGGGAGAAAATAAAAGTTTTGACCTGGCGCCGAAAAGATAAAAGTGTTGGCAACAGGCGGGCCTCATCGGGGAGATCATTCTATAATTGAGGGGCCACCATAGAGAAGGCCCTCTCCCTTGTTGCCATCCTCCAAGCTTCCCTCGGAGTAGGCACCCGGAGGAGGACCTTTGATGTTGAGCATTCATGTCGGGAAAGACATTCCATCAGGTATTGTGGTCCCAAACCGTGTAAGGCTTTATAGGTTAAAACCAGCACCTTGAATCGGGCTCGGAAACACACAGGCAGCCAATACCAATGTTCGAGTCCTCAATGTTCGAGTCCTCAAGAAGCAACTGTATTGAAACACTGATGAGGTTCCAAAGAACCCCTGCGTGAGTGTTTAAGCTCACAATGCAGGGCGGCTCTTTCACAACTCCCACACATGTCCTTTCATGTCGTATATGGTTCCTTTCTCCTTTGGTACCTAACAGAATTAGGTCTTTTTCAGCCATTAAATCTGTGCTGCCCAAGCCAGATGTATATGATCAAACATAGGGATCGTTGAGAAACCAAAATACCATTTAAGTCATGCCAGGCTGCCACCATCACATTCCCTCACTAAACCAAGGCAATCCACGCCAATGTATCAGAGGCACAGAGCAAGCAGGTGGTAGAAAGCTCATCCATGCAAAGAGACGGGTGCTTGTGATAGTTCAAGCTCACTCATGCAAAGAGGGTGAATAAGATTGTGTTCCAAGCTATTTTGAAGTGCTTTAACAGGAGAGGGATTTGGGAGTCTCTATTGGCAGTATTACCTGATTCATATTTCAGAGGAAAAATCAAAAACACATACTGCAGGAGGGCAGCCAATTAGCACTGGCTTTATAAACAAACTGTAATGCAAACCATATTCGCATCTTCCTCAAGATAGAGGTGTACAACATTATGCATGGTGTAGAGATCGTGAATAGGGAGACATTTTTTTCTCCCTCTCTCTCCTAATACTAGCACCCAATGAAGCTGATTGGTGGGAGATTTAGGACAGATAAAAGAAGGACTTCTTCACACAGCGCAGAGTTAAACTATGGAATTTGCAAGCACAAGATGTAGTGATGGCCACCAGTTTGGATGGCTTTAAAAGGGGGTTGGATAAATTCCTGGAGGAGAAGGCTATCAAGGGCTACTAGCCCTGATGGTTATGTGCTACCTCCAGTATCTGGGGCAGTAAGCCTGTGTACACCAGTTGCTGGGGAACATGGGTGGGAGGGTGGCATTGCACCTGTGTCCTGCTTGTGGGTCCCTGGTTGACAGCTGTTTGGTAGCTGTGTAAACAGAGTGCTGGACTAGATGGACCAGCGTGGCTCTTATCTTAAGCTGCTCCATGCCTTCACTTCTGGCCTATAAGTGACTCAGAAGAGATATGAGGCCAGAGGAGAATTTTAAGCATGCTCCAATAAATTCTGGGATTCTTTTTTAAAAAAAGAAAAACAGGAAAGGGAGAGTGTGCCCCATTCAGCAAAGGGACTCAGCTTTTTCTGTATGGGTTAAGCAGCCTTCCCCACCTTGGCATGCTCCAGATGTATTGGCTGGGAGCTGTAGTCCATCACATCTGGAGGGAACCAGGTTGGGGAAGACTGCTTCACCCAGTCCTCGAAATGTCTGATCTGGACACAGTCACACATGCCTCAGTTACATCCCATTTGGACTACTGTAATGCTCTATGTGGTGGCCAGCTTTGAAAAATGTTCAGAACTTTCAACTGGTCCAGAATTCTGCAGCCAGATTATTAACCAGGGCCAGTTACAGGGAGCACTCAACTCCTTTGTTTCAACAGCTTCACTGGCTTCTGGTCTCTTTCTGGGCACAACTCAAAATGTTAGTTAAGCCTTATACATCTTGAGACCATGCTACCTTAATGACCTCCTTCACCCAGAGAGAGCTTTTTTGGAAGATGGCCTTTTTGAGGGGTACCACCATGTTCAGAGGTATGTTTGGTGGGGAGGCAAGAGAGGGCCTTCTTTGTGGTTGCTCCCAGGCTGTGGATCTCCCTGCCAAGGGAGGCTAGATTTGCTCCCTCTCCTTGCTGGTAGGCAAATATATTTTTGTTCAAGTAGCTGCTGGGTTGGATGCTGTCTTTATTCTCTTATTGTGTTCTTAATTGTCTTTTAATGTATTTGTTTTATTATTGAGTCAATCTATTAATGAGTCAATCTAAAGAATCTGCCTTCTACTAATCTGAGAGCCAAATGAATGTTCAGATTAAACATAGGGACAAAAACTCTCTCTCTCTCTCTCTCTCTCTCTCTCTCTCCCCCTCTCTCTTTCTCTCTCTCTCTCTCTCACACACACATATCTAACTAACCTCCAGTATCAAGGGCCATATGTCATATGCCTATGTACAGCAATTGCTAGGGAACCTGGTGGGCATGTGTTTTTGCATTCATGTTACCCACCTAGAGTGTCATTTTCTTGGTTGAAAGGTGGAGTACAAATCAAATGAATAAAACCTGGTTTTTCTTATTTATTTATTTATTATATTTCTATATCGCCCAATAGCCAAAACTCTCTGGGTGGTTCTTCCTGGGAACTTGATCTCAGCCAACTGTGGATCACATACAGGGCAAACATGGCTAGGTTAATGCCACCTTAAAGACACTTCAGAGTGAAGCCAATGCTTCCAGGATCAGCAGTGCCCTCACTCCGCATGGCAAAATTCTATCCCACCTTTCCAGCCTAGAATAAACTCCTGCAGATGCCTAAAAATCACCATAAAATCAGCAATCTGTAAATAACAGAAACTCTACCTGCTTTATTGTCATGTTTCCCAACACCCCTCACTTTATTGGGAGACAATAAAGAGGTCTGCCGTGTAATCCACAAAGCTTTATTCAGGCAATAAACATGTGCTTCCACCTGAAGGGAGTCTAGGAACTTTCCTCTAGGCAAGATTATGCAAATTAAGCGAGACAATGGTCCTTCCAAGAAAAAGGGAAAGTCCTTTTCCGGTAAGCTAGAACTTCAGGGAGGCTGGTTCTGAAGAAGCCTTTGGTGAGAAGCTAGCCGGACCAACCTTCTCTCCCCTCCCTTCCCCTTCCTTTTGCTCTCCCCACTTTAGTCTCTGGCCGATTCTCGAATCAGCTAAGCTTTCAGTGCCCTCCCCCTCGGAAGACCACTGATTCCCAGAGCTTGTGTGTTATTTACACCCTCAGAGATAAGGACTGGCGAAAGTTCATTCCCAGCTGGTGAAGAGCCCGTGACAGACACCTCTCCCCGCACAGGCTGGTATGTTTCTGGCGCTGTCTCTTCTGCATCAGAATCTGACTCTGATTGATCACCTGAAAATCCTTCTCCCAGCGCAAGGGGAACAGGCTTAGTCACAACGTTTATGCTATATTAATGGGCTTTGGAACCATCTGTCTTCTACTAATCTGAAAGCCAAAAGGCCGCTCATGTTAAAGATGCAGTAGGATAATTTATTTATTTATTTTATTGCATTTCTATACTGCCCACTAACCAAAGCATCCCAAAAAGGCAGATATAGACACAAAACAGGGGCAGTAATATCTATCCATCCATCTATTTAGCTACTATCTTCCAGTATTAGGGACATTATGCCTATGTACACTAGTTGTTGGGGAGCATGGGTGGAAAGGTGCCTTTGCACTCAAGTCCTGCTTGTGGGCACCTGGTTGGGCATTGCGTGAAGAAATTGCTGGACCACATAGGCCTGCAGTCTCATCCAGCAGGGCTCTCCTTATGTTCTTATTTAACCAGGACAACTCCAGAAAATGGCCATTATAGGTTGTGATATGGAGAGGGCCACCTCCTTTACGTTTAAGAGGAGCCTCTGGGCTAAAGAACCACTTGCCAGCCCCCTTCTTATAAAACAAATAATTGAAAGACAAATGGAGTTCTTTTTTTTTTTAATCTGCAAACATCTGTCCAACAGCTGTTTCTGTTTCATGCTTTACCCTGTCCTGTGTAGATCTTATTTTCTGGATCTTATGTAATTTGCACAGAGCTCATAAACACAAAACAAAAATCAAGCAAGCAATTAGGACTACGCTTAATATAATTACAGGGAAGACAGGGGAATGAAAGAGACACTTCTTTGCTTCCCTTCAGTTATTTGGTCAACTGTATCTTCTTCATGCACTCTGGCAGTGGAGTGGTGGTGATGGGGGGGGGGGGCAAAGAGACAGATGAGCTCAAAAAGATGCTGCCCCATACTGCTTTCGCGCCTGCTGAAGCTGTGCTGCTTCAGCTCACTCTTCCAATGGAAACAGGAAAGCACCTATCAAAACTCGCAAGGCACGGGCTTTGCTTGGCAGTCTTCTCTCTGTACTTAGGTGCTCTGGTTTGGCCGCTTCGGCACAACGCCCCCATCTCTTTTTCTGCCACCCCAGCAATAAGGAAGCTTGCCAGTTTCAAGGAGCAGCGAAGAGCTTCTGTTCTCTTTACGCCTCAGTGGAAAGAAATTGTCCTTTGCGAGGGAGACGCCCTTTCAAAGTGCAATGTACCGGTGGCCTTGTGGTCTCTGAACTTCAGTCCAGGGACCTGGGAATCCTGTGCATTGATTTAGAGCTGGCCTTAGGCCCGGTCCACATCAGAGCAACCCACATGGCAAAATTGTTCTTGGAAAACTCGTTGGGTTAACCAGTCCAGCCTTCCCTGACCTGTTTCGGACTTCAGCTTCCATTAACCCCAACCAGAATGGCCAATGGTTAGGGATGATAGGCACTGTAGCTGAAAATATCAGAATACAACAGCATAAGCAGAGCCCAGCTGGATCAGAGCAAGGGTCCATCTAGTCCAGCATTCTGATCCCACCGTGGCCAACCAGTTGCTCTGATGAGAAGCCCACATGCAGGATGGGAGTGTGATGATCCTTAACGTGGTCTGGAAGCCACAGCCTCTGACTTAGAAGCCTACTCATAAATCCAACAATGTGACTTTCAGACACCCACGTTCTTCTATTTTTGAAACATACAGCCTTCAAACAACTTTCTCAAAGGCAGGCCCTCACCAAAAATGGGTGAATTGGCAAATGGCCTTCTGTGGATGTTCTTAATCAAACAGTCACTTCATTTGTCCTACTTAATTTCTGCATTTATGGTCCTAGAAATCTGGAACCGGACATTTTGAAGCAAAGTCATGGGCTCAGTCCTTGAGCCAGAAGCTGTGCTGGTTCCTGTCCAGAGCTCACTTTGAACTCTTTTCTTTCCTAAAGGGCTTTGACGTCAAAATTGACCTGGAATAATTACACGCAGCCGTTCTGATTGTCCTTCCGCCAAGTGTGCCGGCCCCCAGAAGACCTGCGATGGGCTTGCCAAATCTGAAGTGCCTTTGGCAAAGGGTGGAGGAGAAGGAACAGATGGATCTTGACAAAAAAAAAATGACAGCCTCAGTCTTGGGCACAGTATCAGAAACAGCAAAAGAGGGTCAATTCACACAGGCGGACCATTCCCTGTATTGCCTAGAAGAGGTTTTGAAAGAGCAAGCAGTTCTGTTATCGTTAAAAGTCATGCAAAGGTTTTAAAAGCCAACATTGCCTTGATCTAACAAGAGCTGATGGGGTTGTTCCAACTGTTATTCTGGTGACAAAAGTCTAACAAAAGCCTTTGTCAGAAGCATAAATCTGAACTAAGAGAGGAGGATATGTGACTGTGTCTGTCTATCCATCCACCAGCAACATAGCGTCAAAACTGTGACACCTAAACCCTGACACTCAGACAACTGTTGGAGCCCAGGACACACTGAATGTACCGTTTTCAAAGTGTTATATCCTGCTTGGTGTAGATCTGGCCCTCCATAAAAGATTTAAAATTAAAGCGAGACTGCTTTACTTCTCATCAAAGAATGTGCAAGCCTGTTTTGTGTGCAGTATTGGCGGGGAATGTTGGAGTGAAACACTCACCAGCGTAGTCAATGGTGAGGGATTATGGGAACTGCTGTCTAACAACAATGTAAGGGTTACACATTTCCCATCCCTGATGTATAGCAACTGGAGGCTGGTGTTCTGTTGTGTCTGGCCTGTTTGGCCTGTTCCCTTTAGGCTGGGCGAATGAGTGTCTGATGATCAGTCGGAATCAGATTCTGAAGCAGAAGCGCTAGCGCCAGAAACGTACCAACCTACATGCGAAGTGGGGGAGGTGATTCTCACGGGCCCTTCACCAGCTGGGGATGGACCTTCGCCAGACCTTATCACTGAAAACATTAACAACACACAGTCTGTGGGAAATCATTATTCTTCAGAGGAGGAGGTCACTTCAAGGCTAGCTGATCCTAGAGTCTGCTACAGGTGGAGCTAAAGGAAGGCGAGAGAAGATCGGCCCAGCTAGCTTCTCGCCAAAGGCTTCTTTAGAACCAGCCTCCTTGAATTTAAAGCGTTCTGGGAATAGGCTTTCCCTTTTTCTTGAAAGGACCATTGTCTTGCTTAATTTGCATAATCTTGCCTAGAGAAAAGTTCCTAGAACTATAGAGTCCCTTCAGGTGGGAGGAGATGCTTATTGCCTGAATGAAGCTTTGTGGATTACGTGGCAGATCTCTTTATTGTCTTCCAATAAGGCAGGAGGTTTTGGGAAACACAACATGTTCCTTCTAACACACAAGCTTTTCATTTATACAAGAGTGATTAACATACATCCTGGGGCAGGTGCGGGGGGGGGGGACATACAGTACAGTCATCAGCAATGGTGTTTCTTATTTTACAGCATTAATGCAAAGGCATCGATAGGAAATGTAGCCATTTGCAAAATGTGGAGAGCATCTGCTACTCTCACAGCCATTCAGGGTGAGATTATTGAACTTGCAGGAGACCCACAGGGGCCAAATGAAGCGAAGAGGCGCTCTCGGTTGTTTCTTGTGATAGGAAGACATTTACCCTCATTTACCCAAGAAAAAGAAAGACAAGCCGGGATGGCAAAAACAATATATAGAAGGAAGGGAGGGAATCATCACTCCTGCATCGTGATACAGAACAGATGCCCTTCCTCCCTGCCAGCGATCCAGCCTTGGCACCCATCGCCGTCTCTCCTTTGGACCGCACAATTATATAAGCAACCCTAAACTAATCCTGTTGTGGATTTTTGTTTTTAAAAATAAACTTTGTTGTTGTTATTACTAACTAACGACGGTGCCAAAAGTTGGAATTGGGGGACGTTTAGAAATGAGCAATATGAACTGAGGCCAAATACCCTCTGAAGTTTGGGCTTAGATATCAGTGGGCTCAGCGTGGCAAAAGCTCTGCCCATCGCTGCTGACCCCTTCTTTCCCCATCCAGACTTGCCCTACAGCTATGGCTAGGAGGGGTCTTGCTGTGAGACTTCTGTTAGAATTCCAATGCCACCCAAAACAGTATGCCCGGTGCAAGGGTCCATGGGAAATGTCATTCTCATGGATCCTTATATTCTAACAGAGCCATCGGGATTCATGGGAACTAATTTCCCATGGACCTTTAAGATCTATGGGAAATGCACTTCCCATGGGCCTTTACTCCTGGGATACTACCTCTGTTCATGCCATTGACAGCATCCTGGATGTGAGGACCATGGGAGTCATAATTCCAATGGCCAAACTGGATCTCTGCATCTCCCATGGATTCTTGAACCAAAATTATAAGACTGAAGATCTAATGGAGTCCCATTATACTTGCTTGCCACACCACCACCACAACTGGACAACTTTGGGGGAAAGGAAAGGGGGCTAAGTTTGAAAGTTGAGCCTCTAAGTCCGATGGCACTACTGCTAACATCACAAAAGGGTCTTACCTCCAAACAAGGCCAAACTTTTAAAAGCTTCATTTTGGGCCAGGGTGTAATTGAGCCCAAGGACACTCGTTTGAAGTGAGCCCATTTCAAATCCAGCTTTGGGGGGGGGGGTAGAGTTCACCCATCCCTTAATCCTCAAGAACAAAGTCTCTGTTAGTTTCACCAGCTTCATTGGGGAGGATTAGATTATGCGAGAATGTGGATAACTCCATCCCCGTTGTGCCTAACAGCACAATAGAAGGCCCATTACCTCTTGTTTACCCGTGATGCCACCAGTAGAGAGAGACATGCCACCACCTCCTTGCTTACCCTGTGATCGGAGTACCCTTCTTTTTTACTGGCCAATGCTACTGTACCTTTAACAGCAGTTCAATCTTTGGTAGAACCAAAGGCAAAAGGGCAAAGTTCAAAAGAGCAACATATTTTTAGTTTAAAGGTACCATCTTATGTATGTTTAGACAGAAAAAAGTCCTACAACTTCCACCAGGCCTTCCCCCCCCCCCCTAAAAATGCATAGGATTGCCCCTTCAACCTCTTTCACAAAGTAACTAAGCTTTAGAAGAGGCATTTCAATTTGTCACAATGGGAAATAAACTTCAGAAAAGCTAGGAAACGACTAAATGATCACAGTCAGGGGGGAAAAGGGTGGGACCTGTGGAAGGGGTGTGGCCCTCTGGGGAACCCCAGAAGGGCAAATTGGGCCCCCAGGTAGGCTGAATTTGGCCCATGAGATTAAGGTTCAACACCTCTGGTGCAACACAATATTAGGTAAGATGGACACATGTAGGCTGACCAGATAAAATCCAGGTTAGGGCTCATGTAACTTTAACTGTTGTGATGAAGAGGGAATTTCACCAGGCACTAATTGCATACAAATGACACTGTCTGAAATTCCCTTTTCTCTACAACTGTTAAAGTTACATGAGCCCTGACCTGGATTTTATCTGGTCACCCGAGACACATGGACACACAGTCTGAAATCCAGGCCATTTCTCATCCTCCTTTCTTAAAGTACACAGAGGAGGGAACCCTTTGGACTATGTCTTCTAAGATGCGTTGGCTTTGAGAACTACAAACTGGCAGCCATCCGACTGCCCTCACCAGTTAGCATCTTGGGTGTCAGCTGCACTGCCGTTCACAGAGTGCCCTTTCTCTCCCGGTTGGAAAGAATCCACATTCTAAAAGAAGAGCTCTATTAAGGGAAGCCTGGATCTTGGAAGAAGAGAGGTCTTCACCTGCTCGGCTTCTTCTTCTTTTTTTGTATAGGGCTTACTTTAATACACACACACACACACACAAACACACAGAGATTTACAAACATGCTATACAAACGCATTCCAAGTTGAAAAGCTTGTGTATTCTTAATTTAAATTCAGAGCTCATTTCAGGGGAAGACGATGGGGCTCATGGAATATGGAAAAAGTCCACAACTGTTGTTTTTGACCTAGATGGAGAGAACACATGGATTTGTCAATGTGCAATTTTTTAAAAAAAGAAGTGGACCATGAGTGGAGTCCGAATTGGTCGAGGTGAGGGAGCCTTTTGGTCTTTGATGGGTCATGTTGCGGGAACTTGTGGATCTGAGCACATCAATGTCCTCCCAGTTATAGAATGAGCTTCCCAGAGAGGCTCGCCTGGTACTCCCTTTATGTGCTTTTTGGCACCTTTTTATGTTCCCAGGCATTTACATCTTTCCGTTTCTGTTGTTTTAAATCTGCTGCCATATTTTAAATCTGCTGCTAGGTTTTATTTTGGTTTTCAGTTTTCAGTTTTAAACTGTCATTTCATACTGCTATATTGTATTGTACCATGTTGGATTTGGTGGTTTTCATTGTTGTGAACTGCCCAGAGAGCTTCAGCTATTGGGTGGTATAGGAAAGTAATAAAATAAATAAACAATTGATGGGCAGAATCTTTCGGATCGTGGCATGGGGCAGCCTCGCCCAACCTGGCATCATTCAGAGGTGCTGAATAGCAACTCCCATCATTCCCAGCCAGCACATGGGAGTTATCATTGAACTTATCAGGAGGGTGCCCAGTTGGGAAAAGGAACTCACAAGGGCTCCCTTGGGGGTGAAAATGCCTTCTGGTGAGCTCCTTCCTAGTTCAGGCTTACTTAGAAATGGTGGCAGTGATGAAAGCTGCAATCAGGGCTGGATAGCTTGGAGCTGACCATTAATTTTCCCACAATGCCTCTGTGCAGCATAGCACCACTCTGGTGCATCATGGAAAATTAAAATGGTGGCCTCCTTGCATGTCCCAGACCCAGTTTCTTGTCACAGGGAACCACGGAGCATGTTTCAGCGATTGACCATGCTAAAGCACCCACTGATGTGCTGGTGTTGGGCACAGGGCCCTGTGCTATTAGACTGCACCAACAGGTGTGGATGGAGTCAAAGAGACATATGGTTTATCTTCATAAATATCAACATCTACTTTCCCCTCCCTCTACCTGTGTGGTCCTCCATGAACTCAGGCCACAAATGTACTCTAACGTGCTCTTTCCTAGCCACCCCTTGTCTAGCATCTCCCCTCGCAGTTATTCAGATGCTTGTGCTAAATGCCATCCTGTGTCCCACTTCACCAGGGCCAGCCCTTCCATTGGGCAGTATGAAGCAGTCACCTCAGGCAGCAGGTGCTGAGAGGTGGCAGCAAATTTTGGAGGAGAGAGCTTTGCATTATACAGCTTGCTCTGCACCCCCTAAGTTAGAATGCTGCCCTGAGGTGCAGCTGTGGACACCATCAACCTTGAGGGCAGATTCATCAGACAGCTTTTGTACATGGAACTGGAGAAGGGTGCCATCTTGTTCTTCATCTCAGGCAGCAAACTGTCTTAGGTCAGCCCTGCCCATCACTGAATTTGCACCACCCCTCTCCTTAAGTTACGCCAGTTGCCAGTTACTCCATTATCCACCACAGTGTTGTCAGATGATCACTTTGATCTACAGGCTCAGATTTCTCTGTTTGTGCTCTATTATCCAATGGAAATTGGAATGGCTCTTGGCAAACCCCAGACAATAGTAGGGTAATGGCCCATACTGTGGCGACGTATCCTGGCAGCTGTGAAATGCTGACAAAAAAAATGTATTGATGACAATGCGGTTGACTGGAAGATGGTTTTAATTTCCATGGTTTGTTTTACTCGCAAGTTTGAAAAAAAAATGTATTGCAAAATGAATAAACACAATTAACTTACTTAATTTGTTGGGGTTTATTCAGATTTCTCCTCTGAATGTAAGATGATCTCTGACGTTCTACCTTGTCCAACATCCTGTTTTCTACAGAGCCTAACCAGATGCCTCAATGGTAGGGATGGCGGAGAAATTCATTTGGTTGCCTTTTTAATGCAAATTTACCTAATTTCACACTTTCAAACCAATATGGCAACGAGAGTTAGTTATCCTTTGAAATTGTGCTTCTGCAATGGAGTTTTGTCTATACAAAATTTTGCAATGGAGTTTGTCTATACAAAAATCCACGTATCAAGGGAAATGCATACAGATATGGATGTATTCATGAACATAATGTTCAAAAATACATTGCATGTTCCCATACAAAACTGCCTGATTATAATGACCATTGGGAGTCCAAAGGCAGGGGTTGGAAATTCTCCAGTTGTTGTTGAACATCATCCTTGGCTATTTGCTGGGCTGAAAACAACAGAATGAAATTTAATAGGGATAAATGCCAAGTTCTACACCTAGGAAAAAGAAACCTAATGCACAGTTACAAGATGGGGGATACTTGGCTCAGCAATATTACAAGCGAGAAGGATCTTGGAATTGTTGTAGATCACAAGCTCAATATTAGCCAACAGTGATGTGGCTGCAAAAAAAGCAAATGTTATTTTGGGCTGCATTAATAGAAGTATAGCTCCCAAATCATACAAGGTATGGTTCCCCTCTATTCAGCACTGGTTAGTCCTCATCTTGAGTATTGTGTTCAGTTCTGGGTACCACACTTCAAGAAGGATGCAGACAAGCTGGAGCGTGTTCAGAAGAAGGCAACGAGGATCATCAGGGGTCTGCAAACAAAGCCCTATGAAGAGAGACTGAAAGAACTGGGCATGTGTAGCCTGGAGAAGAGTTGATTGAGGGGAGACATGATAGCACTCTTCAAATACTTGAAAGGTTGTCACACAGAGGAGGGCCAGGCTCTCCTTGATCAACCCAGAGTGCAGGACATGGAATAATGGGCTCAAGATACAGGAAGCTAGATTCTGGCTGGACATCAGGAAAAACTTCCTGACTGTTAGAGGAGGATGACAGTGGAACCAATGACCTAGGCAGGTCATGGGCAATCCCACACTAGAGGCCTTCAAGATGCAGCTGGACAATCATCTGTCGGGGATGCTTTAAGGTGGATTCCTGCATTGAGCAGTGGGTTGGACTCAATGGCCTTATAGGCCCTTTCCAACTCTACTATTCTATGATTCTATGATTCATTCTGGCTGAGGATGATGGGAAAAGGTAGGGTGGCCACTTAAATAGAAAAAAAGTGGACATTGCATAAAATTTGCATATGCTAATGAATATGTGTGGCTGCAAATTTAATAATAATTTATTCTATTCTATTCTAAATAGAAATGCTATGCATCTCACCATACTGTAGAAGAGAGTGACCAGATGACCTGTGTGCCTGTCTGTTCAGTCTATTACTCAGGTGCTGAAAATTGATAGACAGCAGCTGTTATGATTCTTGATGGCTGAACCAGTTTTGGACAGCACAGCCCTCAAAGAAAGGATGCCATCAAGTAGAAGATGCTCTCTGGCAGCCCTTCAAATAGAGGACTCTCCCCTGTAAAAGAGGATACATGGCCATTGTAGAGCAGGACCCCTGTCCCAAGGTGAGGTGCATGGCAAAAAGAGGCAGGGCCTTTTTGGTTGCAGCACCTTGTGTCTGGAACACCCTTACTCTGCCCATTCACAAGGCTTTCATCTGTCCCAAACCCACTGCAAATATGAGATATGATCAATTAACTTAATTTTGCTCAAGGTATGTCAGAAACATGACATTAGAAGAAGAATCCTTCTTTTCAGTACATTCTGTTTTTAAAGTCTGCTCTATCACTCATATTTGGAGTCCAAATTTATGAATTGCTAATATTTGGCTTTGGACAAACTCAGGTTTACTTAGGGATTATCTTTTTATAAACATCGTCCAGTCTCCCTACTAACAGTACTACTGAAGGAAGCTTCTTTTTCTGCTTCCACCAAGGAAACCTTCCCTGAACAATCCACCTTGGTGACTTTTTAAAGTTCAGCTGTTGGCTCCTTTGCAGAGGCCAAATTTCTAAAGGCTGCATCCCTCGAAACTGGCATGCTCACTCTCTATGGGATTCCACTGGTGCTAATTTTAAAAGACTGGATCACATAACAAAGGGGGAAGGGGAGGAAACCAGAGTTTTTCCTAGTTGTCCTGCCGTAGCTGGATGCTACCTTCTGAGAACGGACCACAGAAAAACCCTTCGTTTATTTATTGAGATCACATATGATGTAAAGGGTTTGGAAAGTTTGCAGTGCAATAAATAAGGCATTCTATAAATCTGTTACACTGGAAGATTTTGGGTTCTCTTTTTATACTGGAGCTGTTAAATTAACAGCTAGGGTGGCACTTTTTTTTGGTAGGATAACATTTGTTCGCTTGGAAGTAGAAAACTTTCAGATGGACCAGGACTCATTGATCAAGATGAATTAAAAGTAGAAATTCAAAGTAGTACCATTCCCAACTGCAGAGACAATGACTGGGTTCGGACAACACAATAACCAACGGTGGGTTAATTAGTCAATGGTGGGTTATTGTGTCATCTGCCAGGACATTTTCACACCATGGTTGGTGATTTGACTGAAATAGCAAATGCAATTAATCAATGATGCACAGACTTGATTATTTGGACAACCATTGGTTATTGTGTTGTGTGTTAGGCACCATTGACTATTTCATCACATAAGTTGGTTATTTTTGGTGACTACAGAGTCCCCTGTCAAAAGCAACAAAAGCGGCAGCTGCCACTCTAATCCAGCTGGCAGAACTCTTAATGGCTGAGTGAGAGGACTGAGGGAAGAGAGAGGGTGAGGGATGTGTCAATCAAACACCCCATGTTGACTAACAGTCAACTTGACGCTGGCCTCAATCCACATCACAGTTGATTATAATCATGTTGTGTGGGGTGTAACCCCTTGATAATCAACATGGAGTTGACTATTAAACCACCATTGACTATTGTGTTGTCCAAATGCAGTTAAAGTTGGTTTCTAGTCCAATTTTCAAAGGCATCACACCTAAACAGGGGTGGGTAACTAGGTGTGTGTGTCCAGGGGCCATGTTCCACACCCCACAAGCCACACTATTGATAGGGCCTAGGTAGCTATCCAGCCTGATAGCTGACAAGACACTATTCTTAAACACCTAGATGCTGACTTCATTTGACTAAATGTCCTTGTGAGCACACTCTTCTTGGAATATGAATCACAATTACATTTGACCTCCTGAACCTAAAAGTGAGTGCATACAGATACTATGTGACATCAGCAGCGATCTGTTGCAATCTCTTTTTAAAAGCATAGGCCTATATATCATACTTTGGACATCCACAATGTTCAGAAGATGAGGTTGCATGAGGTTATGACGTCCCAAGGAGATATTTAGGTCCACAAGTCAATAGGGATGTGTTGTTACAAATCATTTTGGTTCTACAGGACAATATTGCTAAAGACTTTAAAACAAAACTGCAGAAAAGGTCAACTGAAGTGATCAAGGGGCTGGAACAACTTCCCTATATGGCAAGGTTACAATGTCGTCAACTGTTTAGCTTGGGAGGGGAAGTGAATAACGGGGAGACATGATAGACATGTACAAACATATATGTAGGGTGGAAAAAGTGGATGGGGAGACATTTTTCTCCCTTTCTTATAATACTAAAGTCATCCATTGAAGCTGAGTGGTGGGAGATCCAGGACAAATAAAAGGAAGGACTTCTTCACTTAGTGCATAGCTGAACTGTGAAATTTGCTACCATAAGATGTAGCGACCGACTAGGATGGCTTTAAAAGGGGATTAGGCATATTCATGGAGGATAATGCTATTCAATGGCTATGAGTCCGGATGGCTATGTACTGTTTCCAATATCACAGGCAGTATGCCTATGTACCCCAGTTGCTGGGGAACATGGGCAAGAGGGTGCTGTTGCACTCATGTCCTGGTTGTGGATTTCCCATGGCAGTCGGTTGGCCATTGTGTGAACAGAATGCTGGACTAGATGGACCCTCAGTCTGATCCAGCCGGGCACTTCTTATATTTTTTATGTTTAAGTCCCTGAAGGAACAGCAAACAAAATACACGATGGATGTTTGATATAATCCTCAAAGGTTTTATTCCAACAAATGTCATAAATCAAAATAGCAAGAAATTGGGTAATTTTGCTGGATAGATATTTCGCAGAGGAAATAGGAGCAGTTGAAAAACCAGAAACCCAGCCCATTAAAAAGATCATGCAGGGCCGGAACAAAGCCATTGACGGTCACCTTTTTTTTACACAGAGGACATAGTAAAAAATACATCATTTTTCATAGAAAAAAAAAAGCAATATACAAAAACTGCAGGCTGTTGCTGCCTACAAATAAGATCTACGCAGATCCATACATGCTTCAAACATAGATCAAATGTCACCCAAGCAAGGGAAGGCTTTTCCTGATTCTCTGATTGTTTCATATTTGAATGTATCCACTACTATAATTTTGATAAAATGGCAAGTCAGTGCCAATGGATTATAGCCCCTCCCTTCTGTTCCTTTTCCATGGTCATGGAAGAAACTAAGCAATGGGATCTCCTGTGATGAATAAATTCCATGAATTACCACGGAGGTGAGTGGACTCTGCCAAACCTGGATGTATTACTGATTTGGGGTGCCTACTCCCCTGCAAGTTTCCATTTCAGGCTTGTACTCCACACAGTCTGGAGTCCAGTCAAAAAATGGAGCCAGATTGTGCCCTTATTGGCCTCTCAGCCTTGGTATAAGGCATAGGTGGGCAACTTCTGGGGTTTGGAGTGCATTGCCCACAAGAACACACCACAGAACACACCCCACCCCACGACTGGCGAATTTGCTGTGGTGGCAAAAGTCACCATGATTTTTGCCACTTTGGCGAATTCAGTGGTGCAATGACAGAGGAACATAGTGAGAGTCACAAAAATGGGCTTGAGTGTTGGCCACCCCTGATATACAGCAATGACATCATCACCATGCGCCAAGGGCTGGAGGCCTCAGTTCCTAATGTGGCCTTCCCACAGCTGGAATTTCCCTTCCCTCTGCCACCTCTGATAAATAATATCCCCCTCCCCCGTTGTATGAAGTCCTCAATGGGGCTGGGCTGTCCAGCTCAGGCTCATGGTGATGATGTCATTGCTTCACACCAGGACTTAAAGCTCAAAAAGACACTTAGGAAATAAATCAATTTGGAGGGAACCTGCCCGTCCCTAATTAGCACCACTTTAGCACCATGGCTGATGAACAATATTTTAAGCCCAGGATCTCATGTACCGAGGGAACAGTTTAACATTAGGGTGTATGTGGAAGTGCTGACCACTGTAAAAAATGACTTCAAAAGGAATTGATGCCCACTTAAAAGACTACTTCCAATAAACAGATGTTACATGTTCGGATTATAGTATTTGCACATGCTAGCCAAATCTTTGGATCCTAGTTATGATTGATGTAAAGGTTTTAAGGATAAATATAATGGATGATAAATTCTGAAAGTCTAACCCCTTGAATAGGGTGACCACATTTGGGAAACTAAAAAAGAGGACACCCAGTGGGGTGGGGGTGGGAAAGCAGCTTACAGGGGCCTCTGGGATGCATGTCATTTACCCCCACCACCTTAAAGGCCTGAAATGGGGTGGAGGAGGGGAAAGTGTGTAATTCCCACCCTCCACTGCTCCAATCAGGGCCTTTTCTATAATGTCTGGGAATGACACGCTTTCCCCTTTCAGGCCCTGATTGGAGCAGTGCGAGGGAAATGACCCACCTCCAGAAGGTGCGTCATTCCTTCCCACCACGCTAATGCAGCCTTTAAAGGGAAAGCGTGTCTTTCCAGGACATTATAGAAAATTACAGAAAATCCCCCCTGACACTCAGAATAGAACAAAAACCAGGACAAATCCGAAGAAATCCTGACAGTTGGTCACCCTACCCTTGAATAACTGGATGAACATTGAATACTATAGACACTGTTAAGGTCTCCATGTCACACACACACACACACTACAAGAAAACAGACCTGCTCTAACAGCTCTGTATAATATATATGTTGTGGTTAACCTCAACATATATTTTATATAGTCCTGAATCTGTACAAACAAAAAAGGCAAAGCAAACACTATTTATATTTCTAACAAAATAAAGGTTCAACTTTTACAGATCACTGCTTACTTAAGATATAACCAGCTCTGCTGAATAAAATAAATTGTATTTAATTGTAAATAAAATAACGCTGCCTATTGTACTACGGATCAAAATGTGCCTGGACAGGGGTCCTAATTCCTTGACTTCTTGCTAGCAGCCCCCACCTGCCTGACTTCCTGCTATTGTTTGGCCAGCAAACTCAGCTATCCCACATTGATCTTTGGGTTGGAGAGAAATCCCTGGTTTCCAGAGATGGTGCATTTTTAGTAAGGTGGCTTCCTTCCTGACAGCTTCACATGCCCTTTCCAATATCCAAAAGAAATGCCTGACCATATTGTTTCAATATTGTATGTAACAAACCAAGCTCATCCCTCCATTGACCCAAATCAAGACTTACCCAGAGTGAGTTGGATTCATGCACACACACACAAAAATACATTACCGAAACATAGAGGTGGCTCACCCTTCCTAAGGAGCTGCATGGAAGGACACATGAATTTTATATTGGGGCAAAGGGGGAGGAGACAAGGAAAGGAGGCATGGCAAATTAGGGAACCATGGTGGGTGAGATTTGGGCCACTGGGCTGAGGTTCAACACCATTCACCTCCATAATTTTCCCACCTAAATTCATCCATTTGTTAAAAATACATCCCCTCCTTTGGAAGTGGTAGATTCTATGAAGGACTTTGTCCAATTAAAACTGTTCACCAGGGGGAGAAGGCAAGGTGTCCAATATCCCCTCTCTTATAATTAGAACCTTTGCTGAATGTCCAAAACATTTGAAAGTCAAAAAATAACAATAAAACACTGAGCCAACACTGATGAGTTAAGTCAGAACGTGATTTCCCGTGGCCATCCGCTTCTTCCCTGAAAGAGTTTTGGCTAAGAGGGCTTTGTCATACTGCATGCCAGGACAAACACCGTCGTGTGTGAGCTTCCCATCGCTTCGGTACAGTGCCACATGCGCTTCCCAATGGAAGGGCTCCCCTTTCTTGAACGTTTATTGCTTCACGGCAAAGATGCGGAAGGCTTTTCCTTCTCTTGGAGTCTTTACGCTGCAGGGACAAATAAAAAGATAAAGGAAAAATGATGATTTAAGTCCACGAGAGATTGTCTCACTAAAGCAAAAGACGGTTTTTATTATGTCAGTGGTCAAAAGACACCCAAAGCGTTTCACCCGTTGGAAAGACTGAAAGAACTGGCCATGTTTAGCCTTGAGAAGAGAAGTCTGAGGGGAGACTGATAGCGCTCTTCAAATACTTGAAAGGTTGTCATACAGAGGAGGGCCAGATCTCTCCTTGATCATCCCAGAGTGCAGGACACGGAATAAACGGCTCAAGTTACAGGAAGCCAGATTCCGGCTGGACATCAGGAAAAACTTCCTGGCTGTTAGACCAGTACGATAATGGAACCAATGACCTAGGGAGGTGGTGGGCTCTCCCACACTAGAGGCCTTCAAGATGCAGCTGGACAGCCATCTGTCAGGGATGCTTTAAGGTGGATTCCTGCACTTTTAGGCCCCTTCCAGCTCTACCATTCTATGACTCTATGAAGAAACACAGGTCTGGCCCTGTCAACTGTCTGGATGGGAGTCCTGCTGAGAATCATGTGTAAGTTGCATGAAATCAGACTGTGAACAATAAATAGCTGCAGGAGAGGCATCAGTCTACCAGATAGTCTGGGAAGAACTCAGATGTATGTTATAAAAGCTGGTTGATTGTCGTTAGAGGCTCTGGGGTTCAATCGTGTTTTATACTAAAAAAAAAAGTTCCAGTTATACCTTAGACACTTTGTCTATTATTAGGGGAGTCTCCATTGCAATATGTGGAAACATGTTGTGCAGAGGCAATAAATAAAAGTATTATCCACATTTATTGTCCCAGTATACTGGTTCATATTTGCATTTATATCTTGATGCTAAAGTTTACATCTTGTATCTCTCAAAGGACATCTCTCCTAACATGCCCAACCTTTGAATCCCTGAACATCATTTGAATCTTTAGAGGAAAATTATTCTTTTAGCATTTTTCCCCCTTCTGTAGCATGAGCCTTTGTAGTTATGTGTTATGTTTGTTACATTCTATTGCATGTGCATTTATTTTTTTTTACATTTAGCATTTGTTTGTGTTTTCTTGATGTTCTTATTGGTTGCTGGTCTCATCCGATGTTTTTTTCATTATTTATTAATAATACATAGTACATGTTTTGTTTGTTTGTTTGTTTGTTTATTGCATTTTTATACCGCCCAATAGCCGAAGCTCCCTGAGTGATTCACAAAAATTAGTTGTGCCTTTTTCAAAAGTTTGTACATCTATTTGACGTACTCTTAAATGTTTGTTTCTGGAAGCATGTCTACACTGCATCCTCCTCTAAATGCCCCTCTTCACGCAAAATATCTTACAATGCAACGAAGCAAGCAACAACAAAACACAAAATAATAAGCTACACAAATCGAAATCTTTGGTGAGTGTGGCTGACCTGTTCCATTCTGGAAATTAGAGTTTTGGCTCGTTGCCAGGTTGGCTTTAGGAAGCGCTAGAACCCCATAGGTGCACGGGTAGCATTGGATACTGCCCCAAAATGCATCACCCCCAAATTTAAAACAGCATTACATTAATTCAAGGGGAGAAATCTAATGTGAAACATAGATGTATTTATTCATTTGTTATATGCCCTTCTTTTCCACCATCTGCTCAAGATGGCTAACATTAATAAGAACAAGAACAAGAAGCATAAGAACCTATAATTCTAAGAATACATACACACACTTACACACACTTACAAGCAGCAGCAAAATGAAATGACTATCCTGTTCAAGCCCCATATCCCTCAACTTCCAAACTAACCTCTGGCTAGCATGTGGTGTTCATATCAAATTTCATCTCTAGGGAAGCATCCACCCAGCCCTAATTTGTCATTTGGCAAGTAAAACCAATGTCATTTGCAGTGAAAGCCAATGAGGGAAGATTTGTGGCAATACTGTTTGTGTGCTTATCTGTGTGAAGAAGCTGCTTTGAGATGGGGAGTTGAAGCGGGTGGAGGAGGGGGATAAGAAAAATTCAGAGAGGAAATGTGGATGCCGTAATCATCCAGATCATCTCTCTAAGGTGAGCACGGCATGTTTTTGTTTTCCGAAGCGATCAGGCACTCATCCAAGCCAGAAAACAAATGTACTGTGTTGTATGGAGCAAATCTTTTATCATTTCTTCAGGAATGCCAGGAATGCTAAGGGAGCTCTTGGCAGATTTGGAAAAAAAAATCTGTGATGGAATAGATCCATAGAGGTAGTCCCTTGGTTATGCATTTGCACAACAATCTAATCTAAAACACCAGCAGTGTACAGATAGGGCTGTGGGTCTACACTTTGCATGGGTGGAATTTGGCACCAGAAACAAAATCCCGGTTCTGTAGGACAAATCCCAGCTTTCTTTCATTTAAAAGCAAATCGGGATGTTCCTTATGACTGTAAAGATAAGCTAGACAATACCCAATCAAATTTTTAAAACCCAGAGGAAGGCTGGGAAAAGCTCCCAGCAGGCTAAGACTGAGGGTTCAAATGGAGATAACCATTTCTTATTATCTGCCTCCAGCATGTGGTCATCAGAAATTTACTGCTTTTAAAGGTGGATGTTCCAACCTTGTCTATTACGACCAATAAGTCACTGATAGACTTATCCATGAATTTGTCTCATCCCCCTCAAAGCCAACTGGAAATTATGTATATATCTCCATCCTCAAAAAAGAAAAAAGAAAAAAAGATTGGTACTGTCCCCCAAGATTTTTGTTGGCTGTGAGACAGGAGATAAGATTCAAAAGGCAACCAGTAGATTAAGCAAACCCAATGGGAATCTAATTTAGCAGCTCAAGAAAAAAAAATGTTTGCTCTCTGGGTAGAACCAAAGAGAGCTGCCATTTTTCAGGTCAACATTGCTGCTTTAATTCTTCTATTTCAAAACGGACTCATTTAAAGGAAATGGGAGTCTTATTCTGTGTTTAAAAGCATGAGATTTCCCTCTCCCTGTGCTCAATTTTATTCCTACACTGCTTTGCTGGTTCCATTCCACCCCTCCCTGTCCTTTTTGACTCCGGCAAAGAACACGAAATGGGGGGGGGGGGGAAAGTAACTGAATCTTTGCAATCAATCATAATCCTGAACATTCCAGTTCTTACAAAAGTACTGATATCAGCTATCTTGGGAAATTCCCAACAGTCTTTTTTCCTCCCTGAGGAATGAGGCAGTGACAGATTCCGTAGGTCTGAGATGAACAGGAGGAAAGCAGAACTTTCACAGATGTTCCCTTGGGACCAGAGGCAGAAGTGATGGAGGTGCTGTTCCTGGTATCTTAACCACATCTGAGTCTCAAGGACCCCTTCCACAAACTAACTCGTATACAGCATCTGACAGCGGGAGCTGAGCGAGAGCCCCAGAAGGAAATGACCGCCTGCCTTACCTTTCAGAGCGGATCCCATTCTTCAAAGAGCCACTGTAGTATTTCTTCTTCTCCACAGGCATCATGTCGACGTAACCACCAGAAGTGTCCCCAATGACCCCTGCATGTACGGCGGTTTTGCAGATACTGGAATTCTGGAAGATTGGAGAGCGATCAATGTTACAAAGAGACCCAAGACTCACCGGCGTCACACTGAAGAAGACCAGGGGTGTCAAACCTCCAGCCAGGGGGGCAAATCCAGCCCTCTGGCCTTCCTCAGGCTCATTTGACCAGGTGGTTCTCACTTGCCCCTTCTGATCACTCTGGTTCTTTGGTGGCTTTCTCAGCTCTTGTGCATTTTTCCCCATCCTAAAAGGTTGAAATGCTTCTCCTAAGTCATTTTTTTGCAGTACGAGCTTCACATGCTCATAGCTCCAAGTTGTAACTCTTGTTATTGCTGGCCATGTGCCAGGATTGAGGCCTGGCATTCAAAACCAGTCCCAGGGCAGGATCTACACGTCGTCCTCGATGCGCCCTCCCTGCGCCACAAGACGCTTCGGAGCGCTTCACCCCGCCTAGTGTGGCTCAAGCCTCGGAGGCTCTGCCTGTGCCCTCGCCGCCGCCGCCGCTGCCCTTTCATTCAGGCTAGTCCCGGGGAGGGAGGAGGGAGGGGGAGGGTTGTAAACAAAAGCCAGCGATTGAGAGAGGGATTTCCAATTGCTAGCTTTTGTTTACAACCCTCCCTCCCTGGGACCGGCAGGGATGAAAAGGCGGCAGCAGGGGCAAGAGTGCGAACAGAGCCTCCGAGGCTTGAGCCACACTAGATGAAGTGCAGTGCTCCAAAGCGGCTTATGGCGCAGGAAGGGCGCATCGAGGACGACATGTAGATCCGGCCCAGGTCCAAACGTAATCTCTCCATCTGTTTTCATCAGTGATGACCCAACTTTTGCCAGCATATTTCTAAAAGTTCTGCAGATGACAAGTCACCATTAAAACAAAATTTAAAAACAAAAACAGGGCCAAGGGTTCTGAATTCCCAGTTTATTTTAGATTGTCTTGAATTTTACACCAAAGCTGCAGAGAAACACACAATCTACACTACTGCTTTAAAATGGTTTAAAATGGTTTAAAATGGTTTATAACAGTTTTGAGAACTGCTGGGGCCCAGGACACACTCCACATACAGTTTTCAAAACGTTTTCAAAGTGTTTTATCCTGCGTGTGTAGATAGGCAGACAGTCTTGGAATTCTACAGGATACGCACTGCAGAGGAACAAGCAGAAATTACGCATTCGCTCCCATCACAGCATCTGCAAACGGCGGGAAAGGAACTCTACCATTTATCCTTCTCAACAATTAAAACTACAGTAGTATTACCGGTACCAAAAGGAATTCATGCTGCTAGCATATAAGGTGTATAGATCACACACACACACATACATATAGACACTTCAGATCATGTTCTCCCTTTCCCGCCTGCCCAAGCCATAAAAGGCAGGTTCTCCTTGGCCTCACTACCTCTGTGTTGGCAGCTTTCACAATTTCAATTGCCAGTTTGATTTGGGCCTGTCTATATATGGTCAAGGAGAATGAAGGAGCCCTGCGGAAGCAGCTATCCTTTGAATTTGCCCTACTGTGCGATCAGCAGGCATCTAACATTGGCTCGTAAAAGTCACCCGGCCCTTGAGGAATTCCGACAGACTATTCCGTAACACCCTACATTCCCTGCTAGGAAGCTTTTTGTTCCAATGTTCTTTCCAAATCATTCATTTCTAGGCTGCACCACCTGCCAAAATTCATTGCCGGTGTGGCCCACACACCCTTTCGGTCTCTGACGTCTCCTGTGCCCCCATCTGCCAGCAGAAGCCTCTTATCTTCACGAGCAATTTGCAAAGCCCTTTGAAGAGAATAATCCCAGGAAAAGAACAGGAAGGAATTTCCTCCCTTCGTTAAAAAACTAACAAAACCCAGCAATTATACAAACGGATTGCCAAATAGCAGATTAAGTTTATTACAACCAGGACCACCATGATGTGCCTTGCTTTATTCGTGCCAGAGTTTTTGAACTTTAGACCGACAGGCCAAATCGGGCTCTCCAACGTTCCCCAGATAACCATGTCCCCTGCAAATTAATTTGTGCACTTTTTGAGAAACCATAGCCTGCAGACTCCACACAGGCTGGAGAGGCTGGTCCACAGTGGATTCCGCAGGTCAGATTCTTAGAAATATGAACTCGTTTAAGTCTGTCTCAAATTTCTCCAGCATCCCTAAGTTGGATGCCCAGTGGATTTCCAAGTCAACTTTCTTTCTAAAACACTGACGGGAACTGGCAGCACACCACTGGGCTGAAGGTTGCACACTTGTTCCGTTTCAAGGACGCCCACAGATTGTGCATTTCATGCCTGGCTATTAAAGAGGAAGTGCTTAACCTGGAAGGCATTGCTGCAGGAACGGGTCTGTCTTAGAACCATCAAGGGCTGGCTTCATGATGCACAGATTTGTTATAACAGGAGAGAGATACACATTTAGGTCTACACATGGAAAAAAGGTCATCAGTGGGCCAATCCAAACTCTCTCTTTAAAGGTGCCCTCTGTTTGGAGGGCTGTCTAGTCTAAGTCTAGGTTAAAGTGTGTGTGGGGGGGAATACCTTAAGAAGGGAGAGCAGAGGCTTTGCAATTGCCAGTCTATAGTGAGTACCTGGACAGCAGACTGTGCAGGCACACAAATCACCTTCCCCATTACAGTGAGATGTAATGTGTTTCTATTTAAACTATAGCAATGATTTTTAAATTTGCACCTATACATATATATTAGCATATGCAAATTTTATGCAAATCTGTGCCCCCTTGTGTCCTCTTTTGGGTGATGCCAGCCTATGTTTATGGTTTTAAATTTTGTATATTGACTTTTTAGTGTTAAATCTTTTAATTTTTGTAAACCGCCCAGAGAGCTTTGGCTATGGGGAAGTATAAGTGTAATAAATAAATAAATAAATAAATAATAATAATAATAATAATAATACTGATTAAGAGGGAGCTGCTTTAAACTCCTTGCCCGTCCACTGGATTTAAACAATTTATTATCTATGAAAAGCCAAGGTACAGAAGATCAATTCTGCATGGTGTTGTGAGTTTGAATCTGAATATTCTTTTCCTTTCCTTCCGTCTCCTCCCTCTGAACTATTTTAGAAACAGCCGACCACTGTGCCGTGTTCCCTGCAGGGTTGTAAGTTGACATTTCTACTCTGGAAACCAGTTTTATGCTATGTTACGGGCCATTTGGCTTTGATGATAAGATTCCGTGGCTTTCAAACGTTTGCTCCCTTTGTTCACCCGGCACTTTCATATTTGTAGTCTTGTTATTTTGCCACTGATTACAAGAACCTTGGCTCTTTGGGCACTTGAAAGCGTTTCCAAAAGCAATGTGACCTTTTTCTTGCAAATATACCTTTCCCAAGGCCTCAGCATGGAGCAAGCTAAAATAGCGCACTGATTTCTATGGGAAAAAAGCAAGCTATTTTTCATACAAGTCCCCCCAAGGCAAGAATTAATCATTCTTGGTCCCTACAGACAAAATCACAGTGAACCAGGCTTGGAGGGAGGGGGAACCCTCTACCGTTTATAGCGAAGGGACAACTGGCTGCTAAAGGAGAGATAAGGTAAGAATAAGTAAAGAATTCCCTACAATCTCATCAGAATCATCAGTAAGTCAAAGCTTGGCTTATATTTTTTTGATGCTATGAATGTTACATACTAGCCGGGCCCTTAGGTACAATCTGCAGAAGATGCATCCTCCTGCCATTCATAAACTCTTAGGAGAAGCACCCAGCAGCTCTCAGTTCTCCGCAGGGCCCATTTTGCCAAGTAGGACGGGAAAGGGGATTACTCACATCCGCATAAACGTTTGTGCCATACACCGGCGCCCAGTAGGACGGCTCATCTTTGCAGTAAGCTGGACAGTATGACCTAAAAGGCAATGCAGCGAGATGGAGATGTTACACCAAGGAGCTTTGCATGCAGGGAGTTCAAGGTTCTGTCCCCACCAAGATATTGCACAGCACCCATAAATATCAGAATAACCTGGCTGGATCAGAACAAGAGTTAGAGGCAGTTGGTGTGAAGTGGTTTGCTGATGGGAAATGCCGGCTACTGCAGGGCTGCAGAGTGAGCAAGTGGAGAGGGGAAAGTACACCCTTCCTTGTAACTGTGGGGAGGCAACAAGGTATCAGGCTGGGTGGCTCAGTGAGCACTGTGCAAGGACTGTGGTTGCTGACTGGCTAGACCCTGCTGGCATTAACACCTTGGGAACTGCTAGCCAATCAGCAATTGTGTTTCTGGATGTTGCTGACTGAAACTCTCCCTACCTCCACTCTTGCCTGCCAACTGTAGTCAAGAAGGGAGTGCTTTTCCCTCTTAGATGGATAACCCTGGAAGTTGTTCCCACCAGAGGACTATGGCACCAATTACGTGCTGGTGCTGCTCGCCATCCAAAGCAGCATTCCTACACAATTTCATTGGCGCTCATTCAGGAGGAACCCCCCACCCACCCACCAAGTACAAGCAATGGCAGTGGAGGCTGGTGGCTCCGATTTCAGTTGGACTCTGAATCCACACTGGATTTCAATCAGAACCAGTCAGAACTCTAAAAGAGCTACCCAAGATGCTGCACCCTAAACCCAAAATAGATTCAGAACCTTGGAGAGCTCCTTTGGAGTTCCGTCTGGTTCTAACTAAAACCTGGAATAGATTCACAGCCCCTCAAAATTGGAACCACCAGCTTCCACTAAGCAATGGTGTAGTGGAGCCAGGACTCACAGGGACGAAGTCCCAGGATGCTTTGATTAGCTGGGATGATGACATCATCTACCACCACCCCCTCTGGCTTCCCCGTTCCATCTGAACTTAGCTCCAATCCTCTTTGTTGCTAGGGGGTAATTTGATTTTTCCAGCAACAATATATTGTGATGAGCTATCCCTGTTGTAATGTCAAGTATTTTGGTGAGACTTGGTCATGAATGGGCAATTAAGGCCCATTCACTGCTCTTGGTAGAGATGAAAGCTGCTAGAACCAGTTTGTTGACAGAGATCAACACCGCTACCTGCATTTTGGGGCTCTTCTTGAGGGTGTGGCTGTGGTGACTGTCATGAAGAGCAGTTGCACTGCCAAATTTCCCATGATACCACTGACGATACGTTTACTGACCTCCACGACTTACCTTGGGCAATGAGTGGCCGGCTTCTTGAATGGACAGAGCTCCGCTACTGTGGTGTAACAGTCCAGGGTCTGCACTGTGGAAATTAATACAAGGGTGAATGGTGAGTTCCTACAGTTTGGAAAGGAACACGTGAAACAATCTCCGTGTTCACACACCCATTGCGTCCAGCGGTGTACACATTCATAGGGCTGAGGATGTTTCCTGTGTCAGCTAGGTGACCTGGCTGCAGTGTATAGCACCAAGAAGGTGGATCTAGGGACCTTTTAAAAATTTCAGAACATCAGACGATCCCTGCTGGATCAGACCATCTAGTCCACCACTCTATTCACACAGTGGCTTAACAGCTGTCAAGCAAAGACACGCAAGCGGGACTTAAGTGCAACAGCACCATCCCTCCCATGTTCCACAGCAACTAGTGTAGACAGGCTTACTGCCTCTGATACTGATCTTCTAAATTCCGCAGAATGACAGGAACGGACAAATTGGTCCATTTTTCATTTTTCCAATCTTAAGTTCAGTTCATCTCGAACTATACCGCTTCATAGCTCTCTGGGTGGTTTACAACAATGTATAAAAATATAAAATATAACATAATAGAAATCGTCTAAAAACAAGGACATAGAAAAAATTAAAATGATGTAAACGGCTAAAAGCAATTTAAATAATCAATGTTTTCCCTAATAGATCTGTTCTAATACAGCAGACACAGGTTTCTCATCATATACCCTTAAATGCCTGGTAGTAGAGGGTGGCCTTTACCATAAGCATTTTCGCAATCCTTTCTCCTAAGACCTCCATTTCTGTATGCATTGTTACCTATGCATTTCTGTACACATGTTTTGCTTGGAGAACTCCATTACAAAAGTTGGAGATGTGAGAATTTTGAAGGATAAGTTCAGTTCCCATAGAGGCTCTAAATTGCAAAATTTGGTAAGTTCATATTCAAATGTGAACTGAATTAATTTCCTCCCCCATCCCTAGTTAGGGGCATTGGGGGAAAGACGGATTGAGCTGCCTTTTCAAATTCCCACAATTAGAGTGAGCAGGTGTCCTACTTAACAGAAGACAATCCTCCATTTAAGTTTCTGTCCAATTCAAGTCCAGTTTAAAGTCAAAGAACTGCCCTCTGCTCCCAGGCATTTTAATGGCATTTAGTGCATATGATGGGGCATTTATGCCAATCATCTAAACAGGTCTGGTGTTTTATTTAAACTGCTTTTAGCTGTCCAAATTGTTTTTAAAAATTGAATATGTACATTTTTATGCAGTATTTTATGCAGTGTTTTTATGTTGTATTTTATTATTTTATAAATTGTTGTGGACCACCCAGAGAGTTTCAGCTGTTGGGCAGTACAGAAATCCTCCTCCTCCTCCTCCTCCTCCTCCTCCTCCTCCTCCTCCTCCTCCTCCTCAAATGGGGCCTTTAAGTTGCCCATCAACACATAGCACCTAGACAGCAGACTGAACAGGTACACAGTTTGTGTCACCTGGTCAATCTTTCTCACTATAGTGATACGTATATTTGAATTATAATTATTATTTCTAAATGTGCATAACTACGTATAAAATGAAATGCAATCATAATATAAACAAGCATGTGAACATGTTATGCAAATTGGTGTTGTCTTCTTCTTGATTGCTGCTGTACTTTCTCTTGATTTTTTGGGCAATGCGTATGCAGCCACCTAATCCACAAAGCCCCAGTTCAACACTAGGTTAGGGCCATTGTGGGACATTAAACAGGTGACTTGCTCTAACTACCTGGTACAGCTTTGAGGTTGGGGAAAGGAATTGAAGAGGCACCAAGGGAGCCCTCAAGGGTTGGCTCTGCAAAGGGGTTGAGACCCCAACAACTGCCTAAGGATTCTGGGTGAGGACACCGGCCCTGCCTGTTCATCCCAAAAAGTAGCAATCCCGTCCTTTCAAACCATTTTTGCACAAAAGAGACACTTCAAATGTCTTCTTCCTCTTCTTTTTTAATCCCAGAGAGCTGCCAAATTGCAAAAAGATCTCTTCGGCTAAATGGGTTGGGAGAAAAAAATCTCCCCCCCCAACTCCCCCCCCCCCCCCGCTTTTTGGAAGTGGCCTCTTTCTTCCCTGCAGGTGTCTTCTGAAATGTCCAGGATCTTCCTGGCAGGTTTTAAATCAAATCCAAACTTGAAAAGGCTCTTGATGGCATCTCTTCTGAAATGCCTTGCTTTTCCTTTCTACTCCCTTTGTACAGGCAAACAGAGGTCTGGCAAAAAGCTGTGTTTTGCCTGGATCGTAGCTGAAACTGAATGGAAAATGGGCCCATTTGGGGACAATGTCAGTCTTGTTTGATTTGCAGAGTTGTCTTCCTTTGCTCTTGTTGTACTTATAAAGATGGTCTCTTTCAGGGGCTTGTGACAACAAACATCTCCACGGATGAAGGAAGGAGGAAAACCAACGGGAAGAGATCGACTCAGTTCAAACTAAATTGCATGACAGATTTTGGACCAACCTAACTGAGATGTTCATGTTTTAGGAAAGCAAATCTTTTTGGGATCGGGGTTGTATCATGTGTGTGTCTGGGTGGGAGGGGGTTAAGCACACTATGATTAGGCAATGGGATGATGATGATTTTAGACAATTTTAATATTTAACAGCATATGTTGAGCTTTTTCAACTGCCCCCTGGATAGTTTAAATTATATGTAGTTTGCATTTTAGGCTTTTATGGTTTTAAGTTTTGTAAATTGGTTTTTAAATGTTCAGTGTTTTTAATTTTTGTAAACCGCCCAGAGAGCTTCGACTATGGGGCGGTATATAAATGTAATAAATAAAATAAAAATACAACAAATATACATCATTTCCCACAATGTTATTGTACTTCTCTATTTCAAGGTAAACCACCAAGAGGCCTGCCTTAAACCACTGGGGATAACCTCCTCAGTGACTGCATTCACTTCCAACATTATAGGCTCCCCATAAGAAAATACTTACCTGGGACTTTTGAAACAGTGAAGGAATTGGAAGGTTTGAATTTACTGTGAAATGCAAAAGGAAAAAGATTAATCCACTGTTTAACAATAAAAGAGATGCATTCAAATGTCAAACCTCCAAGTGCCATAGTAGAAGTCAGACTAGCAACTTTAGGGCACAATTCTATGCCTATTTAGACAGAAAAAACATCCTACCAGTATTCCCCAGACTTTCTTCTGTCCAAACCTACATAGGATGCACCCTTAGATACTATAGTATGTAGCAAGAAAGCCTTAGAATCAGCAAGTCAAGGCTCCAGGTTCACCAACTTTTAAACGAACATCACTAGATGGGCCTTGAAAAGTTGGCAACAATCTGCAGGACATTGCAAATATTGTTTTAAAAGAATCCTTGCTTCACTGGTTTTGGCAAATTGAGCTTCAGTTTAAGGCAGAAGAGCAGAGTATGCCATTTTTTTCTGGTCAGCTGGCAACTGTGTAAGAGTTTGGATGCATGCACCCAAAATGGCTCCAGGTTGCTCAAATCAATGGCCTTGGTTATTTTCCCAGGGGCAAATTACCTTAACGACTCGACGCCGTTTCGTGGTGATTTCACGAAGAAGTTTGTTCTGCCTTTCCGGGTGATATCGACCAGACCTCCTCGGTTATCTAATGCCCCAGAATGAATGGCAGACCGACAAATACTGGACGACTGCGAGGAATAAACGTTTCAAAAGAAAGTTCTGTAGAGTTATTTATATTAACAGCATTCCTAGCTGATGAATAACTTGCTTCCCACCCACCACCCACCACCGCTTTTTTCTCTCTTTTTTTGCCCGTGGTGTTTCCTTTGCTTAGAGCAGGACAGTAGGCCAAATCCAGCTTATGCGAAGTCCCAAACTGGCTCTCCAGGCAGTGGAGGCTGGTGGCAGTGAATCCGTTCCAAGCTTCAGTCAGAACTCTACAGGAGCTCTCCAAGGTGCTTCCGTATCTATTTTAGCTTCCGCTCCTGGGAGAACTCCTTTAGACTTCTGATGGAAACCTGTAGTGGATGCACTGCACCACTGGCATCAGAGCCACCAGCCTCCACTGCTTCCAGGACTTTCCAGATAGGTATAGCCACTTCCCCTGCTCCCACACCCTTTCCACCGACAGCTGATTGTTTGATGGGTTCCTGGTCCCATTTCTCAGACCGCTTCCCGCCCCCCAGTACTGATGACCAGACATAGCATGGTTTTTCCGGCAACTTACAAATGGTTTCCCCTCAGAAATAACTTTCTTTCTTTTCATTTTTTTTTTTACTTACGCTCTCATAGTTG
The DNA here is from genome assembly GCA_029215795.1 of Anniella stebbinsi. Lineage (NCBI taxonomy): Eukaryota > Metazoa > Chordata > Lepidosauria > Squamata > Anniellidae > Anniella > Anniella stebbinsi. The sequence goes on from JARDYH010000007.1 coordinate 7,083,588, forward strand.
AAGCTCCCGAATACTTTTGCTTTACTGTTCAAGCAGCCAGCGGGACACAAGTATCTAGTCAAAGAAATAGAGAGAGTTGAGGTCATGCAGATGTGCGAGTTGGTAGCAAGGAGCTCTAAGCACTGTTTGGAAGTTGTGGATGAAATAGGAACGGCTCCTGCTCAAGAGGCGTTCTTGAAATGGGAACTCTAAACATTGGTGCAGCTGCAGGGTGTAAGTGTGGGATGGGGATGCCTTGGTTTGGATTGGATGTTACAGCTGTTTCTTTTAAGTCCCTTTTCATGCTGGTACTTCCAGATGAGCTTTTTAACCTGCAATCACACTGCCTCGTTTATGGAATGTGTCTACCATTTGTAACCCATCCTGTCTTTTCTCAACACTTCTACCACCTTTATTCTTACTGGGGGGGGGGGGATGATCCGTTAAGGAGGAAAAGAGAAGTGCATAATGCCTTGGTAATGTTAAGGAGCCCCCTTCCCCATGAGGCCTGGATTGGGACCTCCAGAGGCCAGATTTAGTCCCAGGGGCTGAGGTTCTGCACACCTACTCAAGCCTAAAAGAGCCAACAGGCATGGTCTTCCAGTGATCTCCCATCCAAATTGCTGATCTGGTCGACACCTCTTGAGCCTCATTGGCTCTATGGCAAGAGGCGCACCCAGACCATTCAGTGGAGTTTCTTATATGCCATCCTTTTAATTGTGATTTATTCATAGCGTCTGTTGTGTCTCAGGGCATAGACTTAAGGCACATCAATGATGGAGCATCCTTACTGAAACAAAGCAAACGTCAGTCTACTCAGTGCTTAGATGGCAGACGACTTCAGAAGCCACCCTGTGCCTCCCCATTGCCTCATATGAATTGACCAGGCACACTCTTTAGAACAACTTTCCCCAACCTGGAGCCCTCCAGATGTCTTGGACTACAACATCCATTATCTCCACTGGTAGTGATAATGGGGGTTGTAGTCCAAAATATCTGGAGAGCTCCAGGTTGCGGAAAGCTGCCCTAGATAGTTCACACTAGATCTCTCAACCAACTGGCTGGCATGGAATGCATTCCATGAAGGTAGACAAAAATGGGAAAACCATCATAGGCATGCACACAAGGTGTGCTGGGTGTGCCCAGGCACACCCTAATTTTCCAGGGCAGCTCTGCTTTCCTGCCCCTCCCCAGCTTGAATCGGGGCTTTTAAAAGGACAGGAAAGCCCCTGGAAAGCCAGCATTAGCATCCCTGGGGAACTACGCATTAGCATCCCTGGGGAACTACGCATTAGCATCCCCTGGGGAAACTAGGCCCTGGAAAGCGCACTTTCGCAAGGCCTTGATTGGAGCAGCGGAAGGGAAAGAAAGTGCGCTTTCCCCTCCTCTGCTCCAATCAGGGCCTTTAAGGTGCACACCCTAATGAAATGAGCCTATGAAAACCATGACAGTAGATCATGCCAAAAAAAAAAAAAAAGGAGGGAAGGAGGGAGGGAGGGAGTAGGCCGACCAGATAAAATCCAGGTCAGGGCTCATATAACTTTAACAGTTGTAGAGAAAAGGGAATTTCAGCCAGTGTCATTTGTATGCAATTAGTTCCTGGTGATATTCCCTCTTCATCACAACAGTTAAAGTTGCAGGGGCCCTGCCTTCTTTTGTATATGGTCACTCTAGTATAGTGCCTGCAACTTTAACTGTTGTGATGAAGAGGGAATTCCACCAGGAACTAATTGCATACAAATGACACTGGCTGAAATTCCCTTTTCTCTACAACTGTTAAAGATACAGGAACCCTGACCTGGATTTTATCTGGTCACCCTAGGAGGGAGGGAGGGAGGAAAAACCGGTGGGGGAGGATTTTACAACCTTCCCAATACACACTGGACTTGCTAACTTCCTTTAAACTACCCACACTTTGAAAAAAACAAACAAACAAAAAAAGCCACCCCCTCTCTAGATTTTAAAACAGCCCTCGCTTTAAGAACATGGCCAATATTTGCTTTGGGCTTGGCTTTTTTCTCTTCCTCCCCCAAGCCCCACAAAGTGATAAACTGTACTGGACTTAAACGAAAATCATCACACGCAGGCTGGGTGGACGTAACTGATGGTCCAGCTGAGACAAGTAAACATTGCTGGAGCGGGATGCTGAAAGGTGGGTGCCAACCATTAGCCAAGCCCCATTGCGCCCCCAGAGAATGGTGGGTTATCGCAGCCGCTCGTCATTTGGAGCATAAATAAACTGGGTTCCCTCCTTCCCTGGCTGCAGACAAACTTGGCTGCATCATTGACGTGAAGGGGCCTGAGGACTTGCTTGGATTCGTGTCACACGGCCCATTTTGACCTTGAAATTTATATTTAAACTTTGCCAGGTCTGAGGCCTCTGTTTTCCCAGGAAGGGGGTGGGTAGGGGAGACAGGGGGAAGGAGAGGAGGAAAAATAGCTACCTGTTACACGTCGATCCCTTGCATTTATCCCTCATTTTGGTGTCACACTTGATCACTTGTGCTAGAACAACAAAAAAAGATGGAACGTGTAAAGGGAAAAGTAACGAGGCAAAAGGGGTGAGGAATCTACTACTTCATTGCACATACGTAAGATCACACAAAAGCATATAAGTTCTAGAAACTTTAAGGAAATATTATTTTCCTTCTCTTGCTTGAAGACAAGGGTTTCCAGATTTGGTGCCAGCTACGAGATTCTTACAGCAGGCTCATGCAATGCACATGGAGGAAGCTGCCTTAAAACCTGGGCAAAGTATGTGTTCATCTAGCCAAGGATTGTCTGTTGTGATTGGCAGCAGCTCCCTGGGGTCTCGAGTAGGGAGGGGGCATAGCTCAGTGGTAGAGCCTTGCCTTGCATGCAGAAGGTCCCAGGTTCAATCCCTGGCAAAACACCCCATCTGAAGCCCTGGGGAACTGGTGACCTCACATTTATATTAGGGTGACCATATTCGAGAAACCAAAAAAGAGGACACCCAGTGTGGGCAGGGAGAGTGTGCTTTACAGGGCCTCCGGAAAGCACGTCATTTACCCCGCCATGCTATTGGCAGCTGCCCTTAGCATGGCCGTTGTGAATGACATGTTTTCCAAAGTCCCCAGAAAGCACGCTTTTCCCTCCTCCACTCCAATTGGGGCCTTAACAGCCCCGATTGGAGAGGAGGAGAGGAAAGCATGTCATTCCTGCCCCCCCCACTGCTCCAATAGGGGCCTCCAGAAAGTGCATCATTCCCCTCTGTCACACTGAAAGTCTTAAAGGGGGAAGTGTGTCATTCCAGGACATTATAGAAAATTACAGAAAATCCCCCCTGACACCCATATAAGAACAAAAACCAGGACAAATCCGGGAAAATCCTAACAGTTGGTCACCCTAATTTATATACCACCCCATAGCTGAAGCTCTCTGGGCGGTTTACAAAAATGTAAACTTTGGACATTAAAAATCGATATACAAAATTTAAAACCATAAAAGCATAAAAACAGACAACATATAAAAACAGTGCACATTTCAAACAGCTGCAAACTCTCAGCCAGGAATAACTACAGTTCTGGGGTCAATTTTAAGCTGAGCAGATGATCATTATTATTTATTACATTTATATACCGACCCATAGCCGAAGCACTCTGGGCGGTTTGACAGCAGATGCTGTCAAATGCCTGGGAGAAGAGGAAAGTCTTGACCTGGCGCCGAAATGATAACAATGTTGGTGTCAGGCGAACCTCATCGGGGAGATCATTCCATAATTCCCATTCACAAGGCCATATGGCTAGCTATTCCCTTGCAAATAACTGGAGCTATTCACTCCCGTCGTTAAAGATTTCCCATGCATGTTAAAAATCAAGACCCTCCCAGATCTGGGGAGACCCCTTTGCTTTCTTACTCATGTACGTCGCGGTGTCTGGTTTCTTTACTTTTGTGGGTTTGGTGGGTTGGGCTCGAACCCTTTCTTGCACCCACACATGCTTCTCCTCGATCACTTGGGGCGTCTCCACTTCGTTCGTCTCCTCCGTCTCGGGCTTTTGTACATAACGGTCATCTTTGAATTTGCAGAGGGTTACAAAAGAGCAGCGTGTTAACAGTTTGAGTCAGTGGCCCAGAGTGACGAGGGCAGCAGCGGGCGGTTCTTTTGAATTTGCATAGGGAGACTTGGTTGCATGGCACAAAAGATCACTTCTACTCGAAAGCTTAAAATACAAAGTAAACAAGGGGGGAAGTGGGCCGTTCTCAGCTTGGGTTTTGCAGCAGCAAACATGACCTGACTGCAAAAATGTAAGAATTACCATGCTGGATTAGATTGAGGTCTGCTTAGTCCACAATTTGGTTTCTGACAGCAGCTCACCAGATGCCCCTAGATGCTGCCAAGTGGGACATTGGAACAATGCCTCTCTTGTTCTTTGTCTGCAGTGTCTGGTACTCAGGGGTATACTGTCTCTGAACATGGAGGTTTCATTTAGCAGACTTAGCTAGTAGCTGTAAATCAGGGGTGTGCAACCTGCAGGTCAGGGGCCATATGCGGCCCCCCAGGATCCCCGATCCTCCCACCACTGCTGAATATACACACACACACACACACACACACACCCCACACACACACATACTGCCACTGCCTGTACTCTCTATTCCTGTCTTCCTTAACCTGGTGCTTTCCAGATGTTTGGGACTTCATCACCCATCAGCCCCTGCCAGCATGGCCAAAGGTCAGGGATGCTGGGAGTGGGGGAGGGTCCAAAACACCTGGAGGGCACCAGGTTGGGGAAGGCTGCTCTACCCCTTCTCTCGGAGATCCTCATACAAATGGCTGTTGCAGCTGGCAGCAGTGAAAGAGCAATCTGGTGTGCATGCACAGGGCCGGTCCTACCATTAGGCAGAGTGAGGCCATTGCCCCAGGTGGCAGATGCTGGGGGGCAGCAGCAGGGTGTTTGGGGAGAGAGCTGCGTGCCTTGCACCCTTCTCTGCACTTAGCCTATGGCCTTCCGGTTCAACGGAGGACCTTGCCTTATCATTAGTATTGAAGACACATTCATTTGCTTGTGCAGACAAGTTTTGTACATGGAATGGGACGTGGAATCTTGTCCTCTGTCTCTGGCAGCAAAATGCCTTGCGTGCGTGCGTGCGTGTGCAAGTCTGTGTGTGCATCCCCGAACCCCCAAGCCAGCATCACACGTGGCCCTCGAATAGATCTAACTTCTTCTTAGAAGAGCAATCCCTCCAAAGATCTGGAGCACTTCCATTTGGGACGGTCCCTGGTCAATAATTAAAAGTCAGAGCCTAGACAGGTCCCCTCTGGTCATCCACAAAGCACGGGCAAAGGTTGCAAACGACTCGATCACGTACCTTTGTAACAGAGATTATTCTGGCACCCCCCTCCATAACTAGGCGGGCATTCGGAACAGGGTCTGCCGTTTTTATACGGGGCTTCTCCGATCCAGTTGCCTCTGGAAAAAGCGTGCAAAAATAATGTTCTCATTTTCCCCCTCTCAAACATCCTCTGTTCGACACACAGCACACACACAGTTGCTTTGCCGGACTGCTCTAGGCCCAATGCCTGGCTTGTTACCCTCCTGAGGCCTCTGGGCACTGCGGAGCTGTGAGAAACTGAATGTTCCTCCTGTAGTTCCACGTTGATAGATTACTGTAAATATGGGAAGGGATGGCTCGTGCTACAAACATATAGCACTGTAACACTCAGTCAATAACTTGGCAGATGAAAGAAATGAAGCAAAGGAATGTTAGCTTCCATATATATATATATATATATATATGAATGAGTCCAGCCATTGGCTCAGTCTCATTCCACAAAGCTGTTACACAAGACTGTCACCATATCTTTCTTCACAAAGCAGTTCAGGTGGCCTCGGAAAGCAGTTGGGATGGCCAGGTTTTTCGCTCTGCGCAACATGTTCCATTTTCCATCCTGGCAAGCTTCCACAGGCTCTTCCAGAAGATCAAAAATACTAGCTGTGATATGTAGCCTTCAAAGGATGTGCCAGGGGCTGGGAACATTCACCTCACACCGTGCTTTCCACATGCTCAACGCTCATCCTTAATGGGCAACAATCACTCGGCACTCAATTTGTCTCCAAGAGAGAGACGAGGCCTAGGTTTGATCTGAACTTATCAGAATTAGGAACTACATTCCCAAGTAGTAGAAACAGCCGTTTTGATACAAACAGTGGTACCGGTAGGTAATTTTAGACCCTGGATTTCATGGTCTAATGGGGGGTGGCTGTTAGACAACCCTGTGTAGTACTTCAGCTGGGAAACACACAATCCACATTTCTCTTCTCCACACACACACTACCCCATGTTTCATAACTGCTGCAAAATTCATAATATGTTAGAGTATGGATAGACAATGTGGCTCTCCCAGGCACCAATGCGCCCCTAGTTAGACGCATTTTTCTATGACCCCCCCCCCCCTCCCTATTTCAGTCCTGCTGTGGTGTCCAACCTGATCTGCAGTGAGTCAGGTCAGTTTGAGTACTTTCTGGGAATGTTACACATTTGTGGGGGGGGGGGGGGTTCTGCAATTTGCACACATTTCTGAGCAATTTGCATGAAGCGTGGCCAAATGTGTGCAAATTATGTAAAATGCATGAAAAATTGTGCAAATTTAGTCACCATTTGTGCGAATTTAGCTTAGCTGTCAGTTGCACAAATGGCTCAGAAATTTGCACAAATTGCAGAACTTTTTAAAAAATTGTGCAAAACGGTTCCTGGAATTTGGGGAACAGCCCACAGCTTGGCTCACAGATGCAGAGTAAGCCGTACGTGCCACAGAACTCTGTTGAGCCAAAAAAAAAAAAAGGATTTCCCAGCAACAAACATATCCACTTGTACTCAGCCTTTTTTGAGCTGGTGACTTGTCCTTTGCCATGTCTCCCATGGCAGCCATTTTGTGGTGGTGCCCAGGAGAGTTTTTCAAACTGCCAAATATGCTCATGGCCCAAAAACATCGCCTAGCCTTGCGTTAGAGCAAAAGACACACAACAACAAAAAGACACCATGCCAAAACAAACTTGTTTGCCAACCCTGAGAAAAGAAAATTCTCTGAGCTCATGAAGTTTTGCACAGACAGCATCATCTTTGTCTTGAGTCCTTACTTGGGAGAATAGTTGCAGACCAGATAGACAGCATTCTCCCAGATCTCCCCCCACACATCCATCCTCTGGCACGTGTTCACGGCACAGCCAATTTTATTTGTTGTGGCCCAGACGATCTGGAAAGGGGCACAAGGAAACATATGTCAATGCTTGCCACCCGGGATCAGTTCCCTTGCACCATGTTTTCACAGCTGCACCATCTTTCCACAGTTGGTAAAAAGGAGCTGCAGGTTCCAACCCAAGGGCCCGGTGCTCCTTTGTGTTTCCCTCACCTGTGTGTAATGCGTGCACATTGCTCCGGAACATCTGTCTGGACACCATGGGTTACATTCATGTGCATATGGATAGGAATAATCTTTCACTTCGTCGTACCAAGATTGGATGTGGAAAGCTGGAGAACGATGCCTAAGAAAAACAGGGGTGTGTTGTAGTTCAATAGACAATGGTTGCATTCGGACAACACATTAGTCAATGGTGGGTTGAGTAGCCAACTCACAGTTGGTTATTTTGTGGGTACTCCCCACACAACATATTCCTACACAACTGTGGGTGGATGGGGCTGGCGTTGAGTGGACTAATAGACAACCCAGCATTTGACTGACACAGCCCCTGCCCCTCTCCCCACCCTCCCTCCTCCCTCAGTCCTCCCAGTTCTATCCCAGCAGCTTCTGCAAGTTGCACCAGTTGTAGCAGAGTGGCAGCTGCCGCTTTGGTCACTCTTGCCGCCTGCCTCTATGGGCTTGTGTTTTAACTCACTCACCACACGGCATTAACACACTCACCTCTCCACACAACACTTTAAACAACTGGCTATGAGCTAAACAACTTGCAAGCCAGTTGTTTCTCTCAGTTGCTTATTTGGGCAGAATAGCATACTGTCAGTAGTTTGTGAGTGGTGTGTTACCCTCCACACAACACAATAAGCAACACAACTGACGATTGTTTCCCCCCTCCCCTAGTTGCGTAATGTGTTGTCCGAATGCAGCCAATAAGTAGGTTAGCGGAATCAGGGCTCACAGGGTCAAAGACCCAAGACTTTCTTACTAGCAGGGACCATGACATCATCAGACTTCTCTGTCCCATCAGAGCTTAGCTGCAATCCACACAGTAGCTGGTGGGGAAATAGATTTTGCCAGCAACACAATATCTCTGTGAACTATCCCTATTGTCATGTGAAGTATTTGGGGGTAGCTTAGTCTTGAATAGGTAATGAAGATACATTTGTTTTGCAAAAGTTCTACAAAAGCCATGTATAAATAGAGAGAAAGGGATGGATCAACACAGCTGCCTGCATATTTGGACTCTCCTTGGAGCATGCCTATGGGACAGTCACGAGCGGCGCACACACTTCAAAATTTACACTACACCACTGCAGAGAATACCAACTCCAATAGATAATAATGAAAAGAAGGCTTCTCTGAGTATTTACAAAGTACAACATCAGGACAGAAGCATGTGGCTGGATTAAGCCAAAGGCCTTATCTAACCCAACGTTTTCTACACCACAGTTCTACATAATGTGGTAGCAGATGCAGAATTCAATTTACTGAAATCTCAGCCTTCTTTTCCTTCTCTTTTAAACCAAGCAAGTTCCTAGCTCTCATGAAGGCAAAGATCTCCTTGGAAGCGTGTGAACAAGGCCTGCTAAAACCTCTGAAGCTAGAGGGGTATGGCTGAACAAGAGTCCTAGTTTGGGTAGGTGGGACTGCAGTGTCACACAATGCTCCTTTGCTCTCTCCATAACTTATCAGGACTGGAAGAATGTATGTGAATTGGTTATTTTTTTATTTATGTTCTTTCAAAAAAGCAATATGAGAAAAATCATGCACATGTGCAGAATTTATTCATGGCACAGAATTTGGATAGTGCAGTTGCAAACTCCTTTTATTGTTTTTAGGATAGAGACATAACAGCTTGCCTGCTGGTATGGAAAATTAAGGTGGGGTATATATTTTTTCATGCAAATTCACTCAATGTTTTAAGAAAGATTTGGGATTCAAGCTCAGTCACATCATCAGGTATCATGGGAGAACCTTCCCGCCATAAGACCCCCCCACACCCTGCACGCATGCATAGGTGAGGGGGGGGGGGAGTTAAGCATTCTGCACAAACTCAGGGGCTCCTTTTTTTCCAGCCAGCCTGCAGGTGTGTGGGGGTGGGGGTGCTTTAAGATGTGCGATGTGGGAGATATAAACCCTGGATTACGAATGTGTACTGGAGCTGAGCCCACACTTCAATTAAGGTGCAACAGCAGCCAGTACTTCCTAAGAAGAGCTGGCAAAAACATACAGCTGGCTAAACAAGTGCAATCTCTTCTCCTGGCCGCAGTGTTAGGATGAAGCATTCGACCAGGATTATGTAAAATGCTCTCCTTCTTAACTCGCATATGCGCTCGTAATTGGGGGATGAAAACAAACCACTTTGTTTTGTGTGTGTGTGTGTGGTGGGGAGGTGGGTGGTGGGTGGGAATCAAGCAAAACACAGAATGACAGTAAGATATATCTAGAGGATTAGGGAGCATTGCAATTTGGACGTCGTGTTCCGTAGCCAAATATGGGTTCCTGCAAGCTACAGAAGAACGTCTTGCTACTGAGATTCCGGTGTGCCTTCAGCTTCTTCAGAGATGTTTGTTTTACCTCCTAGGAGTAGTTATATATACTCCCTGTCCATGGGCACTAAGACATCCTGGCGCATGAAATCCATACAGTGAGGAGGGACATTTTTTTTCAGTCTATGCACATGGAAAAGTTTGCATGCCAACAATACCTGTCTCCAAGCCTATGTGATGCCGGAGTGTGGGCACACATCCCGTCCCACCAAGGTCTTCTCTTACAACATGTGCTTTGCCCAGTTCTTACCTGCCCCAGTGAACAGCCAGATTTTGACCAATAGACTTCAGGAGGGTGGCAGGTCCGTGATCCCAAATGCATTCGTGGGTCCAGGCCTCGGCTGTTCTCTCCAGCTCATCATCCCATCTCTACATGAGCGCAAGAGGAAAGCACACTAAATTAGCAGCTTGCTAATTACAGTAATAATAATATTATAGCATTAAGGAAATTCCTGTCACAACCAAACAACAGAGCAAACCACAGTGTAGTGTAAAAGGGATTCTTACCTAGCATCCTTGCATTCCAATACAGAACATGGGCTTATAATACAACGCCCACATTAGGAATCCTGTGATGTTTCTAAAGAATAGTTATTTCAACTAGGTGTGTGCATATGATCAGCTGAATCTTAAATCCTGAACTGAATTGGGCAGATTCGGAGGGATTCGGGGCTCTTCTGAGCAGAATCAGGATGTTCCCACAGCCTTTCTGAATGGCTTTGGAGTGCTGAGGTGACTTTGTGCTCACTATGTGATCCCTGATTGGCTGGGATTGCATAGTGAAGGAGATGAAAAGAGCAACCAAAATGAAGCAGAGACGGGGAGCATCTGCAAACAGCCATGAAGGGGGGGGGGGATACATTTGTGTGTGTTTTCCAGGAGGCAATTCACACTGGAAAACATTGCAGGTGAAAAATTTGGCATAGAAGCCCCCATATCTTCCATGATCCTGTAATAATAGGACCCGACATTGACAGGCTGCTTTCAGTCATTGGCTCCCAGGTTCCCTTACTGGTGATGACTAATCTAGGCTTCTAAGCCACTCATTCCTGTGCTTAATTTTTCATTCCAGGTTCATAACCAACATGGAATGTGTTTGGCTTTCACTGCCTTCCATTGTATTGACTACTGTTCTATAATGAAAACATACACCGGCAGTGCATGTCCCAGAGTTACAAAATGGTTTGGGGCTACTTTAAGTTCTGGCACAGGAACGTCATGAAAAATGTACGCCATTCACATCTGGCCTACGAGAGGAACCTGCCAAAACCCAAGCTAAGGAATTCGTTGGCCATTAATCCTGAAGTCGTCTGCAAGCATCACAACTCTCCATGGTCCTAGCATAGCACACAACCTAGTGCCATGTTCTCCTGTGGCAGCAAGCCCCATAGAAAAGATTGAGACATGTGCCACAGCATAGCACTATCAATGTACGAAACAGGAGATGGCCAGGTTCTGTGTGGACATGATTTCAAGCCACCTGCTTGACTTGTTTGGGAGTTGAATCAATTCAGGGCTTTAATGAAATTCCACAGCCTACGGACAGATGTATCCAAGATCACAATCAGGAGCAAGGCAAGGAGCAGCGGGCAAGGATCCTACCATTCCCTGATTTGGCCGACATCAGGGCTGATGCCAAAGGTAGGCATGGTTGGGCACCAGCCAAAGAACCTCGTACCAGAACCAGCCCACTGACAAGACCCCCCCCCTGCTTATTCACCTGCTATTGTTCTTACCTGCCAGATGCACTAGACAGATGTTCTGACAAAAGGCAGGGTAAAAAGTAAATAAAGGCCTACCTTATCATTAACTTCAGACTAGGGGGAAATGATGGATGAAGAGCAATAGCCACTGGTGAGAAGGTAGATTCGCTTGGGGGGGGGGCATTAAAGCTCCCTTCCCAAGGGCCCTAAGACCCTGGAATGGCCCTGCTACTATGTTTTTCCCTTAATCAGAATAGGACAAGGCGTTTGGTTTTACTGTTGGGACATGCGGAAAATAAAACCATTGGCTAATCCTCTCTCGAGAGAATGGCTCCCAGGCTTAAAAAGGCACCAAAGATCAGCCCATGGGGGGGGGGGGGGTACGCACCATGCGTTCAAAAACAAAAGGACTTCAAAAGCTCAACTTGTATTCCAAAAGCCTACGGTATGATTTCCAAGCCCTATTAGGTAAATAGGACTCGATGAAAGGCGGATTATGAGCCATGGTCCTGGGAGAGCCACCTCACCTCGACTTTTTCTGCTTGCACTGTGAGGATCTTTTATGTGCCCCAGGGCTCCCAGAAAAAGAAAAAGGGGGGAACATGCATGCACACATGAGACAAGAACATTGCGCAGAGCCAAAGATGAAGCAGTAGCCTTACCGGACAAGTAAATAGACATTGGCATGAAGTGTCTAACGCTGCAGCGGAGCCTGAAGGCCAAAGAAAATACATTTGGCTTCCTCGCTCAGAATTCTGTTTACATTCAGAGAAGCAATACTGCTGTTCCTGCCCTCACAACATCTGGCGCAGCAGCTCATCTGCCCAACAGTCACAGCAGCTGTGATCCTAAACAGATTTGTAACAGGAGCCTCCAGGCAGAGGTAGCCATGTAGCGATGGATAAATCTGTCCATTTCGGTTTCTAATTTTTCCAGTCTTATATTTGTTTCCTAATGAACTTTGAGCATTGCCCCAACCTTATGTTTGGTTCATGCATTTCTCCTAATACCAGTGGCAGCTCCAGGTTGCTGGGGGCCCATGAGCAAGATAACAACAATGAACAGAGACTTCCTTCCAGCCACTCAAAGACAGTATGGAAGCAGTCTTGGTGGTCCACTCAGTCTAGCCCTCCTAGGCCCTTCAGTGGCCCTGGTTCCTGCCTGGTGACCTCTGCCTCCTCAACCCTAACTTTAACCTAAGGATTAACCCTAACCTAGAGTGACTGACTGTCAAGACTTCCCCCGGAGTTGTCCTGGTTTTTGTTCTATCCTGGGTGTCCGGGGGGATTTTCTGTAATTTACTATAATGTCCTGGAATGACATGCCAATAAGGCCACCATTAGCATGGCAGGGAGGAATTACATGCTTTCTAGAGGCATATCATCCCCCCATTGCTTGAATTGGGGCCTTAAAGGGGAAACTGTGCCATTCCCCAACATTATAGAAAAGGCCCTGATTGGAGCGGTGGGGTGGGATGGGGAATGTCACTCTTTCCTTTCCAATCGGGGCCTTTAAGGCCCCAATTGGAGTGGAGGGGGGAAAGCATGCTTTCCAGGCCTCCAGAAATCGCAACATCCCCCCTCACCATGCTAATGGTGGCTGCAGATGACCCCAATTGAAGCAGTGGGGGCAGGAATGACACGCTTTCCCCTCCTCCGTTCCAATCAGGGCTTTTATGGTGGTGGGGGGAACGACACATTTTCCGGAGACCCCAGAAAGCCGCTTCCCCACCACCCCCGCTGGGTGTCCTCTTTTGTGGTTTCCCAAACATGGTCACCCTAACCAATGGTGGCTCTACCTTTGTTACCAGCTGCTTATCTTCTTCCTCATCATTACTGCCTCTCGCTTGCTTGACAGGCAGGGGGCATCCAGTGCTCCTCTGCCTCACTCCCAGCATTGACTGGGCCAGAGAGAAAGAGAGAGAGAGAGAAACAGGAAAAGAAGAAGGATATGATGGGGAGGAGGAGGACCGTGTCCCGAGTGGCTTTTGTCAGTGGGCCAATGGAGGCTGACGGCCCCAATTGCAGTGGGGCTGCGAATCCATTCTGGGTTTTATTCAAAATGAGCCAGAACTCTAAAGGAGCTATCCATGGTGCTGAACTCCTTCTGGGGTTAGGCTTCAGCATGTTGGATAGCTATTTTAGAGTTCTGGCTGGTTCTAACCAAACCCAGACTGGATTTCTCAGCCTCACCAAAATCAGAGTCACCAGCCTCCGCTGCAGTGGATACCTGTTGGAGTGTGGGGTCTTGGCAGGTGCCCAATCATGCCTCCCTCTTGATGCTGGCCCTGCCCAATACCTGTATTTTTTAATGCAATTTTGCCTGATAGACATGTTCTTGCAAGCCATTGTCCCAATGCAATGCATTTTACCATTATTTCCACTGATATGTGCATTTGGGAGTGCAACTTCTTCTAATAGAGGCATTTTTCATGCATCCTTTTCGACTGGAGAAAATTATTGCAAAATTCAGAGAAGTGCAAATTTCGAAGCCAGCAGAGATTGGGTTGGCATATCAGTTCGAAAGTGTGAAATTAGTTTAAATTTCATTAAAATGTGAACTGGATGGATTTCTTCCATGAATGTTATGCAACTCTGTGCCCTTTTTTTTTTCTTTTTTGGTGATGCATTTCCTCTTCTTTGGTGATACTTAAGTAGCCACCCGAATGGATGGACTTACATAGCATCTTTGCTGTATCCTCACATGCTTTTGGTTTCCCGTTAAATCAACTTTAATTCATTATTTATCGGTCTATGGAAAACTGGCCCTGCGTCAGACGTGTGTTCCACTAGAAGCCATGGATTTCCCCATAAATATAAGATCTTAAAATCAAAAACAAAGGAGCAGTGACATCAAATACAAACTTCTTAGAAAGGGTTTATACGTTCCTTACTCACTGACAAAACCAGGATGACAAATAGTGAAGGGCTGGGGACATTGCAGAACTATATATATATATATATATATATATATATGTATGTATATCCTCTTCACTGCCTCTCTCTTTTTAAGGTGCTTAAAAAAAATAAAGCAACAATTCTGCTCACCCCACCCGGCCACTTCTGGTAAGTGGGAAAGTGTCCATAGTTCAGCAATTTTTCCAACCCACAGTTCTCGGGGGGAAACATGAGGAGGAGGAGCCAAAAACACCTAGCTCAAGGCTGGTCAACCTGGTCCACCTGGGTTAGAATCATAAAATAGTAGAGTTGGAAGGATCCTATAAGGTCATCAAGTCCAACCCACCTTAAAGCATCCCTGACAGGCGGCTGTCCAGCTGCCTCCTGAATGCCTCTAGTGTGGGAGAGCCCACCACCTCCCTAGGTCATTGCTTCCATTGTCGTACTGCTCTAACAGTCAGGAAGTTTTTCCTGAAGTCCAGCCAGAATCTGGCTTCCTGTCACTTGAGTCCATTATTCTCTCCATGTTTCCCCAGGTGGCCACGCCTCATTCCCCTGGCTCCACCCACTTTCCTCCTAACCATTTCTAATTTAGTGGTTTCCCAGCTTTTTCTGCCAGTTTTCCCAAAAAGTCAAGATGCCTCTCCTAAGGCTCAGTTACTGACAGTCACAGCTTGTAAGCTACAATATATTGCTATTTGGGGTATTTGGGTCTCACACCCTTTGCAGCACAATCCTAAATCCCACTCTGCCCAAAGAGGATTTACTCCCAGGGCACTGCATGCATGGAATCACAGCCTTAGGCTGTGAGGTTTAGAGCAAGCACAAGGCATCTGGATTCTATTCGGGGCTGTGGTGGGTCAAAGCCCCCTTTTTAGCTCAGCCCTTAATTTGCTTGGTTGTTCATTTACTTTGCTTTATTGCAAGTATGTTTTTGCTGTTTTAAGTTATACTTGTAAGCAATTGTGAAGATGCACATGGTGGAAAAGTAGAATATAAAGCTTTTACATACAACACTCCTTCTAAGACCAAACTCAAGTGGAGAGTCCTAACAGGCTTGTAGCCGAACAAAATGACCCCTTATTATTTGAGAGAGAAGGTGGGGAGAAAGGGAGATAGACACAGACAGACATATTAAGGCCCAAGAACACCTCAATAAGATTTAGCATGCTCAGTAGTCATGGTATGTTGGCTGTCAGTTGGAAGGGGGATAAAAGGAAAAGTTAAGGGCATGTAATGGCCTGTCGTAAAAGGGCATGGCTGGCTGAAACCCTGAACTGGAGCTTTCCTGAAAGGAACTGGTTAAAGTTATATTGGGGTGGGAGGTTGTCTTAATTACTTCTCGGAATTCCCCAATGTGGTTTCTCTATTCCGGCTATTCCGTTTCACAATGATGGAAAAACCTTAAACCTCCAGCAAGGAAATTTTAATTTGGAAGTTCGGAAAGTCTTAATACTTGGATGAGAACTAGGTAATAGAAGAGACTGCCAACCATCAGTGGGAGAATTCTCATCCTTAGAGAGAGCCACAATCCAGAACAGCTGCTCTTAAAGGTTATTATTATTTATTATTATTTTATTATTTATTACACTTATATACCGCCCCATAGCCGAAGCTCTTTGGGCGGTTTACAAAAATTAAAGGTTAGCAAAGGGGCTGCCATTTCCATGTATGCATGGAAAGAGGTCCCTGAATCAATTAAAAAAACAAATACAAAATAAAACGCTGTTGATACTATAGGTGTTCCCAATCGAAGCTTTTAACATGCCACGACCCTCCCTCATTCACAGAATTTTATGATGGGTCCAGACAACAATATCTTCTGTGCATAATCCTCCTGTGAGTTTTCCCATAGCTTCTTCTGTCTTTTCTTTTCCCACGGAAAATCCAGTAAGGACAAAAAGATGGAATTGATGCATGAAGGCTTCTGATGGGTAGTGCTAGGAGCCCTCCATCTGGAGGCACCACATACTTAAAATAATGTTGTTAATCTTCATCTCACCCTTCGCCCAAGAAACTCAGGGTGACCAACGCAGTTGTCCTCCCTACCCCTATTTTATCCTCACAATAAGCCTATGAGTTAGATTAGGCTAAGAGTTAATGACCAGCCCAGGTTCATCCCATGTACTTCCTGGCTGAACAGAGTTTTGAGTCATGGTCTCCCTGTTTGAAGTCCAGTGCACACTCTCACCCAGGACTGGTGAACCTTTTTTTGGACCAGGGACTGAATTCAAATTTGGGAAAGGTCTCAGGGGCCAGAGCAAAGTGGTCAGAGGCAGATGCAATCCATACCACTTTGGATATGTCACCACTGAGCATACAAGCCGCAGCTCAATTCTATGCATGTTTATGCAGGGGGTAAGTCCCAGCGTTTGTAACTGCAAACCACAGCTCAGTTTTATGCAGAATATTTAAGAGCAGAAGAGGCTTGTGGGCCAGATGGAGAACCCCCAGGGGCTTCATCTGGGCCATGATCCAGAGGTAGAGATGACGGAGGAATCCGCCACAGATTTCTATGATCGGACCTGCAGATTCTGCAGCAGATCAGTTTTTTGAGAGTCGTGTGGACTTGCAGACTGGTTTATGTTTGTTTTTTGTTTACTCTTGGGAAGAATTTGCACAAATTTGCATACTTGCACAAGTGGAACAAAATTCTTGTACATTGCTAAAAAAAAAAAAAACAACCTGATTCTGTCAACAAGCAGACAACAGAATGAAAGACTCCTGTCAATCCACAAAACACAGATGGAACAGATTTTTAAAAATCCATGCATCCATAGTTAGAGGTGCCCCGTTCCTGCCTTAGCCACAACACCACATTGGCTCTCTGTATTCCCTGTGCACAGAACACCTAGCTTTACTTCCTCCCCAGCTCAAATTCAGTGAAAGGGGTTTAGAAGCAAAGATAGCCCCATCTGCACCGTCCCACCCTGGCTTGCATGCCTTGGCCATGTGAGACTGAGACAGAACCCTGGGAGTGGGTTTTTAAAAGCAAGAGATCTTGAGCAAATAATTCAGCTATGCAGATTGGTAGCCCTGGGTTAACCTGACCTACTAAAAGTTCCTTTCCAGCCGACATGACTCAAGAAGCTGCAATCCGAGCTGAAATTGCTTCAGGAAACTCTTTGAAGGAGCAACTCCTTGTGCTGGAATTTATTACAGGCATATGGCCCCTAAGGAGAGCAAAATGAGGTCAGTTTGGGCGACGTGTCTAAGGACAGAGCTGCACATCACGATCAGCACAGGAACATCACCCAAAACGGCAGCTCCATGCCATCCTTACTTCTGCCTCCTTTGGAACATGAAATAAAACTGATATCCAATTTCCTAAAGGCTACCAATGCCTACTAGTCCTGATGCCTGGGTGCAACCTCCAGTATCAGAGGCAGTAAGCCCCTATACACCAGTTGCTGGGGAACATGGGTGGGAGGGTGCTGTTGCACTTATGTCCTGCTTGTGGTTCCGTGGTCGACAGCTGGTTGGCCACTGTGTAAACAGAGTGCTGGATTAGATGCACCCTTGGTCTGATCCAACAGGGCTCTTCTTGTGTTCTTATGAAATTGGTTTCTTCCGTGCCTTTTCTCTGAAATCCCTCCTTTTGCTTGCTCACATCACTGGCAAACCATTGGATTCCTGGGTTATCTCTAGCCCTATTCAGTGGTTTAATTTCCCACTCGCACAACTAGAAGGCACAAGTGAGAGTGGGGAACTGTGTTGGTTTTGCAGAAGAGATTTTGCTTTTGTTAATAATGGGCTAATGTTGGCTTGTACGTGGGTTGTTGTTTTTTCGTGAGCCCCTTGGCCCCCCCATCACAAAAACACACACATGAAATAGTAACTTTTCCCATGAAAATGGAGTTTGAAAGGATGCTGACCCAAAACCTTTGCTCATCATTTTGAACTCACCATGAATTCCATGTTGGACGCAGAAGGGTAGACCTGGCCTCTCAGTTTATTATGAAGCATCAGGATCTCCTCTTTGTCTGAAAAGGAAATGGCTCTCTTTGTCCTTGAGTGGAGTTGCTCATCCTGGTATCTATTGAGGATGTTTTCCAAATGGGTGGCATTGGGCAAGAAGAAGCATTGGACTCTGTGCACCAGGAACAGTAGCCCCAGTGGTACGATGGTCCACAGTCGAGTGAGATTCCTTGCCATTCTCTGCTCTGTGGAAAAGGGATGAGAGAAGCCACTCCCTTCGAAGGGACCTCTTTAGGTCTTTTCTACAGATCTAGAATACAAGAGGGAGAAAGAAGAACCCTTAGTCCAAGACTGGGCAAGCTCTTCCGCCTATAAAATGAGATCCACACATTTTCACCTCTAAATGCAATGGAAAGCTCTTTTAAAAAAATTCTATCCACATAATTAGGGAGGAATCCTATGGGCAAGAAACCTAAATGATATAGTGCTCTGGTCTCAGAGGTCCCATTCAGTACAAAGCTCTGCCAGGTACTTGCTGGTATGATGGAAGAAAAAGCAGGGGCATTTTATTGATTTATTTTGCTTCCCACCCCACCCCCGCCACTAAAAAGGAAGTTCAGTTAGATCAGCCTAAGGGTTGGTCTAAGTTCTCCTTTCTGTTGGGGTGTGTGATAGCAGACTGAGAAGGTCGTGGACCATAGCTGCTCCACCCGCCCCCCCCCCACCTGGAGCCCGATTCCCTCAAATTCCAATCCTGAAAGAAAGCTGCCAATTCTTAATGAAAACAAAACATCAAGTGAGCAAGGCTCCAGGAAGGGGGTATGTTGACCCCCAGGAAGGACCACGAGATGGATTGAGACCCTTGGCTGGCCAGATCCAGCCCATGGGCTGATGGTTCTCCACCTCTACAGAGGCTAGGAAGAGCAAGGAAGGGGTAGGAACCCTCTGAGATTGGACCTCAGGGTAAGACGTCATAGAAGTTTTGCTGAACAATCCAATGGCCCCCTGGGATGTCGTCTAGGGTTGCTCTCTGAGGGACCTCTTCTAATGGAACAAGAGCCTTGGTAGAGCAGCTCACACAGGTTGCTTGGGTAATGTTAGAAGTAACCCATCCATTTGAGAGGAATTCATGATTCTGCATCTTTTCCCCTCCTAGTAATGCTGGGATGGGAAGAAACCTTACTGTGCATTTGTCTCAAATGGCATGGGACATCAGACATTTTCTTTGAACAGTAGAACAGGAGGAAAACTTAAGAAAGGGGGAGGGAGAGGGAGGGGGAGAGAGAGATGAAAATTTCCAGGTGCTCACCAGGAACAGGTGGGGAGACAACATTATTGCCCCCCAAAGGAAATCCCCAGAGGAGGAAAAGACAAAATAGCTGCAGTGTCTTTGGATTGGTAAGACTCGGCGCCGTCTGTCTGGAAGCCCACTGGGTCTCACCACCAAAGGAGAAGACGGATCGTTACCCTGCTTTGAAGTTATTAAATAACCCCAAACTCAAAGCCCATCCTGGCTTCCAGGCAGACCCAGACAGGAGGAGCAAGGTTGCCAAGTCCCAACATGGAAGCAGAATGCCGTCCTCATCGAAAGGGATGGTAGACATTCCCAAAGGGCCGAGTTGCAGAGGTCAGCCATGAGCTATGAGCTGCGAGCTGTTTCTGCCTGGCAGGAAACAGAAGGTGGAGCCCTCTGCCAATTTCCAGAATCTGTAGCTGTTGCTGCGAAACATCACCAGGAATATCAGAGCAATTGAAATATCCATCTGCTTCAAGCTGCATCAGGATTTCTCCCCTCCTAAGGCTACTTATACATCAGTTTGCTGGAGAAAAGGGGTGTAGAGAGAGCTGCACTGGACCGACTCCCAAATGGTGCTCATGGTATGGCAGGGGACAAGCTATAGCCTTCTCCAAACCCAACATCTTCCCGATAGTTGGGACCACAACTCCCAGCATTCCCTACCATTGGCCATGCTGGCTAGGGCTGATGGGACTTGAGGTCCAAAACATCTGGAGGGCACCAGCTTGGAGAAGGCCACACTAGAATGATATTTATCTTTTAACCGTTGACTACAATGGAGAACGTCGTGATCACAGTGCAATGATGAGAGAAGCCCAAACGTAACAGCAGATGTTTATTTGTCATTGCATTTCTATCCCACCTTTTCCTCCTCTTGCAAGGAGCCTGAGGCAGTGTGTGTGATCCTCCTCTCCATTTTGATCCTCACAACAACCCTGTGAGGTAGGTTAGGCTGAGAGTCAGTGATTGGCCAAAGTCACCCAATGAGCTTCCATGGCTGAGAGGGGAATTGAACCCGGATCTCCCAAGTCTCAATCCAACACTCTAACCATTACACCCTTTCGGCTCTCATTAAATCCTGGCATCAGCCTCAGTGGGCCCTCCACTACCTGTGAGTGCCAGCATTTGCCCCATCAAGCCAGTCCCTGATGCCAGGCACTGACAAATATGGATACTGGCTTTGATGGACCAGTTAAGGCAAGAAATACACCAGATGCCTTCATAGAAAGATGAGACCCATTCATTTCGCACATTAACAAAGACGCTTTAGCTGGATTCCTCATAGCTAAAAGCCATAAATTGTTTTGGACCACTGTACTTAAGACCTTGTAAAGTTTTCATCTTTCCAGGCCCTGATCAGGATGGTCTCTGCTGGCATTTAAGCATACGTGCTTCCCTTCCTGGTGCTGTGATTATAGGGTTCGTTTGTTGCTGCTGTTTGTCCCTGTTTGTAGAACTCTAAGGAGATTTTCAGTACAAATATAGTCGCTTTTGTTTTTAATCTCATGGCTTTGCAGCCAGCTGAATGAACCAGGCTGGCAATTTGATATATACGGGGCAAAAATGCGCAAGAAACATTCCCCCCCCCCCCCCCATGCAACACATTTCTCAGAAAGGCTAGTTGGGGAGAGGGGGTGGGGAGAAAGCAGCGTGATTTTCTTCCCCTGCAGAGGAAATCTCTGTGAAAAAGGCTCCCTTAAGAGGGCCTCCTGCTTTCTAAGCTGTGCGTGGCGGTCCGAAGCATCTCCTCCATTCATCCTCTCCACATCCATTAGTCAGAGATGAACGTAGGCAGCTTTCCCTCCCCCAAAATATGCACCCATTAGCTGCCTGGACGATGACTTCAGAGCTCCCGGGACAAATATTGTCTTAACCTCTTTTTTCTTCACGGCATTACTCCATTGCACCCCATCGCCTCCCTCCCCGGCCTTTCTTTCATACCCACTACACTCCCCTCCCCAACGCCCCGGTCACCTCCCTTCGAGCAAGGGGCCGGCTTGGTGTGGCTAACCTCAAGCTGTTATTTTTTAGACAGTCTGACCCACTTGAGGGGGAACAATCCCTACTTTGAGAGGATCCTCCGAGGGGTTTATAAATAGATGCTCTTCTGTAAAGCATCCACAATGCGGCCTTTTAGAGTGAGCCGTGTTCCAGTGCAGCCAGCTTTTTACATACAGCGTGCAGAAACAGGCGGTTAATGGGCTCTAGTCAGGCCTACCCACATGGTCTCGACTCGCTTTCTGAAATAAGGGCCAGGCCTCTGCTCTCTCTCTCTCTCTTAGGAAACAGTAATGTTACTGAGAGATCAACGCATCGATGTGATGCTAAGTTTGTCAGCAGGCAGAGTATGAGAGAGGCACAAAATTGGACCCATTCTCTGCTGATGTGAGCCATCAATGTGCTGGCCCAGAAATGATTCCACTCTCAGGATAAAAGTGATCCTCTGCCCCTGCTCTACATGGAAACAATCTGACAATGAATCACCTGCCCGTCAACCGTCCCTATGGGGGAAGGGCACCATTTTAATTTCCCCAAATGCCCTGGGATGACACTACAACAGTGTCATTGTGGGAAATTTAAATAGCAGCATCCTCCAGAACGAGCTGTCCTCCCATAAAGATATGCTGCTCTGTTCAGTTCTCGGCATCTTCAGGTGCTAGCCTGGGAAATACCTCTGAATGAGACCTAGTAGAATTATTTGCAGTGAACTGCACTCCATGTGAAGACAACCACCACATGGACAGATTGAAAGCAGGCTCCGATGGCAACCGTAATGTGCCAAACTGGCCCATGGAGGGCTTTGGAAATAAACTTAGTGGAATCATCCCCCCCCCCACCTCTCTCTCTCTCTCTCTCTCTCTCTCTCTCTGCTTGCAAGTGACCAGTGAGTCGCCATTTTCTGTGTTAATAATTTGCAAGACACACAATGCGCTTCACTGTAAGAAGAAGCCGTTTCAACTAGACTGGTACAAATCCGTGGAAGAAGAGATGTAAACAAAGGGGCTGGCCAGAACATCCACAAGCTTCATTTCTCCATTCTCGTCCAGGATCCTGTCACTGGCAGTGGCCAAAAGCAGATGTTTTGGCCACAACATGATTTAAACGAAAGGATGAGATTGTGGGCCAAGCCAGAGCTGACTTGTCAGCCAATCTCACATTCCTTGGCTGGATCTGGAATCAAAAGGATCAGAAGATCAAACTAAGGTTGCTGCATGGCCCTCGGCTGCATAGCTCAGTTCCGAAACTTCGCCCCTGATCCAAATTTGAGGGACCCGATCCCCAGCTCCGTGCCCCTCAATTCCTGACACATGGTACTGAAGCGCTTAAGTCCTATGGAGACTGTCAGGATGGCCAAAAATTATGAACATCCTCATCCTCAACTGCTAAAATTGAAGTGATGGACTCAATTTAGAACCCTAGTTCTAATCTAGAACCAATCCAGCTGAGCCACGTTAGAACCCAGTCTAGAATCTTTCCACTTTGCCCATTATATGACCCAAAATAGAACCCATCCATACTAGCCATGATAGAACCCAAGCTAGATCCCTTCCATCCTATTCATTATGCCCCACTCTAGAAACCTTCCACCCTAGTCATGGCAGGTATATGTAATCACATCTTCGGAGGCAGTATGCCACTGATTCCCTTTTTCTGAGGAGCAACAGTTGAGAGAAGTCTTATGACCTGATTGTGCACTTCCCAGATGCGACTTGGTTGGCCAGTATGGAAAGATGGATGCTGGACTAGATAGACCTTTGATCTCATCCAGGAGATCATTTCTCATAGCCTTTGATAATGTTCATTCAAGTCCAGCACAGTGCTTCCACCAAACACCAGCCAATTATGCTTCAGGACCCAGGACGTGATGCTGATTGACCTAACTCCTAACGTGTAGGGGCTAATTGTGATCAGCATGCCCACATGGAAGGCAAATTGGCATTCTGGGCAGGGCCATATTCTGAGACATCCTGCTACCTAAGCCCCAGATGTAGATGTGATGTTCCAACCAGGAACCCTCCTGATGTTTTGCACTCTCAGCATTCCTGATCTGGCTGGGGCTGATGGGAACTGAAATCCAAAACAACTGGTTGTGCACCAGGTTGAGGAAGTCTGGGTTAGGGTATCTGACTAAAAATTGGGATATATGGGTTCAAATCCCCCTTGGGCATCAAGGTCACTCAGTGACTTTTGGCCAACCTCTATCTTTCAAGCACATCTACATCACAAGGTTATTGTGAGCACAGAATGGGTGAGGGGAAACTATGCTTCCCTGAACTTCTTGGAGGAAGAGCATGGAAGAATATAAGAGCCATGCTGGATTAGACCAAAGTCCCATTTCTCCAGCATTCTGTTCCCATAGTAGCCACTCAGATGCTATTGGACCTGTATGCAACAGCACCCTCCCTCTCATGTTCCCCAGCAACTGGTAATAAGAGACTCACTACCTCCAAAACTGGAAGTTATCATGACTAGTGGCCATTGACAGCCTTATCCTCCAAATATTTGTCTAATCCCCTTTTGAAGCCATCCAAATTGGTCGCCATCACTCCATCTTGTGGTAGTAAACTCCACAGCTTTACTATGCATTGTGTGAAGAAGTCCTTCCTTTTATCTGTCCTGAATCTCCAACTAACCAGCTTCATGAGTTGACCACAGCTTCTAGTATTATCTCCGCTGTCTCTGCACCACACACAATTTCTCTAGGAAGCCAGGTTCTAATACTCTCTCCATACCCTCCATAATTTTATAAAGCTTGAGCATGCCCCCCTTGCTCATCTTTCCTAAGCTAAAAAGGGTTAATGTGTCAGAAATGCATAAATAAAATGATGCTCCCTTGATTCACCATCTTCTGAGTCCAGACATGGACACAAATGGACAGATGCCATAGCATCTCCTTACTCCATCCCAGCATAGAAGAATCCAACTGTCTGCTCTTTACACCACTTAAGCTAACACCACTGTCTGGCATTTGTCTCCAGCTGGGAATTTGGCCACTGCCCCTCCGTCTTGTGAGGAAAGGAACAGACGCTGAGTTCTTGCCTCTTAGGTTTTTCCGTGCTTCAGGAACATTCCACGATGCAGTTAGACTCAGGATCATTAAGTCACAGGAGGGGCTTACTTAGGACAATGTGGTCATCCCCTCCTCCTCCCCCCCCCCCTTGAATCCAAGCCCTGTCTTTAGCTGCCGTGTTGCATCAGGTGCCCTGTAGGTCTGGAATAGGCTGTGAGTTCCCTGCTCAGTCATGGTTGGTGGTCCACAAAGGGAATTTTAGGCACATAGAATAGGATACTTGTAAAAATCAAGCAGTCCCTGTCCCTCCAAGCACTGGTGCACTTCCTCGCTTGGAGAGAAATTGTCACCAAGAGAAGCCACTCCACTATTTGACTGTGCTTCCCCAAAGCCAAAGGAACATGGGGGCAGCCTTAAATCAAGCCAGACCTCTTGGCCCATGAAGCTGAATCACGTCTGTCCCGGGATGATGGATCTCAGTTCCGTGGGGCAGACCAGACCACCACTGGCCCCGTCTTGGCTCTCTGGGGTTCCCCAGTTGGACACACTACCTTCCCCTGATGATGATGATGATGATGATGATGATGATGATGATAATAATAATAATAATTTCATTTCTTACCCTTTTCTCCCTCAGGATCGAGGCGGGGAACAACATCAATACAAATGACATAAAATACATAAAACTAATTAAAAACATACTTAAAATACCAAAAAAACTCTTAAAATTTGACTGGGTAGGCCTGATTCATCCCCTTTCTCTTGACCACCAATGAGTCCAGAAGTAGAAGGAAATGGGCATTGGTCACAGGGCAAAGAGAAGGTGGGCCTGCTAATCAGGAAGAGCAACTTATCCAAGCCCCCTGCTCCCGAAAATTTGCACAGACCCAATTCCTGACTCATGCAGTTTCATGGCATTTGAAAGGCCTTAAAAGTGAACAATCTCTCCCCAACAAAACTGTGTGTTGAGTTGGATTTTTTCCCCCCAAAAGGAACTTGCTGCCATCTAGCCAGCTGAATAAACTTTGCTTTTGTTTTAAGCAAGAAGAGGGGGGGCGGGTATGGAAGCAGAGCAAAGTAACCTCCTTTCGAATGCATCCAGCTCATGCTCCAGATGCTGCATCAACATCTGGGATGAATCAGGAATCCATGAGTCGACAGAAAAATACCTCCTGGTATTTCCACATGAAGCTTCATGAAGATGAAGCTTCATGTGGAATAACCATCAGGAGGGGTGGAACAAAGAGGGAGGGAAAGCCTCTCTGCAATTGACAGAGGTTGAAGCACTATTTGATTTGGAATTGAAAGCATTGGGCAGCCCCATCCATCTTGGGGAAAGATGGGGTAACGGAACACCATAAAGGATCCCCTACCATTCTTTTCACATTGTGACATGTTGGCAGAAGACCGAATCGGGTGGATGCAAAACGAGGATGAGTCGGATCCGTGTACGGGCACAGCATTCAGCCTGGATTGTGTAACCAGGCAGTATTGTAGATTACAAGCTGAATATGAGCCAACAGTGTGATGTGGCTGCAAAAAAGGCAAATGCTGTTTGGGGCTGCATTAATAGAAGTATAGCTTCCGAATCGCGCAAGGTACTGGTTCCCCTCTATTCAGCACTGGTTAGGCCCCATCTTGAGCATTGCATCCAGTTCTGGGCACCACACTTCAAGAAGGATGCAAACAAGCTGGAGTGTGTTCAGAGGAGGGCAACAAAGATGAGCAGGGGTCTGGAAACAAAGCCCTATGAGGAGAGACTGAATTAACTGGGCATGTTTAGCCTGGAGAAGAGAAGATAGAGGGGAGATATGATAGCACTCTTCAAATACTTGAAAGGTTGTCACACAGAGGAGGGCCAGGATCTCTTCTCGATCAACCCAGAATGCAGGAAGTAGAAGAACAGGCTCAAGTTACAGGAAGCTAGGAAAAACTTCCTGACTGTTAGAGCAGTAGGTCAATGGAACCCATGACCTAGGGAGGTCGTGGGCTCTCCCACAGTAGAGGCCTTCAAGAGGCAGCTAGACAAGCATCTGTCAGGTATGCTGTAAGATGGATTCCTGCATTGAGCAGGGGGTTGGACTCGATGGCCTTAGAGGCCCCTTCCAACTCTACTATTCTATGATTCTATGATGCTCCCAGGGCTGAGGAGGTCCTGAGCACTCCTGAGCACTCCTCTTCCCCTTCCCCTGCAGTCATTCTCCCCTCTGTTGCTCACTCCCCAGCCCCCTTACCAAGCAACAGCAGTGTTGATGGCACCACCACCACCACCACCACCTTCTTCTTCTTCTTCTTCTTCTTCTTCTTCTTCTTCTTCTTCTTCTTCTTCTTCTTCTCCTCCTCCTCCTTCTTCTCCTCCTCCTTCTCCTTCTCCTTCTCTGTGGAGAAGAGTTTGGGTGTGCTGCAGTCACATCCCAAGTGCCTCTGGGGGCCTAGAGGCCCTCTGGGGCTCACAGGGAGCCTAGAGGCCCTCTGGGGGAATCAAGCCGATGGGTGTGGCTGCAGCTTTGCCCCATGGCATGTCTAACCTTTTCTGTAAGTCCAAAAAAGAAGGCTTTGCATGGGGAATGCGTTTGGAGGCCATGTGGGTTACACCACCCTGGACCTGCACCCACTGGCCCACCCCTGGCGGTGTCACTTTAACGAGGCACTAACTTCAGAGCACCATTTCCATATTTGTCAAGGCGGGGCAAAGATGTTTCAATGGGGGTGGTCTTGATTCTCAGCAAGGTTTGCAGACCTACTCTTGGATAGATTAAATTGCATACACAAAAAGAACATTTCAAGAACTGGTTTGATGACTACCTGTTTACAACTGACATGTATAAGTATAAGAAGGACCTATATAGCTCAGAGGTAGAGTCCATGGGGCCAGGTCCACACCAAGCGGGATAATACACATTGAAAGCAGTTTGAAAACAGTACATGGAATATGTTGTGGGCCCCAAAAGTCGTCAATACCATTATAAACCCTTAGAAAGCCCTAGTGTACATCCTGCCCATGCTTTGCACACAGAAGGATCCAGGCTCAATCCTGGGGTCTCCAGTTAAAAGGTTTGTTGATATGGGGCTAGATGGACAAAACAGTCTGGTCTAGAATAAGGCATCTTCCGAGGTTCCTAATGTTATCCATGAAGGTCAAACACCCACAAGCAAAGACATTGATGTTTTTGCCATGTATGCCTGATATGTTACCAACCTATTTCAAAACTTGGGAGTGGAGTATTCATACTGCAGCTCAATAGGTAAGAGTTAAGCGCCAACCCAGAGATGTGATGGATCAACCCCACAGCCATTATCACACCTATTGAACTCAAACTTCAACACACAGTTCTATTCCATGTGAATCAGCCCACGGGATCTCATAATCCTTTCAAATAAAAATATATTGTTTACTGAACTAAAGGCTTGGAATCCAGTTCATTATATCTCCCTCTCTCTCTCTCTTTGTCTCAGACATGCATACCTCTTATAATTCTTAAATGTCCGTCAATCCATTGCAGAGCTGACTTAAGGATATTATTATTGTCCCTTTTGCATTAAGTACTTGCATAGTTGAAAGACTGGACAACTTGTTCTCTATTACTTCCATGACATCAAGCACGCTCCTGCTGCCAAAGGTATTTCAACCCTATGTAACGAAAGCTGCAATACCATGCATGCACGTATACTCAGGAGTAAATTCCACTGAACAGAGGAAGGTTTATGATTGAGTAAATATGTATAGGACTTGCCTAGTACAGAACACTCCTGTGTATGCCTGCTCAGAAGTAATCCCCATAAAGGTTCAATGGAGCTCAGGTTAGTGTGCAAAAGATTGCAGCCTAAAATTACACAAAATACCTAAAGACATCTTTCCCAAGACACATTAGTCATTAAAATAGGACAAGCTACAGTGGGCCTGAGCAGATTGGGTAATATTTAAAATGTACACTTTATAGGATGCATCCAGCCCTAATCTGCATTGTCAATGGATGATAGAGAAACCCAGGTTAGGGAACACCGGAAGAGTAACATAACTGTTTTGTCTTGGTTTTAAGCAGGCTACTGAGCTATCGTTTTAAACTTCATCCGGTATTTAGACAGGCAAATGCAATGTTATCCAGTACAAAGATTTTACTACATAAAGAGTTTTTCTATACGAGTCTGTTAATCTGATGTTTCTCCTTTGTTTTGTCTCCAAATTGAGATCTGAGCACTACATGAAAAGTATTCCCTTTTCTGCTTTTCCACTACATAACCCATAGGTGGCACTGTGGTATAGCAGAATAGCACAAATGCACAAGTGGAAATAGTTATTTGATTTATTTATTTATTTATTGCATTTTTATACTGCCCTATAGCCGAAGCTCTCTGGGCGGTTCACAAAAATTAAAACCATTAAATCATTTTAAGAAATATAAAATTCTTTTGCTTTTGCTAACTAATACCGCATTTCCCCACTCTAAAAACCTTGCCAAAACAAAACTTGAGAGTCACAACATCATCTAAAAACCCATGAACAACCACAAGTAGGGAATGATCAAAGCATCCTAAATGCCTCATACAGAAAAGCTCCTAGAGTCAATTTGAGCTCAAGCATCTCTTGCCACATTTCATTTCAGTTTGTTTCTCCCGTTATTCTGCAACAATTATCTTTGTGATTTCCCATAAAGAACTTCCTCTTGTCAGTATTGTTTTTTTCTCTCTCTCACTCACTCACTCTGAATAAAAATACTGAATATATGGAATTGCACTGATGAACTATTCATGATGTAAATTTGGTGGTGGTAGGGTATAATTTGGGACATATACAAGGGATTGTGAAGGAGGTTAGGTTGAGTAGGTCAGATACAAGCCTTCTCTTTCTGCCCATGACTGACACCATATTTTCGTAACTTGGATCCCTTCAGATATTTTGGACATCAACTCCTTTCAGCCCCAGTGAGCACTTTAATGGTCAGGGATGCTGGGAGTTGTCATCCCAAACATCTGGAGGGCACTAGGTTGGGGAAGGTTAACCTACACAATAGATATTTGCAGAAGGAATTGTCCTTCTGCAAAGGTTGGTGTAAATTCCACCTGGGGGAAAAAATAGAGGGGGGAAATTTTGGATAATGAAGTCTGAATCAGATAAATGGATGGAAATTTGCAGGGTCAGGTTTGAGAAAAGCAGGGGGGGGGACACTCCTAATGAGGGAGGCGTCTAATGTCCTAAATCAAACACACTGGAGAATTAGGGTGCAATCCTATGCATGTTTAGACAGGGGGAAAACCCTACAACTTCCAGTATTCCACAGCCAGGAGAATGCTGGGAATTGTAGGACTTTCTCCTGTCTAAATTGCTCTTTTAGCATCTCTTTATGAAGACACTATCATGCCGTGCCCTGATCAAGGATGGTCAGTGCATGAGATAAGGTGGAGATTGCAACAGATGTTCCACTGTTTTCAGTGACAAACTGTTCAGACCTACCAAGACTCATCCTTTGTGAGAGAGCCAGTACACACTTGCAGACAGAATATTGGCCGCCGGCCTGAGTTCAAATCCTCAAATCCTGCTACAATCTAGCTAGATATATTTGGCCATGTCAACCACACTCTTTCTGTTCATGTAGAGTTGGCATCACAAGGGGTGACTGAGTGTCTTAGTTTAGCGTAAACAACCAACCAAACAAACCAGGCACATTTTCTTTTAGAAAACAAACACACACAAGATACAGGCAGCTATAAAAAGTGGGATTGCAACTTGGTTTGTATACTTCAAAACTCTGCAAATTCAATCTTTCTGAGTGTCATTGCTAGATCACCAGGATATATCTTTCATCCTCTGAAGAAAGAAAGGAAGAAAGAAAGAAAGAAAGAAAGAAAGAAACTGTATTCATCTGAAAGAAATCCCCCAAAATCTCTACTGATCTCTGAGGATTTGGCTATGGTACTCTCACTTCAGAGGAAAATGCCAATCCCTCTTGATTCTCTTGGGATAAAACATTTGATCTTGTGGAGTACATAGGAACCTACCCTCGCTTTCCCATCCGGTAAGCTCATTTTCCCTCCACCGGGCAAAAGACAGAAAGTGCACATACCTTTGCAAAGGATGAAAAAAAGAAAAGAAGTCTTCGTTATTTACTCCTCTGAATCCTGCTGGTGGCGAAGAGAAACGTCTATATATTAAATGTGAGAAGTCGGAGCAAGAGAAGAGTCTCTATCTCTCTCCAGGGGGTTCGCAGAGCAGCTATTGCAGAACACCGTCTGTTGTTGCATTTTATACCATCTTCGCTCCTCCTCCACATACACGCATCACCCCCCTCTCTCCCTTCCCACCCCTTTTGAGGAGATAAAAGTAGATGCGAGGATCATCTTTCTGGATAATTTCTTGGAAGACTCGTCCCCTAAAACCATCGCCACCATCGTTGTTAAATTGTGTTTAACCTCTGCAGGCGAGGAGAAGAAAGAGGCTTGGATCTGTACTGGTAGTTAAGCAGATTTGGATGAATATAATAATAATAATAATAATAATAATAATAATAATCCCCCAGCATTTCCTTAATTCTCTTAACAGAACGTTAAAAAGTGGTCTCAAAAAAAGGGGGAGGAGGGGAGCTATCGGGGTGTTTCCCACCCTCATTGCAATAGACTCCCCCTCCCTCCAAAAGTGTTCCAATTTCATCACAGGGGAGGTTTAATGCACATCTGCCACGACTTTGTCACACGGGAAGTTTAATGCACATCTGCCATGACTTTGATCCACTTTTTCAGCGCTGGACTGGCATGACGTCGTCCCCGTCGTGCCGTTCTCTCGCCCTGAGCGAGCCCAGCCCTGAAAAAGTGGATCAAAGTCACGGTAAATGTGCATTAAACCTCCCAAGTGATGCAGACAGGAGCTGCCTGGAGTGCGTTAGCGCGAAGATGGGGAGCATCCCCGGGCAATCCAGTGAAACTGACAAGCCTTCCAGGAAACTGACTAGAGCCAGGAGTAGGTGCGGAGGCGGAGGCAGGAAGGAGACCAGAGGGTGGAAGCAGGAACCCAGAAAACTGACCGTTTCGCCCGGCGAGGTTCCAGGCGTGGCTGCTTGAGTGTCTCCCTTGAACTGGGCACCTCGCCTTTCCCAAAGAGCGCTTCCCCTCTGGCTCCCTGATCTCCGAAATGCGATCCTCCTCCTCCTCCTCGCTAGAGTTTCAGTCGGGGCCTCTTCTCGGCTGGCTCCGGGCGATGAAAGATGATTTCTCTTCGCGGCTCCCTCGAGGATTGCCCGCTCTGCAGGCTCTCCGATTTGGGCCGGCGAGATCAAGCGCTCCACGCCCGAGGCGAAGGGCACAAACTGGATAGGTATTTCTTTCGACTCAAAACTGAGTCACGTTTGAGTTCCATGGAGCCGCCTCCCTGGGTATAGGGGTTGCAGAGCAAGGCAAGATTTACACTACTGCTTTAAAAAGATTTTAAACGGTTTATAACAGTAGCGGCAACTGCTGGGGCCCAGGACACGCTCCATAGACAGTTTTCAAAACGTTTTCAAAGTGTCCTATCCCTGCTTGGTGTAGATCGGTCAGTCTCCTATCACGAGTGATTGTGCGTGGTGTTTTCGAGCATGTCTCTGTGTGGTGGTGGTGGTGGTTTGATGCAAATATGTGAGTTTTACAAGGTTTACAAAGGGTGTGAGGAGACCCAGAAGGCTGGATGTCTTCTGAAGTCCGGATCCATCCTTGCCCTTGAACTTCGCCCTCCAGCTCACCAGTGGAGGCTGATGACACAGCAGTTTGGATAGCTCTTTTAGCATGCTGACTGGCTCTGACTGAAACCCGGAGCGGATCCAGCACCCCTTCCAATAACTCTGTCCTTTCTCCCTTCCTGCTCCTTCTGCTTCCCAGAGGGCCCTTTCAGAGGCCACTTCTTGCTTCCCTCCTTGAAGTCCACTGTCCTAATGAAGCCTTTGGCTCAACCACCTGGTCCCCATAATCCCACTTAGACTAGATCCACACGACAACTCTGAAGTGCACTGACAACTGTTGGGGCAGATGACACATCCCATATTCCGCTTTTTCATAGTGTGATTTCCTGCTTTTTATTCCACATTATCCAAAACACCACAACAAGTGTCACTGCGCATCCTATGAGGTATAAATGCCCAAGAGGAATACAGAGTTACCATGATGTGATCATATTGATTTGACGCAAGGTGTAGCTCTCTCCTTAGTTTCTATGAAACAAAGACTAAGAACTAAAATAACACGTATTCTTCCCACTCTAACTCCCACCCTACCCCAGGTCCCCACACATCCCTTTGGTTGTTTCTCCAGTGTTAATTTTACCTTGTAAGCCCTTTAGGGCAGAGACCTATCCTCTTGGACAGTGCAGAGTGCTCTCTCCTTGAGGAAGGGACATTAAGTGCGTCATCAGACGGAGGGGAAGAATCATGTTTCCCTACCGTCGCTTCCTCCCCCCAGGTTCTGTCCCACAATATTTCCCCTTCCTGCACATGGAGAAGAAAGAGGAAGTAAACAATGACCACGTGGCCCATTCAGTGGGCAGCACAAAATGGCGGCACATTTCGCTTAAAAAAAAAGAATTAAAAATCGGATTTACCAGGGTTTTATTTTGTCCTGGAAAGAAGACCAGAAGGAGCACTTGATTTGTGGGAGGCAGACGGCAGTATCAAAAGGACCCGCGAAAAAATGTGAGTGGACAGTAATGAATGTGCAATAAAATGCTCGTCTGATGACGCTCTAAAACTCAGGCTTGGTGGGCAAAATCTGCCCCTCCAGAGTTCCCTAGATGACTACACCTTTTCTCCCTGGATCCACCCATTCCTCCAGTTTGTTGGTAGCTTCTTGGTTCCCCATCCCCATGTGATTAGGTGTGGTTACCATTTGCCCACCGTGCTGGCCATCATCACCACCAATAGCCACTCCCCTAAGAAGATGCCAAAAAAGGCAGTTGTGTTGATTCATCATACACATCCAAACACATATTCTAAAAAGTAGCAACATACATCATAATACCCACGATATTAGGATTCACCGACAGCCATGGAACAATCAGCCAGCAAAAGTTGATGTAGAGGTTAGCATCTTGGACTTTGTCTAAGGAAACCTGGGATCACATCTCCAGTTGGCCCGGAAGTTCACTGGGTGAGCCTGGCCAACCTCACAGGCTTCTTAGGAGGATAAAGTGGAGTACACCCACACTCACAAATGCCACTCCTGAGATCAATAGGGGATCTCCTAATGGAAACATGGTGTGGGTGGGTATCAATGCTATAAGGCAGAAAAAATAAATCAATCTGAATGGCCGGATTCCTCCTCTCCTGGATTGACCCATTTGCCATAAACAGAACACACACAATTCCACAAGCTGCCACAAACCTTTCAGAAATGGGTAGTCAGTTAGAATAGAGTGATGTGATGAAATAATCAGAAAACGGCATTCAGTGCTCGCCATTCTCCTGATCAAAGCGTAGAGATAAATAATGTTCAAAAGAAGCAGCCATTGTGTCAGGAAGAACATTAGGGGGAGCTCTGGTGCTACCTTAGTAGCCATCCCACATGGGAAAAAAACCCCAAACCCAAACATCACATCTATCACTTACGATCTTGGCCAAGAATTTAGTTTCGCCATCATGTGCGCGCCAAGACGGTGTGCCAGGAAGAAGCTGGGTTTGAGATTAAACCCTGAAAGGTGCAATCGGCTGATCAAGGAGAGCAGAGCAATGAGATCAGGCTGGAAGGGCTATCTAGTGCTTCCTGGAAGCCTACACACAGGGAGTGCAGGGCCAGCAGACACCGCCAACAATGCCCATGTAGATCTTCACTCCCCACCCCATATATATATGTGTGTGTGTGTGTGTGTATATATATATATATATATATATATATATATATATATATATTCCTGAATCTGCTGTTCAGCAGGCAGAAAGAGAAAGCAGGGTAGAGGGGAGAGAAAGAGCGGAGCTAGGGCTGGGAGTGGAGAGAAACAGAAAGATAAAGGGGTGAATGGAAGAAAAGAAGCAAACCTGGGGCTGAAAGAAGAGTAAGAAGGCAAGGGATGGGGAAAGGGGGAATAGTGAGGAAAGCCATTGGTGGGGGGAGAAATAATAAGGCTGGGAGTGGGGGGAGAGAGAGAGCAAAAGATCTGAAGAGGATTGGGGTCCCCAGGAAGCAACGTTTTCCATTTTCTCCTCTCTCCCAGCCTCCAACCCCACTATTTCTCTCCTCCCCCCACATCACATGACTAGCCAATAGCAGCCATTATGTGACTAGCTACATCCTCATTTTGTGATGGTACCCACAGCAGTTTCTCAAATTCCCTAAAGTGTCCACAGGTCCAAAAAGTTTGGGGACCCCTACAATAGCCCTCTTCTGTTGTTGCTTCCCGGCAACTGGTATTCAGTGGTAAATTGCCTCTGAACATGGAGACTCTACTAAGGATCATGACCAATAGTTATTCATAGACCTCTCCACTTCCATGCTGGATTGGTCTAATCCCCTTTTGAAGCCATCTAAGGTAGTGACCAATAATCACATCTTCTGGCAGCATATACAAAACATTAAATATTTATATACCACTTCTTTCCTCTTCCAAGGAATCCAAGGGAGCTTATACAGTCCTCCTCCTCTCTACCTGTGAGGTACATCAGGTTGGTCATCATTGACTGGCCCAAAATCATCCAGTGAGCATCATGTCCGAGTTGGGACTAAAACTTGGATCTCCTCAGTCCCAGTCCTAGGCTCTAACCACTACACCACACTGGCTGTCTACACAGCGTGCAAAGAAGTAGTGATGTAAGAAATGATGCAATGGATCCTTTTGCTAATTGTCTTGTTTGAGCAGGTTTTGAAAATGATTTAATCTTTTAAAAACATAGTGTATCTGTTTGACATTTTATTGAAATAGTAGCATACAATTTTAGCAAAGAAATCATCATCATCATCGTCATTCTGTCCCTCCCCCCCTCTTTTTCCACTAATCGATGGTCTCTTGTAGCAGCCTTGGTGATCATTTCCTCCTATCCTTGAGGTCTTGTGTCAGTAACTTTTCATGGTATAAATTGGGAAAGCAAACATGCAGGTTAAATTGATTGCCAAGTACCTCCCAATCCATCTCCATCACCACAAGAGGTTTTTCCTCTAAAACACGCTTTGTCAACCTGGCACCCTCCACACATTGCTGGCTGGGGATTATGGGAGTTCCAATCCAGCACATCCAGAAGGTGTCAGGTTGGGTAAGGCAGCTCTAGAAGTATTGTTTTTCGCATCAGTAAATTCATGCAGATTTAATTTACTAAAACTCATACCGTGAATTGACAAAATGTTCTTAATCAGGCCACAAACATCATTATTTGAACCTGTTTTTGACATGGACGATGGCACTGCATCCTGCACTATACCTGAAGGCAGGAGGCTAATTTAGGGGGCACACTGCTTTTCAAACGCCTTGTTGGCGCCTTGTGTCATCTGCCCCTTCAGGCAACTGCCTCATTCTACCAAACAATAAGGCTGGCCCTCTCCTGCAAGGAGCATTCAGAGCCATTCTGCCTCTGAACCTAGGGGTTCCATGTAGCCGCCATGACTCAGACATGGACAGAACCATCCTCCAGGGACTTGAAGCCAGGGCCTCTGGAACATGAGCTATTAAACAACAGCAGTGTTTGATGGATTTCAAAGAAGAATTCAGTAGATTTCTTCACCAAAAGAGCTGAGTCAGAAGATGGCTGGCCCCAAAAGGGAACTTCTGGAAGTCTTTCTTTTTTTATTATTATTATTTTTACTGGAAAAATGGATCAGGTACGAGCACAGACACAATTAATATGCCATACATTTTGCTCCATAATCCACATTTTGGACAGAGCTCTGAAGCCACACAGCAACCTTTGATGTGTAGCCTTAGCGAAGGGACAAGGAGAATTCTGGGGTTCAAGGGTGTGTAGATGGAAAGGCAGGTCCTAGAAACAGAACTAGCTGTGGACTTACAACCGGACAAAATGCCCCAACTACCACCACCACCAAAAGTATCACACTAACTTGAACTTCGGTATAGGGAAAATAAGTACTATAAAACAGATGCCCATTAAGGGCCAGGGGGTGCAATCCAGTGCCATGCAGAGTTTTGAATAGAACATGACTGTTGAGATGTTGGCAGCAGCCACAAACAACATGTGCTTGGGGCTTGTGATGAACCCAGCAAGTGGGATTCAGTGGCTACAATTCATAAGAGCAGCAGCAGCACTATCCCAATGAGAGGGCCTTCTCCGTGGTGGCCCCAGGACTATGAAATCAGCTCCCCACTGAGGCCCACCTGGCTCCAACACTCATCATTTTGTTGCCAGCTTAAAACTGATCTCTACTCCCAGGCATTTAATGGCATATAATAGGGCACTTATGTCAGCTGTCTTGAACAGGTCTATTACTGGAATTATTTACTGAAAATGGTTTTCGCTATTCAAGTTGTTTTAAATTTAAAAAATTAGATGTTTTATTATAATCTTGTATTATAATGTTTAGAATGTTGTATTTTGTAGTGGGTGTGGGTGAATTGTTGTAAACTGGCCAGAAACCTCAGCTGTTGGGCAGTGCAGAAATTAAATTAATCTTGCCATTCCATCAGAAGCTCGAATCACATGTTCGATAGCACCATCTTGATATGTACCGGATCCTTTCATAGAAATGCAGCCTACCTGGATCTCACCACAGGCTGAAAGCAAAAAACGAGAAAAGGGGATACACTCTGATTTGGGGTCTCTGCATTTGAACAATTGGGTCATTAATGAATGGTTCAAGCCAGATAGTCTCAGCACAAAACCCAATTATGAGTATCTCTGTAGTATCTGATCGATGCACAGACAATCAGTGACAGAGAAGTTATCTGAAGACAACACACAGTTTGTTCCCTGGCATGGAATGCGAAGCCGCGAAGCCGCGAAGCCCACACACAAATGAAAATTGTGGTTAGATGATAACGATGTGGTGCGTTGCTCAACAGAGTTGGCTAATTCCTGTGTCTAAATAGAAGTTGATTCTTTGCCATCTATTAGCCTATTGCATGATGCCTGGTTTGCAAACCATTTTCAAAACTGAATTAAGCCACTCGGTTCCGACAGGAGGATTACAACACTTGTTTCGTGACTAGGATTAAATGACAGCTACATTTAAGGAAAGTCTCTTCTAATGTATCTTTTGGTAGATGTCAGAATGATATCCTCTTTCAGTACTTATTACCGTAGGTACATTCGAATAGAACCCTCATCCAATTAGTTAACAAACATCAATACCCAGAAATATGTTGTCAAGTTTTTACTTTAGACAGGATGTTTCATTTGTAAACATGAAACTCTTTCCCCCCCCCATTTCCCCATTTCCTTCCAATCAAACACGTCATAAAAGGGCCGTTTAATAACGTCTCCTTTGCATCCTGCACTATCAGATTCCTCGTAAAAACAAGCATAGCAATTAAAATTCAAGAGAATAATGAAAAACACACTAGCGATTAGAAGAGCCAATGTTGCAAAACAGAAGAGGCAAAGTCGCCATTCCTTAACAATGGTGTACCACTCTCAAGGTGAAACAAACCTAAAACCAAAATACACCTGCTCCCACTGTGCAAGCACTCCACCTGCCATGAGACCCCTGTTCCTTACCTGGACCCCCAAGGGACTCCCTTGCAGAGGCCCAGATGACTGCAGGCTCTCACCGTGGGCCCAGGTAAGGAGCAGGGGGCTCACGTGATGGGATTTGGGGGGGGGGGGGCTCTGAAACATTTCAGACCCACTTCGGCTCAGAATTCAGATCCAGAGCCAAAGAGCTGCACAACACTAGCAAATAGTCTTAGCAAGGGTTTTCTGAAGGTATCATACAAAGCCTCCCTATTTGAGCTTCTGCATATAGCAAGGGTGTTGAACTTTAAGCCTTTGGACCAAATCCACCCTCTGGAGACCCTGAATGCCACCCCCCGCTTTCTCTGGCCCCACCTCCCCCCCCCCCCCCCGATTGCCAATTGTTTGGTGGGTTACCAGCTTTTGCAGTTCCCCCTTTTTTTCTAAAAGGTCGAAATGCCTCTCCTAAGGTTCATTAGTGGGAGCAAGTCCTGGTTTTGACCTATCAAGCTCATTAACCGCTGAAGCGCTACTCCTCCTGCCAACTTCAGAAATAGGTAATTGCAAGAGAAGGCAGGGCTTTTTAACAAGGGGCACCCCATCTCTCCAATTCTCCTTCACACCATCTTTGTTTTCTTTTGAGCAGCAGGTGAAAAATCCTACGATTTCCTCTGGCTTGTGTGTATGTGTGTGTGAGGCTTATGTTAATGTTTTATTTTATTGCTCTCCTGTTGTTTTATTGCCATTTTTATGATCTCCATGTTTTAAAACAGCAATTCTATTTTTTATTTTGGTAAGCCTATAAATATTCTAAACAGAGTAGTCTCATGGCAGTCATCTCCCTCTACTGAACAAAGGCATTATCTATGGCCTCTCTCCACTTTTGGAACCTCCTGCCTCTAGAAATCTGACAAACCTGAGAAATTGACACTTTCCCAACAGCTGGGCAATACATTTAAATTTCTGGCCTGGATCAAACAGGGAATTTAAGTGGCTTTGAATAATTTTAATGTCTATCTTCTAAGTATCGTTAACCCATCCCACGCTTTAAAAAGGAGAGCATAAACAGAGATTAAAACACACGCCCTTCCAAGAGATTAACACAAAATTTGTTCCCAGGGCCAGGCAAACCTCAACAGGATAGGGGTGTGGCAAGGCAAAGGGTCACAAGGAAGCAACGGTAGGTAAGGAAGTCTGCAACCCCCCCCCCCTCCCAGTTTCTACAAAGAACGAAGCCCATAACCAGTAGTAACAGATTAGAAGCTAAGGAGAACACTTTGCATTTTGATCCGGTTAAGATACACATGAGAATTGGGCTTGTGAGAAAGGTGAACTAAGGAGCTGCATTTCCCAACTGTCCATAGGGAACCTCGCCTCCATTTAAGAAACTTGCAATGAGTGGCAACAGAGAATGCCAGGGAGTGTTTTCATGGAGAGGTGTAGAAAGCTGGCTTTGCCAACATTTTTTAAGCAGCCAGCTTTAAACACATCTGGAGGAAACCAAGTTGCGGAAGGCAGTTTTAGAAAGAAAAAATACGATCTTGTGAGCAGCAAAGGCATCAGGGATGCTCCAATGAACAGATATTCAGACTAGCTAAGCTGCCAGTTTGCTACATGGCGTCTGAGACATGTAGAATTAGACAAACAAGATTATAAATAATTCTAAGTATTAAAAGTAGCGACTGGAATTAGCCACTGATGGGGGGCATTTACTTAATTTATGCCTTTTATCCCAGTTGAGTGGAAATGGATCAACTGAAATCAAGGGAGATATAGGGCACAGAGCAACACTTTCAAAAGAATTTAAAGCAGCCCACATCTTCAAATTACAAAATCTTGTTTGGGTGGCAGCAGCTGGTAGGGGTGGAAATCAACATTCTAAACATCATATTGCAAAATTAACAGCTTCTCAAGCTCATGGACTTCTAGACGCCCTTGTGGCGTCGAATCTCAAAATACAAAAATCCAAGGAGAGCTAACGTAGCTGAGAGTTCAAAGCTTTTAACGTGGCCCTGGTGCCCCATCCCAAATGAGACCCTGTACCTACACATTATCCAGTTCATGGAACAGTCATCCTAACGAGATGTTGAGTAATGCATCATGTGGAAGGAAGATAGGGCTTGGCTTACAGAAGGGTTATGGAATCATAAGTTTGCCAACCTGGCATTGCGGGACAAGCCAGTCAATCCCCCACCCAAAATACGATGAGCCATAGCAATGTTGACCTCAGAACTGAAGCAGACATCAATTCAAGTTATCATCTGGTCAAAGCAAAAGCATGGTAACTTAGAACACACACACACGTTCTGTATGATACCTGGAAGATGAAAGCTAACTTTCCCAGTTTACAAAAACATCTGGTTGTCTTGAGAAGATTCCTACTCACCATGAATCAAGGCAACTTGTCATTCGCAAGGTGAGATTCTTACACACCAAGCCTAGACTGCAGGACTTTAGATAAGCCGCCTGAGCCCTTCTGGTCAAGACCAAAAATCCATCTAGTTCAGCATCTGGTTTCACAGTGTGGCCATCCTGATACTTCTGGGAAGCCCTTCCCTATCTCAGAACATCCATTTAATTATTGGGGCTTATTAACCGTTGACAGACTTATTCCCATGGATTTGTCCTTTTAGAGCCGTTCTGATTTGTGAGATGCATGGAGGGATGGGAGAATCACCAAGCCTCAAACTTGACTTCTACAATTCAGCTCTGTCTGCCCCGTTTCCAATCCTGACTGTGAGCTCTCTGCCATGGGGAAGAACACTTTAAAAAAGAAAGAGGCACACCCACTTGGCATTCCCTCACCCCCATTGACTAAAGCGTGAAAATGCATTCCCTCCCCCCCCCAAATACGCACTTTTGAAGTGTACATGTTTCTGAAGTAGACGTTTTGAGAACAAGCTTCATAAGCTTGGGTATGTGCGAGCTTTCCTTGCAACAGGTACTTGCGTTCAGGGATGTGAACGGAGCAACCACTGGCCTTAAACAAACGGAAACAAAACTTGTGTTCATCCCCAGATGCAAGTGTGGAAAGTCAGGAAGTAGTCAACAGTGATTTCTCTGCTTATGACTGGCACATCTGAGCCTTCAAATGACTACCCTGCATTCCATAGTAGCTTCACAGTGTTCTCCTGATCACCTGGCTTTTGTTTACAGCTGAGCCCACTAGTCAAAGAACACTCAGAGCTTTAAAACAACTTTGTGACTTTTTTTTTTATTGATGGGCGACAACTTTATACTCCTAGATATCACTAGACTGTGTACACTTAGGAACTCAACATTATAGGAGAGCAGACAGCAAAATTAAACAAAGCAGACTGAAAGAAATATCAACCTCCATTATTTTGCCCATTTTTTGTTTTAAAATCCAATGTACACAGAAGCATAAATGCAGTTTTGAAATCTCTTAATAGCAATAAAGTTACAATCACCCATCTATAGAGACTAACATTTTAACTCCAAGTATTTTGATCTGCAATGTGTACTTAAGCAGTTTCTCATCACACAATTATTAAAATGTGCATTTTTCTCCCTACCAGGAACCAGCAACTCTGTATATTATACTTTTCTGTAGGGTTTTTTTTCTCTTTTCTTTTTTTAAAGGAGGACCATTTTTTCCTTGATAGACACTGGCTCATTTTTACCATTTATCAAAAAAAACTAGTGGGGGAGGACATAGAGAGGACTTTTTTTAAAAGTTTTTTTTTTAATTTAAGTAAAGATAAAACATTTTCACAGAAATCTACAAGTTCTGTTGCTGGTGCAGGGCTGTTTCTACTATGCAATTAGAAAGTGGGAACCAGTTGCAAATCCCCTTTTTTAATCTCTTAGGATTCAGCATCAGCGCAAAAAATACTCTTGTGTGTGATTTGTGAGACTGAGTCTTTTTAAACCCAAAAGACCTCATTCGGCAAAGTCAGTAAGCCAACACCAACTAGGCTGTTCACAAACCCGAAAAAGGAAGTCGTCCCTTTCACTCTACCCCATAGTTGCAAGGGGGAAAGAGAGGGGGCAAGGATCCACTCAGAAGAGTGCTGAAAGAGACTGGGGAGGGCAGGGGGAGGAAAGAGTTAGAGAAAGTTGGCGTTCTAGAAAGCAGGTAATCTGGCAAACACAGCAGAAAAACAGGACGTTTCAAAGCAGGTCAACTCGACGGTAGTACAGGAGGTAGGCGGTGCGCTCAGCGGACGGCTTCACCACCTGGTACTGAGTAATCACTTTGACAGCCTGGTCATCTATGCGCAACCAGCCATTGAGACCAATCTGGAAGACGTCTGTAGTGTAATGTCCACCAGTTGCGCTGTTTCCATGATGATAGACAACTGCCAAGAGACCAAAAGAAACCCACAAAAGGATGGATGGACAGGTAACAGGAGAAAACTAGAGTTTTAATGGATGCTGGTTTGCCCAAGTGTGAATTTCTGCAACAACCTCAAGGAGTTAATATGCAAGGGTCCAACAAATATTGGCTTGCCTTACTAGTCAGATTATTAATCCTCACCAAGCACACTCTCAAAAGACCTTGGGCCATTGGAAAGGGCTTTAGGGAGAAGCAAGAGATTCTCTCACTTGTGCTGGGATATGGGAGAAAGAAAGAGCAGGACATACTCCTGATGTCCCCTCCCCCCGCACCTTCTCCAAGCTTCAGCTCATGGAAGAGATCACAGCATCTCCAAAAGCTCTCTGCACTTGCTAGAGAAAATGGTGGTGTCTTCTTTCACTCATGCAATGTAATTTTAGAAACAGGGAAAGATATTCCACCATTTTCTTTTCTTAGCCAAGGGAGAAAATTCTGCACCTCTCCCAAGCCCTCTTGTTAGTTTAGCAAGCTTGAGAGAGTGGTAGAAGTCAGCAATTTTTGCAGAAATTGTGCAATCACCAAATTTGTTTAACAAAAAAATGACAGCCAATTGCAAGCTTTAAGAAGGCAACTGGTCGCCTTTTCTCCCCACCTGAATTATTTCCCAAGTCACTGCCATTTATTCCTCTGAGAAAAGGTCTAAATTCTGCACATTTGGCTGCCATCAGCATGGAGTTCTGAGTAATTCAAATTCCTAATTCCACAGCTTATATAATAGGGAACCATTTCAATTTTAGCTGCATGCACTAGATCTGAGGGGAAAGCCAACAGCAAGAGTTCATGTGTCAACATTCATTTCTCTGAGATGAACAAGCACATTACCTGCAAAGAGCCGGTAGGTTCTTTGGCCTTTAAAAATCTTACTTTTGACACCTGGAGACAGCAGCTCTGAAAAACACACAGCATTTCAGTGAGTTACCGCTTTTAATATGACCAGATGATCTCTTTTTCTTCAAAGGTAATCAAGCAAGGAGAGAATGCACCCAGTGACAGAAACAAAAGAACTATTGAAAGCAGAGTCTGCTGACAGTAGTTCTTCTATTCTACTGCAATGGCTCAGGATGTATGGTCTTCCTCCCTAAGGAGACACATAAGCTTCTCCCTGATCTTTGCCAATATGAAGGCTACCCAAGATTTCCATAGGTCACACAAGAATAATAGCAGATATTGAGTTTTATAATACACCAGGCTAGGATGAAAGAGTTAAAATAAATAATTTGAAGTCAGGATGTGAGAAACATTTTAGAGGTGATTACAAGGAGTTAAGTCACACTCTGGCTTTTTATAATTTCCCATGGGACAGAAATAATGAAGATACCAAGCTTGTTGAAATGGCATAGGTTTGAGACAAACGCCACAAGCTTTGTGTTTTGACATTCTGATGAAGAATTTGTCACAGGCTGAGTTAAGGTGCCTGTGGAATTGCTGCATAGAAAGCCTTTCATGGAAAAGCATAGTGGTAAGAGACTAATTCCGTAACAGTTGATATTTGGTGTCAAACATAGCTCACTTGAGTAGCCCTACAGGTATACATTAGTCACAACATGAACTTTTTCGTAAACACAGCCCCAGGGATATGAAGCAGTAATATTTTCCTCCCCTCACCCCGGACACCCTCCTTCCCATCCTGAGGATTCACCTTTACTTATTTCCAGGTCAACAGGATATTCAATATTTTTAATGAGCTTCTGGCACCCTCCCGTTTTCTCATAGACGAAGCGCTTGAGGTGGAGAACAAGGACCGGAGGGAGTTCTTCGAGTGTCACTCTTCGACTGATCTCCACCTAGGAGAGAAAAAGCAGAATTTTCATCGAACCTATGTCTCTATTACACACCAAATGTAGAAATCAGTCCAACTGCCAGATGTACACCTTCTGTTTTTAGGTACTGCAAGGGCAATGTTTGCTGAAATTCCACCAAAGGGAAAATAGATGTTAAGCCAATACTTGCAAATACATACTTGTAAAACCCATCTCTCTCTCTCTCTCTCTCTCTGTCTACTTTCATAGCCATGAACGTTTTCAGTAAAGAAAACACTTAGTGGTCACTTCCTTCCTAACTCTGATCCAAAAGTGGCCT
The DNA here is from genome assembly GCA_029215795.1 of Anniella stebbinsi. Lineage (NCBI taxonomy): Eukaryota > Metazoa > Chordata > Lepidosauria > Squamata > Anniellidae > Anniella > Anniella stebbinsi. The sequence continues at coordinate 7,128,105 of JARDYH010000007.1, forward strand.
TCTATTCTGCTCCAGTTCTCTATTATACCAGGACATTATGTACATGAGCGAAGAATATTTCATTAGTACGTGATAACAGTTGCTGTGAAGCATAAGAGAAAGAGGATATGTTCATAATCATTTCAGAGGAAACTTTTTAAAAGCACTTTGAGATGTTTGTACTCCTCCCAGACTAGACACTAAAATATAAACCAGACCAGACTAGCACCTCATGTGAACACCCATTTCTTCTAGAAGCCATAATTGAACATTTGGGTTGTCAAGTAAAGATGAGACTAAAACCATGTATGTACCAAAAGCCAAAGTGAGTGGCTAGCCAAACAAAATCAATGTGGTGAACCCTGACGGGTTTGCGCTGCAAGGTTCCTCCCATACAAGGAGGCCTCTCAGACAACCAAAGGGATAGTCTCCCACCTTCACTCCCACACAGGTGAGATGTAAAAATCCAGACAGGCTGAGTTTGCCCACACATAATTTTTCAGGGCAACACACTTCTCACCCTTTTCTCCAGGTTGCTTCCCTCCCCTGCCCCCAAATGACAGAGCCCAACTCTTTCCTGTTGTGTGGTGCATCACTGTTTACAAAGATTTCCTGTGCTTCCTGCATTAAGACTGGTTTTTTTAAAAAAAAACCACCGATCTCTGATTATATCCAACTGTCATTTGATGAGCGCTGCGTAGCAGTGGAAAAATACCTGGCATATTCATAATTCTATCAACTTTGAACAATTATGACAGAAGCGTCACATTTTAAATTGTCTGAATGTGGTTTTTTTTTCCCCATTTCAAAAAAGTTTAAGAATCCATTTCCAGTAAAACAATATGCTAAGCACTGGGGGCCCATTCACAAAACAATCTTCACTTTGATTTCACAGGGGAAATCAGTCAGCAGTATGGTGACCACTATTCCTGCCACACACACATAGAAAAAAAGACTAGAGTCACATGCAACTTCCCACCTTCCAACTACCAATGTAATGGGCCCAAACACAATGAGGATAGGAGTACATGGTCTCCAAACTCTATGATGCACTGCTCCATTTACCTGGCTTAACTCCCATGGTCGTGGCTAGATTCAATTGGTGATCAGCCTAGAATTCCATAGGTGCAAGACTCCAGCTTCTCTGGATGGATAAGAAGTCTTGGGCTTGCACTGTGAATGTTTTCTGGGAGACAAAGTTCAGTAGAAATCCAATCCCTGACACACTCAGTTTCAAGTACCTCAGGTACCAAGGCTAAGAACCTCCTCCTGAGACCTTGATACCTCCCCTCCAACCAAAGTAGACAATATGAACTAGACAGAGAGATGGTCTAACTCGATACAGTGCAACTTCATGCATGGCATAAAGTCTGAAGCTACACGATACACCAACACCTTGATTAAACGTAGTCTTTGCTTGCAAAAGCTTAGCCAGTCAGGAAAGAACATACCTCCTGCTTGGTTTTTGTAGTATAACCCTGGACAGACTCGCGTGCCACCAGGCTTTCCAGCGCATCCTGGACTGTGCGTATCTTATCAGACTGGATGTCTAACTGCAGTGTGAAAAATGGCTGCAGAGTTGCAGACTCCTTTGAACTTTGTTGGTAAACCACAGATCTACAGAAAGGTTGAAAAGTTGAAGTTATTTTTCAAACAGGTTCAAAATTTAACCCTGGAGAGGAAAACTGTGGTAAAAACACACCTTCACACCTATCTTTTTGAAAATATAGTGCAGAACCATATAAAAGTCTCATGGCCAAACTCAGCAAAGGGACTTCAAGTGAGACTTGTGTGCTCCAAACACACACCAGATTTTGACAGCTGTTAAGAGTTTATTGGTTAAAATAATAACCAGGGCTAGAAATTGAAAATTTCAGGCTTTATGCAAAAATGAAATATGGGTTAATAATGTGCCCATTGCAAGAGATGGGGTGGAAAGGCTAGCTTAATAAACATAGTCCTTCACATCTAATCTTTAAAGCCATAATTAGAAAGGAACAGAAAACAACTATACAGAGACTATGTTCTCACATCAAATTGCTCTTTTTGATTTATAGTCCATTGGAAGATTTCAGTATGTCCAGATCCTTAAAATAACTGTGTTCAACTTGCTTAAATTTGTCCATTAAATGCTGAACATGAAAAGTTGAATAAAATCCATGTTTGTCAGTTCAGGCATAACCTTGAAGCCCAACTTCTCTTTAATATTGACACACATACACACACACTGCCAATTTATACAGTAGCATCTTTATTTCGAGGTAAGAATAAGCTCTTTCTTGGGCTATGCGAAGCCCTCATAATGGCAAGGCTGATGTCTGTAAGAGACAACTTGTCCCACCCGCTCTATTACATTAGTGCCGTGTTGGTAACACTTTCCCATCAAGAACTGACAGGCTACATATTCAGATAACGTTGCGCGTAACTGTCTTTGAATACTAGGCAGGCAATAACTGCTTGAGTCAGACTGGGACTAAACTTAACGCAGCTAATGTTTCAAATGGGCAGTTTGCAGAGGCATTTTTCACCAAACTTGAGTAGCAAGAAAACTGAAGTGCTTGTGGATGATACTGGGAAAGAGGTATTCAGTCTTGTTCATAGGTCCTGCTCTAGTGCAGAGGTGGGTAACTTCCTGGGGTTGGGAAGATTGCATTAATCACTCTAGAACCCTACGGAGCTGTATCCTTCCTTTACCAACGGAACTGCCATTGCCAAAATCTCATCAATTCTGCTGGGACTGTACGGGCTGGACCCACCCTCTATCATATCCGCGTTCAGCTGTCCCCACCACATACCACATGCCGAAGGGGAAAGCTCTGAAGCATAAGAACCTAAGAGCCATGCTGGATCAGACCAAGAGTCCATCTAGCCCAGCGTTCTGTTCACACAGTGGCCAACCAGCTGTCAACCCACAAGCACTGCCTCTGGTACCCGGGGTAGCATATACCCATCAGGACTAGTAACCACTGATCCTTAAGCTAGAGTAATTTGTCTAACCCCTTTTTAAAGTCATCCAAATCGGTGGCTGCCACTACATATTGTGGTAGCATTGTGTGAAGAAGTCTTGACTTTTATCTCCCATCAATCTGTTTTATGGGATGACCCCACTGGGTTCTAGTATTATGAGAGAGGGAGAAAAATGTCTCCCTCACCACTTTCTCCGTACCAGGTATAATTCTGTACACTTCCATCATGTTTCCCTTTACTTGCCAATCCTCCAAGCGAAACAATCCCAGCTTTTGCCACCTTCCCTCATGGGGGGGGGGGGGGGGTCCTCCAGCCCCTTCATCATTTTAGCTGCCCTTTTCTGCACTTTTTCCAGCTCTACAATCTCTTTTTGTGGTGTGGTGACCAGAACTGCATACAGTATTCCAAGTGTGGTTGCACCAAAGATTAGTATAAGGGCAGTATGATATTGGCAGTTTTAGTAGGGGGTCGACTTGATATGTGCACATGCCACAATCAGGATCCAATGTTGGGACTCAGCATGGGGCCAGTGAGCATGGCGCTTTCCTCTCCACTTCAGTAGAGCACATTTTGGACTGTGTCCTTAAAGGCTAAGTCCACACAAAGCACATGCATGGACTATACCTAAGGATGTTATATATGCTGTGGCATCAACAATTCAGCTATATGCAGGTTTACTATTTAAAAGCACAATTTTCTCTTCGAAAGCAACACATTGCCCATGAATTGTGAATTAAGATAGACTTGCTAAAAAAACAAAAAATCTGGAGAGGCCAAAACTTCACTGGAGGAGGGAGATGCTAATCTACATTTTCATTGGGGGGGGGGGGGAATGGAAAATGCAGCTATTTCTAAGGCTTGGTAGACTACTACTAGACCATTTCTATATCCGCCTGTGGCCTCACATGAGAAAGCTTTCCAACATCCCAACGTGGGATCCTGTTTCTGCGGTGACCTACTTTGTAGAGTGAGTAGGACGGGCGTGGCAGAAAGCAGACAACACATGTGGGATTAGAGCTCTGTGGCTCTCCCATTCGGCAAGACATTCCTTCTTTAAAAAAAGAAAACAGGAATCCTCTGTTTCATCTTGCTTCCTTTGGATGTCAACAGAGGACGCTATGCTCATCATTAATAATTGTTACCAGATTAAACATACAAACTAGACGCCTCAAAACTACATAGAACTATTTTTCTTGCTTCCTATCAACTATAAAATATTGTCATACTTGTATGAAAATTAAAGGACATTTCATCAAAGCACCAGCTGATACTTTACTTACAGGAATATCCTTATATCAACTTTTGGGGTGTACTTTTACATGCAACAATATCCTATTTATGAACACAAATTTCCTTGAAAATGGAGTTATAATTTATTAGTCACAGCACCTTTTTTCTCTTACACTGGGAGAGAGGAATGCCTATGAAAACGGAAATCAATTGTTTTCCCACCTGTCGTGAGACCCAGATTAGAAAGGATGCTGGTTCAGTTTAATTACTAGAACTAACTTGAGTAGATGTCGTTTTGTGCTTTTTTTAGCTTTTATTTTCTGTATTGTATTGACTTTGTTGGATTTTATATAAACCACCCTGAAAGGTGGTTCATACAGTTTTAAAATAAAAAAGTATAAATAAAAATAGAGCCTGACTGGCCAAGCTACAGCTTAGAAGCCAAATACAGTTTTTGAGCAGGTGAAACCAAGGGCTTAAAAACTTTAGGAAAATCATATCAAAAATTTAACACATTTTTTTAAAAAATGGAAGGAATGGAAGATATACTTGGGGGGTGGGAGGCTCACAGTGGTTCCCCACACCTCTTCAATAAAAGGAAACTGACCATCCTAGTAGAGGCAGCATTGTATTCTAAGTATATTTCTGAAGATCGTTTTGATACTCAACACATGAATTGACAATACTATGAAAAATATCTGAGCATGATTGTTCCCCATGCAGGTACAGGGCCCACATACAAAGAGGCCCCCACAGTGCCTAACAGAGTATAGCTGTGCACAAAGCCGTTACAAGATTCTTTGTTTCTCCCATACCCCCATGAAACCCTCCCCCCACCCTCTCCTGGCTTTGCCAAAGAACACAGAGTGATGCTTTCACATTGGACAGTTCTGACTGACAAGTGACATTTTAATTCCAGAATTAATTAGTTGGCAGGTTATTTTTAGGCCCTACATATTATCCTGGCTTTCCAATTCAGTGGAACTACTGCATCAGTAAGTTGTACCAACAAGGTGCAAGAAGGAGGGGAGCAAAGTGTTAGGATGGAGGCAGCGCCTCTGCCCATTTCCCCTCGTAAACACGTTCCTTACGTTCTACTCAATGGAATTAAAATGCATAGTACCTTATGTGACCACCAAATATATCCGTAATTGGCGTCTGGACAAAATCCGCCTGCCGGGTGACAGAGGACTTATTGCGTGGCCCAACTTGCTCCCATTCATCCTCACTGCCTTCGGCTTGTGCTTCTTGTTCATTCTCTTCATTTACAGGCTGAGACTCTGGACCATTGGAAACTGCAAATTCTTTAGGGGAGAGAAAGAGTGCATGTTTTCATCTCCACATTTGATCTCTTTCTTCTCCCCCCTACGGCAGAGATACTGGGGGTGGCCTGTCTTTGTTCTGAACGTAACAGCAGCCAGATACATGTCACGAAGCTTTCATGCAGAAAGAAACCCTGCCTTACAGGAAGCCAACTGCTTAAAAAAAAAAGCAGCTGTTGATTCTTTTACAACTTCAGGCTACTATTTTAGGGTTACTTCGATACTCCAATGTCCTTTCTTTCACTAAAGTGTAAGACCCGGTGAAGACAAAACTCTTAAACTATAAGCACTAAAGCCTGAGTTAAGGTCTCACTCCGAAACAGAGGAACTATGTTTTAGCTTAAGCAGCGCAAGCTCCTGGTTTTGGAAGGCGCTTGGGCAAGGCAACCTCAAAGGGCTCCCTCCTCAAGCGAGTCTAGCTTCTCCCCACCATTGTCACTAACAACTACTCTGCTCTCCCTCTTTCTCATCAGGGCTACCACTTGCTTGCTTGACAGGCAGAAAGCCAGTGAGCAAACAGGCAATAGCACCTAATGCTCCTTTTTCTTATCACCATCATTGTCTGGGCCAGGACAAGGTGGGGTGGGAGTAAACAAGCAGGTTGCAATGGTGAAGATGAGGAGCAAGTCCAGGGGGCTTTTACTGAGTGTGAGTCTGTAGCAGATGCCCAAACGCCTCCTCTAGATGTCGGTCGTGAGCTTAAGCCCTGCTCCCAACTCAGAGGAGGATGGGGAGGGGGGAAATACCAGTGAGAACCCCGTCAGCCTTGCAAACAGAAAGGCTGGAGAAGCAGGAAATCTGACTTAACTATGGTTTGAAGCACAGGGATGATTCTTAAGCAGTTACTGCAAACCAGTTTGCAAACCCACTTCAAACCGCTGTTTCTCAACACGACTCAAGGCCAAATCCTTAACCTTGGCTTACATATTACAGACATAATAAATCACCAAAACCTGAAAACATAAGGAGATTTATGGGTGTTCATTTGCTTTTACAAAACTCACTTTCACTATGCGGAGACAGCAATTTCTTCAGAATCAGCATTTCCTCATGTAGACCATTCAGAATAAACCCCAGATACTCTTCAGCATCTTCTTGTCTGCCCTGAATAAACGGTTAGGTGTTTTACAATACGCTTAGCCACTCAGTATCCAACCCTGAAAACTTTCCAGATTTATTCACGATCTGAGGAGTGACCCAAAGGCATGAGTAGATAGCAAACTGAAGTTAAATTAAGTTTCCAAATTATCACTAGTCTCGACTGTACTCCCAAACTGCTTTTTAAAACTCAGATGAGTTTCTATAAGCACTTTGAGAACTTGGTGCAAGATCAATTTTATTTTGGCATCTTTTCGGGATGTGCGTGGATTTCTAATGGGAAAGGGGTGTGCACACAAACATAATCTCCAACGCCCCTGTACATGTTGGCTCCTTTTGTGACCTCCAAGTGTTCAGTATACAGATCTGAAGCAGGAATTTAATGCCTTCAAGCTGAACACATTTAGAATTGTCCCCATCACTGTGAACAAGTTAAGGTTCCTCACTGCCTCTAGGCGTCTAAAGCATGTGCAACTTAATGCACTTAGAATCTCCCTTCATGCATTTAGCTTTCTTGGATGAGGATATTGGATGCAGTGCTAACGTGTGTGGCCAGCTCCCCACTAAACACATTTATTTTGAATGCCTGTAAGAGTACAGAACTGCTGGGTACAAAACTGTCTCCAATATGGGATCTTACTTATCAGTCCAATGAGTTTCCCTTCAGCAGTTCTCACTTCAAATACCTGAACAGCTTTTTGAAGCAGGGATATTTGATAAAAAAAAAACACCAAAACACCACTAATAAGGGACCCATTTCTTTTAACATATCTAGCTGCTGATTGCAAAAAGCACTAGACTTAGCAATCCTACTTGTGGGTAAAATTTAACTTAAACAACAAGTTCATTCCTGTGTTCTCTTGCACTCTTGGTTCCAGATTCATGAGGACTTCCAACACTCACTTTCACAACACATGTGCACTGCTGAGATTAAGCTCCTCTGTTCCGCAAGGTTTGCAGAGGGGGGAAATACTGGCACCATGCCCTCAATGCTCTTGCCAAGAGAAAAGAAGCATTTTGCATTTGATACCGACACCCAACATACCTATTTCTGTCCTCTTATTCTGCATTCTATAAGGAACTGAACTATTCCTTTAACACTGTCTCTTAGTATATCTGGCACTACTTGAGTGCTTTAGATTAGATGCAAACAAGGATGAGCCACCACTGCTGAATAATGAAGTTAACTGTCTTAGTTCCAGCAGTAAAACAGTACCACAAACTCTGATTCTGCGATGCTACTTACATAACATATAGGATAAGGAGCAAACATCTTAAAAGATCTCATCCGCACCTTTTCTGACAGACTTGACTTGATAACTGTCAACAATCTATAAATGTATGTGGGTTCAAAGGCAGCCCCAGGTCTGATGTCTCTTGCAATTTTTTCACCTAAAGCTGCAAGGCAAAGAAAAAAAAAGAAAAGAAAAGAAGGGGGGAGATAAACAGTGTGATCAAGTCAAACTCAAAAGTTTTTAAAGGCCCAGATTTTTGAGTACACGCTAGACAGATGCAATGCTCCAGTTCCAAACAATATTCCAGTCATCACTATCCAAATTCTTGTACCAACGCTGTATGAGGGAGTTTGTCTGTACCTTCAACCACAACATGGTGAGAACAATCACGCAACGGTGAAAAGTGGGCAAGGCAACTACACGCTGCCCTAGAAACTACTGCTGGATTATGAGTTTGAGTATAGCTAGATAGCCTAAAGGTGGGTTATACAGAAGTCAGAGAGCACTACAAAAGAAATTGAGAGAATGGGCTCAACATAGAGCAACAGTGATTGACTTCTTATTTGTCTATCTGTGGTGATAGATCAAATCTAAGAACTGTGACTGAATACAGCAGTCTCCCAGGGCTTCCAAAAGTGGCATTACAGGCTTCTAGCCAGCTTGGATACAGCTAAAACTGCTTTTAAAAGCGGAGGAGTAGCGCCCTCATTATGCTCTCCTCCTTAAACAAGGTTGGATTTTAACCTAATAGATCAGAAGGAAAAGATGTACCAAAGATGCTATAAGCCTTCTATACAGAAAAGCCTGCTGTGTCTTACATAACACATGCCTCTCGGTGCAAGTCAGTTTGTACTACGAAAGCATTGGAACGTTGGCTGTATTGTATAGAAACTGCACTGAGCTCCTCCACCTTACCAATATATCACCAGACAGTAAGCAGTTGATATTTTCAACCCACCTTGTTTTGCCTTAGGAGGGACCGGCATATTTGTAAACTCGTACATTAGGCGAACACTGAAGTGGAACGAAAGGAAATTGGTGTCAGCTTAAAAGAGACAGCAAATGTTACCAGATACCTGACCAAAGACACAGCCATGTCTGAAAACAACAAAGTTCAAATAGGGTGGAGCTTATCAACTTGCGTGTTGCTACAAGTCAAAATGGCTAGTTTACCTCTCTTCATTGTATTACCGCATCACTTAAGACTGTCAATATTTACTACTTAGCTGATGCAACTAAATGCAGCCTTAGAAATATTTTCTTCTCTAAAGCAGAGCAATTTTATTTATTTATTTATTTAATTCCATTTATATACCGCCCCATAGCAGAAGCTGTCTAGCCGGTTTACAAAAATTAAAAACACTGAACATTAAAAACACCTATATACAAAACTTAAAACCATAAAGTATAAAAACAAGTTATAAGTACAATATCCTTTAAAACAACAATTCTGGGTCAAAGCACAACAACAACGCAAAACCCTCATCATATGCTGTTAAATGCCTGGGAGAAGAGGAAAGTCTTGACCTGGCACCGAAAAGATAACAATGTTGGCGCCAGGCCAGCCTCGTCGGGGAGATCATTCCACAATGACCTTAGCTTCCAAGACTTCGCTCCATGTGGCAGGTATGAGATAAACTAGCCATATTTCTGTGGCATAGCTGAAGAGGACAGGGTGCCAATTCACAGTGGCCAAGTCAAACCGCTTCTGCATGCCTTATACATAGTTTTTGAAACCCTCATGCCTCCCTTGCACCTGCTGGCTTCAGAACGTCATTCCTGGATTGTATTAAGCCATACTTCCCAGTTACATATGAACTGGGGAACTTGAGCTTAATGTCAATCAGTTAACAAGGGTATTAAGCCAGCATCTGGTTTATGAAAACAGGAGAGATAGTCCATTGAATAAGAGATTGCAGCTTCTTTGGGGCTATGGGGAAAGTGAGTATTTCACTTCCTTATCAATCTCAGCATATTCCATATCACAGAGAGGAGCGGGGACTGTTTTGGTGGCATGTGAAGACCAAACAAAATTTCAACTGGAGATGAATTTGATTCAGTTCCCGAGCAGATCCTCCGTATTGCTTTATAATAGAAAAAAAACAATTGCTGAAAATTTTCTGTACAGCATACTTAAAGGCAGAAGCTATCTATAAGTCAAATTTCAAAATGCTCAGCTTCATCAAATATATATTTTCAACTTTAAAATTATTATAGTGCTGGTATTTATAGGAGAACCCCCCCCACACACACACATCTAATGACTTACACTATAGTTCAAACATCAAGATTAACTTTCAAATTTACTTACAAACTGTCTATCATTGGTGTTGAAGTGCACGGTCGCTGTGATTTCGAATACAATGGAATGGACTTCATTAGGTGATACATAGGAGGGCAAGCAACCAAGGCCTGCAGTGTCTACAGAACTGCATTAAGGAATCAGTTAATAAAGATAGCCAGACACATTTTACACACACACACGCGCGCGCGCGCGCACACACACACACACACACACACACAGTGTCTTTAGTCAAAACAAACTTTAAAACTCTTTATGCTACAACAGCCATTCAACAGCCGTAATAATACCCATTGGCTACTTGTACTGAATCCCACTCACATCTTGTAATATAGTAGTCTTCATTTAAAGAATCTGATATAGGAAGCTATGGTATTTGTGGACAAGAAATACGCAACAATAAACCTGGGTAACATTTTTTTTCCAAAGTAAGGATACAGCGTTGATATAACACCAGTTTCCTTTATTGATCAGCCCTCGTGGTTGCAAGGACACTGGTTTATGTACTAGTTTTACATTTTCCAGTAATTCTGTCAAATGAAGAAAACATTCAAACGCATCAACAAAAGCCAATCCATTTTCAACTTAACAAAGATTGTCTATTACACAGAAAGTGAAGGAAAAGAAACAGAATTTGAGCATCCCCTTGTGGCCAAAGAAAGGAATTTACACACAACTGTTACCTTGCAGCAAGACATTTACTTATGCTTTCATCACCAACTTACCAGCATTTGTTTTCCTATGGATTTATCAGTGAGGCAAACATTACAGGTAAATAACTTCACCTAGCACTGCTCCTGGGAACATGCATGTAGAATAAGTTGTCTATTCACTACTTATAACATATACAAATGTTCTGAAGGTATTTTCTAAAGTTGCTTTAAGGTCTCCAAATAAGCTTACGAATGCTTGGAAGATTTAAATTTTCTGAAGAGGAACTAGGCAGCAACCATCTTTGCACAGTAAAGCTGTATATGCTCAGAGTCATGGCAAAGCACTTGCTTTCCTGTTATAGTACCAAGGATTAAAATATGTTACAAGGTAAGTTAGGGGACCAGAGTGTGAAATGAAGTATAGACAACTGTATTACTCTAAACTAATATTCAAACCCTGTTCTGAAATGCCTGATCTTATCTGTATTAGGAACTAAGCAGGGCTAGGCTTACTCAGTAGTATAAGGTTCTAAGAACTAGATCCTGATAAACATGCAAGTAATTCAGTTTATGTAATCATCACACCAATAAGAGCTCCAACAGAATGTTCTGCTAATTTAAACGAAAAAAGTTATTCTATACGAGATTTTTTTTCTTTGTAAATACAATCACCAGTGACTGAACAGCATGAAGCCAACCTAAGCAATGGTACTGTTTTAAAATGCTATACTCTGCAGCTTTATTGCCATTATATACAGGTCTTACCCACCCCTCCTGTTTTCAGATCTGCCAGCTAGAATAATGTCACTGATAAGATCACCAGTATTTGATGAAAACACAGCCAAATCTGGACAAATTTCATATACAAGCTCTAGTGAGTTTAAAAAATAGATTACAGATATATATGTCATATATCATCACAAGCATAACAGAAAGCATTCTATAATTTTCTATATCAGCCAGAAAACTGTTCCAACTGCAACACATTTAACTTCTTATGCAAGAGAGGTTGCCTGTGAGGATGCAACTCCATCTCACTGGAGTTCTGCTAGTTATACATTCATCAAGGATTGGCAACTTTCAGCACCAGCCTGCTCCATTTTCCGGGGTGGGGGGAGCTATTTTGTCAGTTATGTAGAGTATCTCCACATTATGCATAATGAGCAGAATCCCATGCTAAACACATTTGCATCTGCAGGATCAAACAGTCTGCAAAACATTATTTGCCAGGATGGGTTTGCTGTTGGCTTACAAATCCTGGCTTGTTGCTACCAAAGTTTATCTTCACGAAATGTCTGGTTCAGATGTCATGATACGCTTAATGCTTCCTGATCTGTTTTACCCACTCGTGCAAAGGGAGGAACAAAGCAGGAGGGAGCAGGCTACAAGTGTCAGAAGGCTTTAGTTTACCCAGGCAACCTGGCTTGTCTTTCAGGCCAGAAGTGACTTGTGTATACATTCCAAGCCAGTGTTTGCAACTGAGAGAAGTAAAACATGTTGACTGTGATGAGATGAGTTGCTGAGGAAGGTGGCTTTATTGAACCTTTCCCCCAAACAATACTCAGTCTTCACAATGGAGAGAGGCTGGCCTCCCTCTCAGTTCTGTGTGGGAGGAGATACTGAAAGTAAAGACCTTCTGACACAGCAAACTTACAGTGATGAGTTGGCAAGCATTTCCAAATGGAGACGCACCCACCCCTGCCGCTCACAGAAGCAAAAAGTTGACTCTAGAAGGGAGAACAACATTGTTCCAGCCTAGACAAAGCCAGCTTTTCAGTAGTATGGGTGTGTGCATGGGCGAGCAAGTGTCCGCCGCTGCCTGTATGCTGAGAGGGAAACATGTATCAGTTGACAGGTGTGTGCTTAACCAGATAAGACACTTGCAAAAAGCTGGCAACCATTACCCTAAGCAAAGGACAAGTGATGTCACTCTAACATCCAGTTAATCATTTTCTGGCTGTTATGCTATTAAAGTCAACCCTAGTACCATATTAAAGCATTAAGTCAATGCAGTCCACTCAAACTTTCCTTCAAACCATTTAGGTTAACCTTGCTTATCTTTGCAGCTCAAATCTGCAATGCATTAGTGATACCTGCAATCTTTATGGCTACAGGATCCTCAGAAACTGGAACAGGCCCCTCTTTGACTTCAACCTGTTTCTCAGGGACCACAGGAGATGTGGCAGGAGGGGTATACTTAGTCTCCACATAAGCCATAGGCGTGGAAACAGAGGGCTTGGAATTGTGAAAGAGACTTGCCCACGATTTCGCAGGCTGACTAACTGCGACTGATCCTGAAACAGGGGTGGCTGCCTCAGTAGTAGATGAAGCCTCCTCAGGCTTAGCTGGGTCTGAGTCAGTGCTTTCCACAGTGTGCAAGTCTACCCCATTGGCAGCTGTGTCCTCACCAGAGGATTCAAGTGTTTGTCCATTAGTAACGCCAAGGTTTTCAGTAGTATCAGTACCAGCATAAGGCTGTACAACAGCTGTCCTTAATGGGCTGTCCCTCCCAGGTTCGGAGGGGACGCAAGACTGTTCCAAATTAGTAACACTGCATACTTCAGGCTGCCCTGCAGTCCTAGTAGCATCTAGCACACTAGAAACCGAATCATCAGACACGCCCTCACTAGCAAAGTCCACAGAATTTTCAGGGCTGTTACAAGTCCTTGGAGTGACCGATGAAACGTCTCCTGAAAGTTCTACATCGTCTGTGCTTATGCTATTAAGTCCTGATGAATTGGTATGCCCGTTGACCAAAGCCTCAGCAGAAATGATGCCATCACTGACATCTTCCAAATAACTGTAATATCCAGGGGGTCTTTTTTTCTTCTTTTTACGCTCCCTTTGCCCAAGGCTCCCAGGTAAATTATCGTTTTCAGCATTAGACCCGCTATCCAAAGCAAGAGCAGGATCAGTGAACTGGCAGTCAATGGAGTTATAGTTGGCTTCGTTGAGTACATCGCTGGGCGCTTTCTGGGTAGGTGCGCAACCGAGAATGAATTCTGGTGCCTGAGGATTCAGAGTACTTGAAATACTGTAGTCACTGTTATTCAGCACAGATGAATCTGTCTCAATAACTTCATTAACACCAAATTCAATTCTCTGATACTCTTCCCCTAGAGGAGAAAAACAAATGACTGTTGAAGTATATTTGAGGGGATGGGGAAACAGAGAGAAAAGGATAGAAAGAGGCCAAGAAGGATAGCTGTTTTTCAGTTTCATAAATACAAGAAATGCTTGCAGGAGCCTGTTAATCACCTCAAATTACGGGGTGGTTTTTTTTTTTTTTTTGCAATCACAATAAAGTTAACTTGAAAATTAAAAAATTGTAATATTTTAATTTGCTTAGCATAATAATAAAAGAAAATAGCTTAATTATTTTTCACGCTTAAAGGGTTACAAGGTAAACACAGACAGAGATGTCAAAAGATTTCCAACAACATGATATTCAAGGCTTTTTATTTCAAATGCCTGGTATTGTGTGAAAAAATCATAGAACTTCTACCAACAAAAAGCACTTTCTGTAAAAACATGCATGTCCCATTTCTGAGGCTGGGTCATGCATGTTCACATCCAGGAACGTTCACATCCAGGAACGGCATTTTTTTTTAAATTGAAAGCCAGAAATATTTTAAATAGTCAAGTAAGCTACTAAATGTAATTAAAACAGTAAGCAATTAGTAAACAAAACAGCATTTAAGAATAGTAGCAGTCCTAATACAAGGAGCTAAAGTCAATGTAACCCCCCCCAAAAAAACGATGGAAACCAAAAGCATTTTAATCTCATACCTAGAACTGTCTAACGTGGCAGCAAGCAAACAGATCAGAGTTCTAAAGCTGAAGACACCCTTTCCAGAAGCCACCCACCTCTGCAGGTGGGAGGACCCAAGTCTCAAATTATGATTTTAATAATCATCTTAATTATCAGGCAAGTTCATATGCGAGCAGAATGTTTAGGGGAGGGGTGAGCAACACACAACCCATAGGCTATAAGAGCCCCCCTCCTCTCACAATGGAGATTTTGACAGACTCCTCTGGGTATCCTGTTGAAGATTTCCTAGTGATTTTGCTGGGAAACAAGCAGATTCTGCTATTTTCCCCCCCAGAGAATCCTGCATCCATCCAGCCTACCAAACGCATGTTTGGCAGCCTGGAGGGAGCATATTCCTGTATGTAGGCAGGTTGTGTTCCCTGCATGCCTTGTCTCCCAGCAAATCTCTGGGAACCTGACCATGTTCGGCAGCAGGATTTGGCCTTTATTGGGTTTTTTTGGGGGGGAGGGAATGTGATCCCCCCAAGCCCATTGAAGTGGCCCACCTAATTTAGGGATTTAGCACTGTATCCTGGGACTAAGGCCCAATCAACACAGTGGGACTTACTTCTGCATAAACATGCAGAAGATTATGTTGTAAAGTTTAAAACCCGCTCTAAGCGTGAATTATGCTAAGCAAGAAACTAGTTTCCTAGACAGGTTCACCTGGTGTCTACGTTATACCCTTTCTGGCACCTTTTTATTTTCCCAAGCATTTTTAGCATTTCAGCATTGCTATTGCATTTTAAATTCCTGCACTGTTGCTATGTTTTACTCTGGTTGCATTTTTATACTGCAGTTTTAAGCCATTACATTTTATATTGTATTGTATGCCATATTTTGTGGTTTTAATCTTTGTGAACCGCCAGAGAACTTCAGCTATTAAACAGTATTAAAATGTAAAAAGTAAATAAACCAGTGAATCTCTTTTCAGTACAATACATTTATGTTTTGATGTACCAGTGAACAGCTGCGTGACTGTATACTGCTCATCTCCCCAGCACTTCAGTGTTGATTTGTAAGCATTCTTTTCAACTCTGTCTCAGATTGCATTCTCTTTCTTAAACAAGTTTCAACTTTTAAAGACAGATTTTAATATCAAGAAGTGCTACAGATCTTACAAATCCCAAATAATCAAACAGCCTAATAGCAAAAGGACATAATAGTTACCCAACAGAACCTCAAAATCACTTGTCAATTTTAAAAGAACTATAATATCATAAGCGACTAGTGGGGAAGGAGGATATACTGTTAGCTGAAGAAATTGTACAATACAAATCATTATAAATTTAACTGGGTTAGTAATAATAAGTAAGCAAACTAACCCAAATCCCCAAAGTCGAACTGAAGTAACGAACCTGCAATACATTGGACTTCAAAAGGATTGGGAAAACAGTTGTGAAGGAGGAATGGCTTCTTACCATCATGGAGCTCTCCTGTGGACTGAAGGCCACATGAAATGGTTTCATTGTAGGGAGGCAGCTGTACAGGAAATAAATTAAATGCTGAACTGAAAAGAGGATTTTGGCACAAATAATGTGTCTGAACCATCCAAACACCGCAACTCTTAACAGTGATTAAGACAGCAGACCGTTCGGTTATATAAAACTTATACAAACAACCCACCCACCCCATGCACAAGCCTTTTCTCCCATGTCTTTAATCATGATTTAAGATTTAGGCTGGCGTACCATTAAGGTTCCTTGTTAACAATTTGATATACATAGGAACCTTTTGCCACCAAGACTGAGATAAAATAAATGCACACATTTATCAGATGAAAACATTGTTTTAACTAAAGGACAATTAAACTACATTCAACATTTGAAGCGAAGCAAGATTGGGGTGTCAGCAATATACAGCAATGAGAACTTTATTCACAGTAAGGAATTTAAAATCATTCTTACCTCAACAGAGCAACGAGGAGTCACAAAGAACTCATTGAATTCAGCAGCGCTGAATTCCCCAAAGATGTACTAAAAAGTAAAAACATATTGTAAATAATTAAATTAACCGGAGTTGATAATGGCTTGATGCAATCTGGCAGTTCTGCACAAAGTGCTGGGAATTTTAATGGTCTTTGTTTAAAATTATTGGGGGGGGTTTACACGAGGAGTCCTTTCACTGAATATTAGGGTGACCTCTGGCCGTCAACTTTTTGTGTAGACCACTTACCCAACCATTGCCTTCTGAAGCGGCAAATGGCTAGTTAAAATAAGGATTTAAGATTTGATCAATACCACCTATGCCTTCCCCGCCCCCTGCCCTAAAACTATGTTCTTAAACGTCTGTATCAATACACAGCTACGACTCAGAAACAATAATTATTTCCCCACTTTTGCTATGCTCCTCTTGTCTGTCATCTCATTAAAAGTCTGCTATATAGTTTTCTGTTAGAACAAACCAAATGTATACAGCTGCTCATGTTCCCTGGAGGAGATTCTGACTTGCAACAAGTGATCAAATGGACAGCTACTTACAAGCCTACTTCATTCTCATCTCTACCCCAAGCAAACTTGTGTATGTGTGTATTCTTCCACCCATTCTCAGTCTTCATTGCTGCCTATCTATCCCTGAATGTTCTTCTCTATTCACTCAAGCTCTCTTCCCTCCTTCACACTTGCTTCAATGCCCATTTCTTTTCCCAAGTCTTTCCTCTCATATTTTCTATGCGTTCTGTAAGAGTTAACTCTCAGCTAAGACATTATCACTAGTCCTTTAGCGCTACCCCACCTCTCTTGTCCACCTTAAGTTTTATGCAGTGTGCACACTAAACACAGACTAAATTAGCAGCAGGAGTTGTAGAAGGACCATAACTGGGCAACTATTTCAGAGTCCAAGTGTCAGCATAAAGTTTAGGCACATGAGTGACCATGTGCTTGAGACTCTTCAGAGCTAAACAGACCATAATGCAGACATCACATGTTCTAAAGCATTCAGAGTTTGAAAAACTAGGTTTAAAGGAAGAAAGCAGCTTTATGGAAAGGAGCATGGATATGAAAAGGTTACCGACTGTATTACTTTTCCCCTGCAAATGTTGTTATTTTCTACATAACCAAACTTATAAACTATGTTTATGACTGACTTTCAGTTGTGAATCAAAGCCTTGCTGAAACTTTTTACCTGGCCGTGTGCTTTGGCTTTTCCGTACCAATAAAGAAAAAATGTATGCTAGGATTGCTTTCAAGTAATTTTACAAGTGAACTTTTAACAAGGAGGAGGGAATATGCCACTAAGTCAAGTGTGTGCAGACTTCAGGCTTGCTGGACCTTTTTCTTTCTTTTACTAGAAACCTGAGATTTACCAGTGCTGACAGGTGTAAAATAGTAGTTCAGCCAGGCAGACATATGCTAAGAACTAAGGAACAAGGGTGCCTTGGAGCCAGCCTCGAAATCTCTGACAAGTACCAGAACCAAACACGCAAATCTCTTCACACAAAAATCCACTTCTGGTTCCCCACGCAGGGGACCTTTTCATTAACTTCATTTAGAAGAAAACTGTTTTACCACTATTGTTATTAAACTGGGACTTAGAAACCTGTGCCTATCTACTGCAAACTACCAGAGATCTACCTGACTGACCTTCTGTCCACCTTGCACTAAATGTATGAACATGTATGAACAGCAACACCAAAACTTAAACATTACCATTGTAATGCCTACACTGCTTTGTAGGTGCAAAGCCATTACCATCCAAACTGGAAATGAGCTCATTAAAGTGCTTTTTTGTAGCCAAATACAGACTTGGAGTAAAAGTGCTTTTGAAACTTGGTTAAAGTATTGTTAATCCGTTAAGGACCAACTAAGCAGCTGTTAGATATCAGCTATGCAACACCTCAAAATAATCTGACAACTGAAACATGTTGGAAACCATTCTCATATTTCAATGAGTTTCTCAACTCTAATTAAGTCGTAAACCTAATTTCAAATGCAACTATAATTCAACCGACATTTTATGCCACTGAAATATATTGGCTTTCATAAAATGCCCTAAATCATAACTTGAAATGTTTTCGTTGAAGTCATGCAAAGCATGAAACACCATCATACAGTTAAAAATGCTGTTACACAAATAAACTCTTTCTCACACACATTTCCCTCTGAGGCTTAAATCAATATATTAAGTGCTTGATATACTACTCAACTGTGAAAAAAGAATCTCAAACTTAAAACGTTTCAAATACCATCCCAATAGACACTTAGCTGAGTTTTCTGTGATGAAAATAGCACATCCATTGTACATAAGTGTTGGTTATTTCATAATGATACAATGGTTTACCAATGCACAGTGACCATGTAGCAAACCAAAATCCATCAGTTAAAGTAATTTATTTTGCTACACGGTCAAGTGTTCCTTCTTATTCAGACGCAAGGACATAAAACGCACTGGTAGCTGGCGCCAGGAAAATACTGTGGGACGCAAAGTATCTACCTACCAACCCCACTCTATCTAAATGAAGCATGGCTAGGCTTCATATCCTGGCCATGCTGCCCCTCCATATCCCCCCAACCTTTCTCTAGCATTGCAATCACACATAGTTGTTCTTCCAGCTCCTCATTCCTGCTCTTCCAACAATGGCCTATTCTTACCAAGGCTGCAGAATGAAGTGGCAGATATTGAAGTAGCAAAACGGCGTGAGAAGCAGTACAGCAGAGCCAGGACTGAGGTAGAACCTTGCATTGTCTTCCTCTCAGGAGGGACAGTTTGGGGGGATTTTTTTTAGAAGAACTGTTCACCAGTGTTATT
This sequence comes from Anniella stebbinsi, assembly GCA_029215795.1. Taxonomy (NCBI): domain Eukaryota; kingdom Metazoa; phylum Chordata; class Lepidosauria; order Squamata; family Anniellidae; genus Anniella; species Anniella stebbinsi. The sequence continues at coordinate 7,147,448 of JARDYH010000007.1, forward strand.
TTCCACCTGCAGTCTGAAGTGATACAGTCTAATTGGCCCCATTTGTATTCTAGCACACATATATAGCCAAGCCAATTCCTTACCTTAGAAACCCAAACCCTTGATCTGTATGATACCACCTAGAACGCCTGTAGCCATAAGTATCCAGTTTGTAGATTACTCTTTTCCATTCCTACATAAATCTAGGAATTCAAGCTAAATTTTGTTCTAGCTCTGGAGTTCCTATGATGGTATGCATACTTGCTGGCATTTTTAAACTATTTGAATTTCTAGGCCCCCCAATTATTATGAAAAGGTCAGATTTGACAGGATGCGTACCCACTTAAGCCAGTTCTGTAGAGGAAGAGAGACGCACTGAGGTTACCACCCCAACCTGCCACATCACTATCCAGTGGGAGGGTGTCTGCAAAGTAGCTATTCCAATTACAAACTGAACACATCTGTAAAATGACAGTTTCAAAAACTGCACCTATTATCTCAGGTTAACAATCAAAACAGGGTGATGTGAAGGTGACAGGACAAGGAATGGGAGGAGATGCCCAACGATACTCCACTCCAGGCATAGGTAGCATCTGCAGCATTGCATTCCAAAACCTGCAAATCCTGCTGGGGAAATAGCAAGGATGATGGGGATGGCTTGTGGCAGCTACAACCAGAACAGCAAGTCAAAAATACTTTTTACCTATTTTATTTGACAAGTGCCTGGGGAACAGGTTGACAGATTAGTGGTTTCTTGAGGATAATAACGGCTTCCCACCAAATAATTATGAGCCAGAACAAGCTTCTAGTAAAATTAGCTAATTTGAAATTGCAGCGCGATGTAACAAAATGCTACGGTGTGAAGACTAGCCCCAGTGGGTTGTATCTATGCCATTCCTGCATCCCTTATTTTTGAATTCAGGCCTGATGTGGCACTGCACGACAAATTATCAGGCTTGGAATCTGAAGAACTCTCAACGCTGCTGGACACATTAACTTTTCCAACACATCATTCAACACTTGTTCTGTCTTGATCAAACACAGGCCACCTTCAACTTAATGAGATACTGACCTAATAAGCCTCTTACCGTCTCATCAGTGAAGTAACATTGTGATGTGCACTTATGGAGGGCCTTTCTAACGTCACCTTGGGGAAAGCCCTGCACCAGTTTAATAAACGCAGTAAGAAACTAGAAAATCCTCTGCAAGAGACAGAGAAAGACTCTACAAGAGAAATGACACACGAAGTGCTTCTATAAATTAGCTCCACCCCTACCAAAAAGGCAAGGGGGGGGCAGGAAAAACTACTGTCACAGAGAAACATTTTGTGGAAGCTTCTACATAGCTAGAACAACGTGTATATTTGCAGTTAGACACTAGGGGTAAAGATTTCCAGCTTTCCACATTGCGGAAGCTAAAGAACACTCCTACTTGTAAGCAAAGTGTTTTCTCAACTGCTGTTTTACATGATTTAGACAACTATGAAAAAGTTAATATTTCAATTCTCTAACACACAAAGCAATTCCATATCGTTCACTACTGCCACATAGTACACATTTTACATGAGCTTCTTCTTGTGAAGAATGAGAATTACGCACAGGAAAAGCGGGAATTTCTGGTCCCAATTATAAACCTGTTTTAGAATTGCAAGAATCTCTCCCTGCCATGAAGCACTATTATTCCATACAAAGTTCCTTAATCCTGAGCGGTATGTTAAACAGTCATATATAAAGCATTTCAACTGAAAAACTGCAGCTATAGCAATGCAGTTCTTTCAAACTCAATATCTACTTTGCTGAAACAGCATTAAAGTGACAAATGACTATAATCCAGTGGATCAAAGCCAGCAAGTTCTACTACAAACAGACCTGTACAAAACTGACAACAGCATGCAGAATGCACACAGCAGTAAACTGAACTGTGTATGCTGCCTATTGAAATTCTGGCATACTTTTCTGGCTCCCTTCAATTTTAAAATGAGGGTCATATCACGTGGAAGAGATCTCCCAACATGGTAGTTTGCAGAAACAAAGCACATTCCATAAATGCAATTTATGAAACACAGATTTTACAATAGGGTTGACACTAAGATTCAATTCAGAATTCAAAACATGGATACAAGTTTTTTGTTTAATTTATGTTGAGCAGGACTAACTGATCTGTACAGAACAAAACAAGCAGAAATCATCCTGCCTGTTATCTTTCCTTACTGATTTCACAAGCATTCAAGGTTATCACTATTTATGTAATGCTGCCCATAGACTTTTAAACATAATTCCAAGTACAACACATGTTAAAAGAAGAGAATTAAAGAAAAACACTTAAGTGGCCACAGTTTCCTCAGTCTTTCTCTACTATCTCTGCCACCAAATTCTCTGTCCAGGCCAAGGAGCCAGGCAACCCATTTTCAAGAATACCAGTCTAAACTCAAGCCAATGTATTAAGCTTCAACACATGAGGAGTGTTTTCACTTAAGTCTTAGGAATGCTGGTGTTAATATTTTGCTTCAATTAAAAAAGGTAATTGTGATATCATGGCTCTTCAAAAACACACCTTGCTACACTGCTCAATTACTAACATAATCAGGATGGAACAAGAACTTTTAACATATAGAACAAGGGAATGACCAGAGACTTCAAGTTCAGGCATATCTGCCTAATGAGTAGAAATTTTAAGAATGAAAAATCCTGAATACCAGAGAGAAGCTATTATAAGAATAAATCCTACAGATATAAATCAATCAAGATAGTATTTAAAAATTCAAGCTTATTTTATCCAGATTATTCAAGCAAGAAAAGCCCCGTTCCATGTGCTTCAACACTGTAAGTAGTTTGTGGACAAAACTTCCAGTGGATGGTGATTTTAAGCCAAAGAATACATACTGAAATCAAAGACTTTAAACTAACAAACACAAGTTAGCCAAGCCTGTGGATCAAACTATTAAAAGGAACATCTGTCACTTACTTCAGCGGAAGCAATCTCCCCTATGGTATACAGTTAGTATAAAGTGCTTGATGGTGTTCTAACAGTATTATTTGAAAAGATGTTGCAAGTGAGAAGCTGAAACATGGAACCTTATTCAACAGCAGCCTCAGTTCTGTGATGCTATCATGGTTTATAGGGACTGCACCTCTAGAACTTGACTAATGAAGAGTGTCAAGTTCTAGAGGTGCAGTCTAACGGCTAACAGACTGAGCTACACATGTTAATTCAAAACTAACTTCTGTCATACAACCTCCATGCTAGATAGCCTTAGGAAATTGACTTACTCCCAACTTCAACCAGCCCCATCTACACTATGGGGAAGAATAGTAATACTATGAAAAACTTTGAATACTCTCAAGTGCTATATAACTGCTAAGTATTAGCTTTATCAAAGGTCTCATCCTGGTTTGCAAAATCACCAGTTTTAATGAGCATTAAGAATATCCAACCACCATGAGAATACAAGATTTTTCTATACATATGTGAGTTCCTTGTTCCTGAGGATAAGGACCCATATATTAAACATTCCTATGACTGTTTCTTTCACATCTGAAAGTCCTGCACCTACTTTTACCACTTGCCTCTTACTTTCCACAACCTATTAGGCCATTGCCATATTTACCAAATGGAGTCTCCAAGCATTGCTGCATCTATCTATGCATTCAAGCTAAAAGTTTCTTCTCTTTACAGTACTAATGGCTCCAAACTTTCAAAAAGCAATGTTGTTGCTGTTGTTATTATTATTATTCCTTGAAATGCCAAAGACCTGTACGTTCATGAGTCAGTTTGGCCACCATTACACCCACATGCAATATGCCACTGATTTTTCCTAAATGACTTCTTATAACCAGAAACAAATCCACAGGACTAGAGATTTTCACAAACAAACATTGGCAAAAACAAAATCTAACAACCCTATGAAACAGATTAGGTGGTGAGAGTGTATCTTGCCCAAGGCCATCCGGTGAGCTTTACAGCCAAGTGGTGATGTGAACCTTTGTTTCTCCTATCCAAATCCAGCCACTGCACTACAACGGCTTGGTACAGAAAAACAATCAATAGGCTTCTTCGGAATGAAACAAGCCTGAGTGCTTATCACCAAAATAATACACACAGTCTGGACACTTTCTGCTGGAGAAATTAAGCAGAATCAAAGCCTCATAAAGAATTGGAATTTTGAATCCAAGGATAGCGTTTTAATCCAATTATTTAAGAAGCTTGTAACTCTAGTGCACAATGTGCTTCTGGTGTTCAAAACATCAAACTTTATTGTACACTTTGAATTAGAACATTTCAAATAAGCATGTTTATGCCTTGAAAGGCTTATTGTGATCTGTATTCATTTCCCCACTATGGACCAGAGCAGACATAACACTGCCCATTCTCTTAATTCAGTCGCCGGAAAACTCACTGCACCAGCTAACACTATTGGGGCTCGTGCTAGAGGACATTTTTGCTAGCACAATGTAATTTATGTAAATGCTAGTGTCAGCTTGGATACTGCCTATAGCTAACATAGAAAATTAAGGGGAAGGGTGGACATTCAAAATGGGATAGAACACAAGCCTGCATGGTGCTCTGGGTATCTTAAATCAAGGCTAAAAGATCAGGAAACATTACATCTATGCTGGACTGATGTGCTAGATCTTCAGAAACAGTGTTTGTATATTTAACTGTATGAAGATTTGGAGAGATGTTTTACTAACCTTGGAAAAAACTTTGTCAACAGCAGAATGTGCCACACTACCTGTGTGTAAGTAACATCCCATGTTCCTTTTGACATAAAGCTGCATGGAATCTTCAAAGACAACCAATGATTTCAACCACTCCCAATTCTGTTGCTTTCAAGTTGTATATGAAACTGTATTAGTACTAACCTGGATTAAAATACAGAGCTGAGATGTTCAACTAGCTGAAAGGGCTTGTCAGAGACAAGCATGCAGGCAATAGGTGCCACTTGTGTGCTCATCTGGCAGCAACTGCTACTCACCCCAATTATAAGACTGAAAATAAAATGTAACTGCAGAATAACTGAAGTATAGGATTAAAATGTATTTATGATTGTCAACTAATAAAGTAATACTGAGATAACAGTGCAATATCTACTGGATACAGAACTGGACTTAGACCTTCATGCATAACCCGTGTCTGCCTAGGACACATTGTTTGATTTTGAACAAGACACGCTCAGCCTCAGTTGCTCGTCTGTAAAATGGGGAACAGCTAGTTGCTTCACAAAATGAGGACAAAATCAAGGTCAGAGACTGAAGTATTTTGAAGTGTTAAACCAATATAAAAAGCAGTAGCAGTAAACACAACGTAACTTCAGAAAACCTGGACCTATTTATGGTTTGTCATTTTACTATATTTTCAAGGCAGTGATCAATCATACTGTACATTTTTATTAAAGATCCAAAGCCAAGAATTAGATCCTATCAATGAAGTAAGAAGCAAGTCTGAATTTGGTGTAGAAACTATCAGCGGGCATCCCAATTTTAAATGCACATATCCTTTTTTAGAAAAAAAAAATCAAGTTATATTTGCTAAACTAAGTAGCTAGACACAAACTCACTGCAATAGCGCCATGGGTTTGCTAGAGATTTGCGCAGCTTTTGGCACTGTTTTTCCACCCAGAAAACAGTATTTTTCATTTACTGCTGCCTTACCCCAAACAAATATTTCCTAGGAAATTACCTGCATGCAGTCCATGCACTTCTTCATAAGTATCAGACCTGCAGGACTAATACAAATCCCTTTCCATTCTTATCCCTAAACCAAGTCTGGAGATGCGATATGAAACAGGTTAGGGTGGCATTTAAATAACCTTTTTCTCTCTCTTGAAAAGTGATAACCTTTTTTGAATCTTTAGGGTCAAACTGGTTATCATATTAGAAAGTTACCTTTCTACAGGTCAAACCTGCTGGGTACTGGGGTGTCTGGGTCACCTTCATCCATAGCCTGTGACAGAGCTGCTTTATGCAAGTCATACAACTTCATTTTGCTAAAACTACTATTCCCTTGTCCTTCAGGCTCCTCTAACAGTGTCTCCTGATCCTCTTGTCCAGTCTGAGTTCAGGCTACATTCTGCAGGCATAATACTATCAGGAAGGACTAGATCTGGACAATTCCTGCCTCAATGCATAAGAGATTTTGACTAGATGTGCTTTAGATTCAAGTTCCATGACCAAGGGTATCTTCCAAGTTACCTTCTTTACAATGTTACATATCCTGGGTGTGTTACAAACAAATGTAAAGCTAACAGAAACCATTACCTGTGCAATGTTTTTTACTCTCATCCTTATTAAAAGATCAACATATATTAAAATATTAAACACAGCTCAATATCTGCAATCTCCTCCTCCAACATTTCATCTTAAGACTCTGACCATGCAGACTTCATGACTTCAACACCAAGTCAGCCTTTTTTCTCCTTCTCCCTCAACTCCCTTACCTGGCATTTGCTCAGAGGTAGAGTCCATGCTTAGTGGTAGAGCCCATGCCTAGATTCAGTCTCCAGACAGCGTTAGGAAAGAATCCTTCCTGAAATCCTGGAGAACTACTGCCAGTCAGCATCCACAATAATGGGCTAGATGGACTAATGTTCTGACCCAGTATAAGGCAAGTTTCTAAGTTTCCAATCTTCTTTTTATAACATCTTGGCTGTTAAAGAGATCCGGAGATCTGAAAAGCTTGTACATTTTTTGTGATCTTTCTATTGCCCTAACATAGATCCATAAAAAGGTCCATATGGGTAGGGAGAGGAGGGAGAAATTAAAAACCCTCCATTATGCTGAAAGGGGATGTTACAATCTTTTAAAAGTACAGCATTTAGCAAAGTCCCCTAACATGATGTCTACAACTGTAAGCAGAGAAAGAAATATCTTAGGTGAATATATCAAGGAAAGAATGAATGAATGAATCTAAGTCACCCCTGATACTGTTCAGATCAGCAAGTGCTTAAAGGTTAACACTTACAGCAATGCAGCCCTTGGCACTTTTTCCTGTCCTTCCCTCCCCCAAGAGAAGGTGATATCTACTTACAGGGGTCCCCTACCTTTTACATTTGTTTTTTAATCTGAACGGTGGCCACTTCTTTCTTTCTAACTTAATTTTCCAGCCCCTATTAAAAAGAAGAGTTGTGCATCAGCCTTCTCCATTGCAATGAAGCTTGAGGCTGCAACCATTTGCACTGGGGATAGAGCTCCATAAAGGAACAGTGTGATTTATTCCATCCTAAACCTGATCAGGGATCAATCTATAAAGCTGCAGCAATCCCATGCATACACTTACCTGAAGGTAAAGCTCTATGCCTGAAGCCAGAAAGACTTACTCCCAAGTAAACCAAGGATCAGTCTGTAAAGTTTCAAGAACCCTACCCACATGCTTGCCTGAGAATAAAAAGCCACACAGCTGAACTCTGTGGGATTTACTCCCGAGTTAGTGCACAGCAACAGAAGTAAATGCTGCGGCGTTGAATTGCATATTATCATAAATAAAAATATAAAGGACCAAACCGTAACGCTGCAGCAATGCTAACGGGGTCACACTTACCTGGGAGAAAATCCCCACGGATTGAACACGGGTGAGATTTACTCCCCTGTGAACCTTCTCGGGGAATCAGGCAGCACAGCTGCAACACAACCCCTCCGCCTCCCAAGCACACGCTTTAACCCGGGAGTAAAAACTGAATTATTATTTTTTTTTAAAAAAAAAGAGCCCCCACCACGCTTGGACTCAGGGATCTTTACTCCTAACTAAACCTCCATAGAGAATCGGGCCATCGGGCATGATGTGCTTTAACCGGGTTGTTTTAAAGAAGGTTAAGAAAAAGAAGCCTGAGGGGGCTACGGCCCCAATCTTAAACGTCTTCGCCCACCGAATTCAATGGGGATTTCCACCACCCACCCCCCCACTGTTTTGGGTTCCTCCTTCTTAAGAGCAGACCCATTGCCATAAATGGATTCTGAGTTGGCCAGGACTCACTAGCGCCGTTCATTTCAATGTAAGCAGGAGGAATCCCCGGACGCTGCCCCACTTTTTACTCCCGTGAAATCGCGCCGAGGGTGGGGGGGATGTCGGGTCTTCCTCGCGAGTCGGACGCAGGGGGGGGGCGGATCCCCTCCTCTCCAGATCGTTCGGGCCCGGGTGGGAGCGTGGGTGGCTGGGGGGTCCAGCTCCGCTCCTCCCCAACGACCCCCCACCCGCCGCTGCTGACCGCCTCAGCGGAGGGGCGAGGCGAGGCGCCCCGCGGCCTAGCGGAGAAAGGCTCCGTGACACACGCGGCCCCATGAGGCTGCAGAAATCGGCCGGGTAGGCCCAGCCCTGCCCTAGCTAGGCACAGGCAGCGTGTTCCCGCCCCAGGGAGGAGGAGGAGGAGGAGGAGAGGCCTGGCCGGGCCGACGGGGAACCCCTCATGGAGGGGGAGAGGAAGGCATCGGGGCCGCCGGGCTCGGCTTGTTACCTGCGCGCTGTGGACCGCCATGGCGGCCCCGGGGCTCGGGGGGCGGAGGCGGGCGAGGCAGCGAGGGCGAGCTCGGCGTCTACCTCAGCGTTTCACGCTGCTGGCCCCGCCGCCGCCATCTTGTCTCTTCGCGCACACACACCACACACGGCCAGGGAGGGAAGGCCGCGCGAGGCGGGGCGGGCAGCTGCGCCTGCGCGAAAACGCGCGCGCTCACCCGCCTCGCGCTCCCACTCAGGGCTCTCTCGCGCGCTGCACGCAAGCACGCACGCACGCGTCCGGATTGACAGGGAGAGGGGGGGTGACCTTTCTGCGCACGCGCGGCTGCTCGGGCCCGCACGCTTGTTTCGGCGAACTCCAGAAGGAAGGCATGGTTGGTTGGAGTGGGTGGGGGGGGGGAGGAGGGAGGAAGGCAGTCCGGGGAAAGGGCTGCACCGCGCGTGCGCAGGCGCCTTCCAGCGTGCGCGGCTGGAGAGGAGAAGCTAGGCGCATGCGTCTTCTTCAACGAAGAGGAGGAGTGGTTTGCGCAGGTGCAGTTCGACCGCTGAGAGCGAGAGCGAAGGGGGCAATCTGCGCATGGGCTAGCTAGCGAAGAGGGAGGGGGAGCGTTAATATTGCGCATGCCTGAAGGAAAGGGTGAACGGTTCGTGCTGCGCAGGCGCCGTTACTAACCGAGTAGACATGCTGGGCAGAACGTGGAATGGGTGCGAGAGTGGAGTGATTATGGGGTTTTCTCCCCTAATCTTTATTTTAATCTGTATTAATTCCTGCTGCTGGTTTTATTCTGGTTGTGTTTTTAGATTGTATGTTATTTGTTGTTTTTAATTTTTGTGAACCGCCCAGAGAGCTTTGGCTATAGGACGGTATAAAAATGCAATAAATAAATAATAAATAAATAAGGCAGCTTTGCTTGCAATTATATTTATATTTTTTTATGAAACAAAAAATGAAAGAAAAACTAGAAGTCCCCAAAGAGGCAGCCTTCTTTGAATTTATAGACATGATACAAAAGGAAAGAGAGCAGAGGAGGGAAAAGGAAAGCAAGTGCTGCGAAAGCGTCTCCTTCTCTGGTATTATTTTGAGTAGCTATTGTTTATGGAAGGGAAGGGAGATACAAGCTTCCCGCAGCTTCTCCTTCTCTGGCTGATGGATGGGGCCAAGTTGGTCTCTCCCTTGCCATGATGTTAGTTCTTGGAAGGTGTGTGTGCACAGCTTTCTACTGGGCCTGGATGAGGCCAGAGTGTACTTCCCTTCTACTCTCCTGTTCAATTTTACAGATACCAGATATATAAATCCCTAACAGGCTTGGAGCAAATGGCTCTTTATCAGGGGAATTATAATTCTTCAGATGATTTACTGACCACTGACCTGATCATTCCAATACTGGGAGGTGCGTGTCTAGTCCATAAGGTGCCACAGGGCTCTTTAAACAAATAACTTCATAGGGAGGCTCCAGTGTGAAACAGTTGAATTACAATGTAATTGAAGTTCAATTCTATCCATTTGGGGCTGAATAAATACAATGGTTTCCTGTCCCACGACAGATGTTAATTTATTCAACCGTGCTAAGATGTTGCCTTAGCGCCAGTTACTGCTGTTGTAAAGGCTTGATGCTTACTTTGCATATATTCAGCCAGGGATTCCCCATCCCTGGTCTAGTTGAATTATCACATCGTTTTTTGCATTTCAGTGCCATTTAACTCCAATTTTTATATCCCCCTTTACACAAATGTGTATAAATACTTGCCAATTGTCAAATGGAGTGTTGTCAAATTCTAATTGGGGGGGGGAATAAAATGCCTTTCAACCTGATTTGGGTGCTATGTTGTTGTTTGGAATGTCTGAGGTAGGAATTAACCTTTGGCTAACTTTTCTCACCATTGTATGTGTAGCTGACCCTGCTAAAATTCCCTCTTACACACACAAAGCATATGTCTTTAGTCTGATCCAACAAGGCTTTTCGCATGGACCATGACTTTTCAAAGAATGCTTAGTTCAAAATTATTTATTTCCTCCTTTTGTAACTATTTCAGGGAGAAAAGGGGGGGATGGTGGTGGTTGATCAGTACATAACAAAATAGCCTGTTCTTTGGAAATGATTTATTGTTTGAATTCCCAACTTACAATCATATAGGGTTTTTTTAAAAAAAACAAGCATAAGAGAAAACCAAACAAAATGATGAAAGCAAATAAAAAGACACCTATGTTTGCCTTAACACAAGGCAGCTATTTATAAAAATGGTCAACTCTAGCTATGCTAAATATATTTTTTTCTATTGAAGATTATCCTCCCCTGCCCCTGTATTTCAGTACATCTCGTAATTACAGAGGTCCTGGAAAATGTAGATTTCCCCCCTTGGTTACTACAGGTGAATACCTCTTTTGAAAATCTCCAGGAATTTTACTAAATACATCAGCATTGGGCAATTGGTGATCTTTCAAATCTGGCTGGACTCCAACCTCTATCAGGTCCAACCAGCATGGCCAATGATCCAAGGCAATGGGGGTTGTAGTGCATCTGGAGAGGCCCACAGGCTGTCCATGACTGTTTTATCTAACTTTAAGCTGTTCCCATTGATTTACCTTATCCAAGGAATGCCTTAACTGAATCAGATAATGCCTCAGCCACTCATGACCAATTTAGAACTCAGCGGCCATGGGAAAAAATGTGCACTTCCTGACTCCTGCCTGAAGTTGCATGCATCCTGGCCATGTGCAGGATACATCTCTTTTAGTCTGCCACCAGAATGTTGCAGTGGCATGATTAAAAGATCCTGCACCTGACAGTTGATCCACACAGCTACCATATGCCCTGGAAGTCAACGTAGGTGGGTCTTTAGGTCATTCCCAATGACTGTCCGATGTTGGCAGTCATGATACTAAGCTCTCCCATGACCCTGAAGATGGGTTGAGTTTCGCCAGGAAGTAAACCGGGGCAGGATCTACACTACTCATTTATAATGGTATTGACAACTGTTGGGGGCCATGATACATTCCATCTATTGTTTTCAAACAGCTTTCAAAGTGTTATATCCTGTTTAGTGTAGATCTGGCCAGCTTGTGTTGTTGCTTTGACCCACACTCAAGTCAGGGGTCTGGACACAAAGCCCTATGAGGAGAGACTGAAAGAACTGGGCATGTTTAGCCTGTTGAAGAGAGACATGATAGCACTCTTCAAATACTTGAAAGGTTGTCATGCAGAGGAGGGCCAGGATCTCTTCTCGATCATCCCAGGGTGCAGGACATGGAATAATGGGCTCAAGTTACAGGAAGTCAGATTCCAGCTGGACATCAGGAAAAACTTCCTGACTGTTAGAGCACTATGACAATGGAATCAATGACCTAGGGAGGTCGTGGGCTCTCCCACACTAGAGGCCTTCAAGAGGTAGCTGGACAGTCAGGGATGCTTTAAGGTGGATTCCTACATTCAGCAGGGGGCTAGACTCGATGGCCTTATAGGCCCCTTCCAACCCTACAATTCTATAATTCTATGAGCAGAAACAAAGGAGGATGTCTCCATGCCAGAGAGTGGAATTAGCCCTATTGGCAATTTGAGTAATGTTGACTTGCATCACCACTAGATTGACTTCTGTGATGGAGGAGAAAACCAAACCTGGTAATGGTTGAACCCATCTAGAGGCAATAAAGGCCTTGTGAATGTACATAACTCTGTGTTCGTTAGCACATTTATCTTAAAGTGGCACTGGCCAACGCACCCTCATCTAGAACGTCATCGACGCCAATTGCTCGGCATTGCTAAAAGAACGTAAATACTTCTTCCGCGTCAAGATTTCACAACAAAGCTACACAGGCTGGCAGGTGGGGTGGAGAACCCTTATATTACGAACTCCCAGACAGAGACGACAGGGCTGCATTTATGCAGGGCAAAAGTTAAAGAGTAAATAACATGCTAGATGGCAAGTTACAGGCTAGGTATTAGCAAAAATGTGTCATATAAAAAAAGCCGTACAAAAGCTTTCCAAAAACTCTTTAGAAAAGAAAAAAAAACCTTGCTTTCTCTGGACTGGGAGGGGAATCTTCCACACCCTGTAATTTGAATTCCATCCCAATGTTGCTGTTTAAATCCTTGTAAAATGATAAGCAGGAGTGCATCTGTATAAAGCGAATGTACAATCCAACAGCAGCAGATGGAACATTTGGACAAAACAGGAATGGGAACCCCAAAATAGCAGTGAGTGAAAGCTGTACTCCTTTTTTCAGGCAACTGGTCTAGTTACAAAGGCTGGCATTTACAAATCAGCTGCTGCAGAACAGTTTCAGTTACATCCCGTTCAAGTTTAGGGAACTATGCCCAGAGTCCGAAATGTAGCTTTTAATACTCAGTGTCTCCGTGGTTTTCACATAGTGACTCTCACTCCCACGTCAGCTTCTTTTCCCAACATATCTGCTCGAGTCTAAAGGAAAGGGTTGTCCATGGTTAAAGGCATACTTCCGTCTTGCACCTACATTTGGCGAATGAGATTGAGAGGACTCGATTCCAGCACTTGGGACAAACTGCTTCTCTCTTTCGTCTCCCAGTTTCTCGCTTTGTCTTCGGGCATGTGTTCTACCGCCGTTTGACAGACGTTTTATTAGTTCTCCTGATAGACTTGGTCCTAAAACCGCATGGTGATCTCGGGAACCAGAGAGGTTACGTCCGTCGGGCATGAAAGACAATCGATGGAATAACCTTGAAATGCCCCTTCTTGGACCACAGGAGAAAATATTGATCAGAGGAAACTCCCTAGCCCAACTGAAGAAGAAAGTTTCCCCGCAGTTTCCAAAATTAAGTGAGGAAAGACAGGATCAAATAGAGATTTGGTACGCAATCCTTCTTCAAGGCTGAGCTGCCCAAGATTTGTCATCTTCCTTGATCCTGATGCCGTTTCTGTTTGGACCTTTTCTTTTTATCCCCCGATTTGGGCTTTAACGCACACACGCAAGCGGATACCCCAGCAATGGCTTTGGGCAGGTCCGTCCCTTTTTGCCACTTGTTTTTTTCCTTGTCGTACACCTGGACGGTTCTGGAGAAGACGGTGTCTTCCCAGCTGTAGCCCCCAAGGATGTAGATCTTCCCTTCCCAGGCGGCCACTCCAGACTCGCTGTTGGCTTGCAACAAGGGGGCCACCCTGGTCCACTGATTGCATTGTGGGCTGTAAGACTCCACAGCCAAAATGTCAAAGCGGGTCATGGTTTCCAGGTAGTCGTCACTGCCGCCGATGGAGTAAACGCTGTCCTCCAAGGTGCACATGCTGTGCCAGCCACGGGCGGTGATCATCGGCCTCTTCTCTTCCCACACGTCCGTGCGATAGTCGTAGCAGAGCAGGTTTTTGCGATAGGGACCAATTTGATAATCGTGGCCTCCCGAGATATAAACGAAGTCGTTGTGGACGGCGCCTGCATGGCCATAGGTAAACCTAGGGCAGAAAGGGGAAAAGACGCGCACACAAATATCATGGAATCAATTGCGGAGCTTATTTTCAGGATCCCTTTCAAACAGGTTAAGCCCTTTAGAAGTCCTATTACGCTTTTTAATTTTTTGGTGGCTTACAGGATGCCACAAGTCTGCTCAGTTTGGAGTTCTCCTACCAAAGGGTTGCACAACTTCAGGCCCGGGGTGAAATCCGACCTACCTGGACACCCCTACTTTCCCTGGCCTTGGCCCCTTTTCTTGAACTACCGATCATTGGGGGGGGGGGGGTCTCCCAGCTTTTGTGCAGATTTTTCCTCTTCTAAAGGGTTGAAATGCCTCTCCGAAGGCTGAGTTACTGGTATACGAGCTTTAGGCTAAAACACCCTGGTAGGTTTGGTCCATGCACACAGACTGGTCTCCTTGGATCACAGTCCTGACCTCAGCACTAGAAATCAGCAGTGCATCCTATTAGTTCTACAGAGCTTTTGCGATCTCAGAGCCCATGTTCCAAAAATCTTTCAACATTTTAAAAGCCTTCATGCTCCTTACTGCTCTTTTTCCTCTGGCGTGCCACCACCATCTTGCCACCGCCAAGGTGAGTAAGAGCAAGAGGTGACAAGCAAACCGCTCACATTTGCAAATTTTACCAGGAAGCTTAAATCACAGTTTTTGCAACATTATAGAGCTGGAAAAGTGCAGAAAAGGGAAACTAAAATGACCAAGGGGCTGGATCATTTCCCCTTTAAGAAAAGGTTACTACTACTGAGATTGTTTAGCTTGAGGAAAAGGAGGCTAAGGGGATAAATGGTAGAGGTGGACAAAATTATGCATGGTGTGGAGAATGTAGAGAGGGAGACATTTTTCTCCCTCTCCCATAATACTAGAACCCAATAGGGTCATCCCATGAAGCTGATTGGTGGGAGATTCAGGATAGATAAATGAAGGACTTCTTCACACAGGGCATAGTTAAACTATGGAATGTACTACCACAAGATGTAGCGATGGCCACCAATGTGGATGGCTTTAAAACGGAGTTACACAAATTCTTGGAGATGGCTACTAGTCCTGATGGCTATATGCTACATCCAGTATCAGAGGCAGTGTGTCTATGTACAGAAGTTGCTGGGGAACATGGGCAGGAGGGTGCTGCTGCACTTGTGTCCTCCTTGTGGGTTCCTGGTCAACAGTTGGTTGGCCACTGTTCACACAGTGGATTAGACAGGCCCTTGGTCTGATCCAGCAGAGCTCTTCTTAAGTTCTTTTGATTTCTTCCCAAGACGGACCCAATTTACCTTGGCAAGCCTGCTACATAGGACCAGTCATCTTTCTCAGGGCTGTAGATCTCCACGGATAAAAGTGCCCCATTTTCGTTCCTTCCACCCACAGCCACCAGCATGCCCTTGACGGCCGCCAAATAGAAGTCCACTCGACGCTGCCTCATGGAGGCAAGCTGGAAAAGAAAAAAGGGGTGGGGGAAAAGAGCACAAACCAATATCTTTGAATGATAGCTGGCTACTACAGGTAGTACGTTTGCCACAGCCTAGGTCAGGGGTGGCTAACTGGCAGCTAACTGTCAAACTAGAGACAGGGTACAAACAGAGGTGTAGCGGACCCAGGGGTCGTAGGGACACAATGCCAGCGCTTTTTTAGTAGCAGGGACATTAATGTCATTTGTCATCCCATTCCCTGTTCCATCTGAGCTCAGTTGCAATCCTTGCAGTAGCTGGGGGAACAGACTTTTCCCAGCGACAACATCCCTGTTGTAATTTAGGGATGTACGGATTGTGTAACATCTATTCCGTCTGCATTTTGCAGATTGTCAGGCACCTTTTGTTCCGCCGTTTCCCCATTGCTGGAATCGGGTTGTTAACTCAGTTTCTGAATTTGTGCAAATTTGCTTGTGTGCAAATGCGACTTCCCCCCAAAATGCACATTTTCACACTTTAGCCAATGGGGGAAATGTGCATTTTTGGCCAGGTTTTGAAATTATTGTGTATTTTCTATGATGAAATGTGTGCCAAATTCCCGAAGGTTAGGAAAGCAGTCTGCTCCATACTCCCTTCTGTGGCAATGGTGGGAATAGACCCCTCCCTCAGGGGGCTATAGGATACACCACAGCAGGGGTACCTGGGGGGGCATAGCTTCACCCAGATGGGGCTGGCACCATGTGTCAAACTCTGACAGCTGCGTAAGTTTGCTTGAAGGCTTCATTGTATCAAACTAAGGGCTATTTGAACCTGTCCAAAATTGAGTCTGTTTGCTCGTAAGCTAAATAGGAAACTGATGTTCTTATACAGCCTCCCTCTATATAGTCTGCCGCCATTACTGGGATTTTCTTGTGTTGCAAAATACATTTTTAATCTCCAGAGAATTGCCTGGAGATTAATTTCCCACCCTCCCACCTCCAACATACAGACACCAAAATACACAGGTTGGTCATATCAGGTTTAGGGCATCTCTCAGTATAAGCTAGAGTACACAGGAAACAAAGGCAAACAATACAGATTAGTTCAATACTAGGTCTACTGGTCCTTCCTGAGTGGGTACAACTCCCTCTTTTTCTCCATTATACTTTTCTGCACCACCACAAACGCTAGAAACTTTTAATAGTTGTGGTGGATAGTTTGGTGAAAACGTCAATCCGATATCAGAGGCAGGATGCGACTGCTTCCTTCCTACTTGTGGGCTTCCACAGGCCACTGTGTGAACCGAATGCTGGACTGACTAGATGGGCCCTTGGTCTCATCCAGCATGGCTCTTCGGATATTCTTGGGGGAGGAAAAATCCCTTCCTTCGAGACATAAAAGGTTAAAAGAAATACGTATTACAGCTCAAGCCTCACCTTTATCCACTGGTTACACCGAGGGTCATACCTATATAGAAGATTGGAGGCCGCATCGCCGCCGTTGTCTCGCGAAAAACTCCCCCCGGCGATGAAGAGGAACCCTCCAAGCGCCGCCACGCAGTGGTGGCTCCGCCTCGCCGGGAGCGGCGTCTCCCTCACCCACTGTCCTGTTTTGGTGTCAAGGAAGCAGGTGTCGTCGCTCAACTCCAGGCAGTGTTCTGACACCTCCCCGCCTACGAAGAGGAGCTTCTCCTTGCTCGCGCGGAGCGTGGTCCGCTCGTTCTGAAGGACCGGCTGAGCCGCGACGTTGTTGTGGTAGTGGACCGCCTCTTCGACGAAGCCCTCGCAGTTGGCTTCTTTTGGGAGGAGAGAGCAGACGGCCGGCTTGACCCGGTGCAGGAGGTCGCTCTTTGGGATCAAGGGGAAATGGATGTTTTCCAAGACCCGGTAGGCCTCCGTTCCCCTTTCTGGATACTGCGTCAGCCACTGCAGCGCGGCCTGCAGCAAGTCATGTTCACACTCCTGCTGGACGTCGTCGCTGCTGAGGTACTGGCACAGCTTGTGGATGGAAACGTTCTGCAGGAAGTCCGGCGTAAAGGACAGCGTGCCAAAGTTCCTCAGGATGAAGGAGTCGATGTACGCGTCCAGGCGCCGGAGGTTGTAGATAGAGGCCAGCTCTTGGAGGTACAAGTAGTTCTCCTCGTTGACCTCGTTTTCTAGGTACTCGCAGCAGAAGTCGACCACCTTCCAGATCTGCAGCAGGTGGGCCGTCTCCAAGATGTAGTCGATGTTCCCGCCGTCGAGGGACAGGTCGCAGCCGTACAGGAAGTCCACGACGGCTTTGAGGCCCAGGTAGGAGGCTCCGAAGAGCTCGACCTCCTTCTGGTAGGCCTCCCGCATGCCAATGGTGAACATGGAGTTGAAGTAGTCACTGCAGACCGCCAAGATGTTCCGATGGGCAGGGACCCTTTGCTCGTCCACAACCAGGACGATGTCGCAGAAGAAGCCCCGGTGCCTCTGTTCATTCAAGCTCTGAAGAACTAGGCTGGCGTGGTCAGCGCACGTGTACACCTGAAATATAGAATGGATGTCAACTCACTATTGCCCTCAGAGGCATCGGCGGTTTTCCTTTCTTACATTTAAACTATGTAGGCGGTATAAAAACGTAATGAATAATAAAATAATAATAATGTTTTGGTAGAAAGGTGGGCTATAAATCAAATAAATAAATATCCTGCCTTTCATCAAACAAACAAACACCCAGAAAACAACACCGTTAAAATAGCCACCAGTACAATAATAAAAAAAAATAAATCTCTAGTAACATCGATCAGCAGCGGCAGAGCTAACCTTTCCTAAATGCCCGGGAAAACAATAAAAGTCACAGACCTTCGAGGAGTCACTTATCTTGTGCGGGCGGGAAATTCTTGCTTGCCTTGTTCCCTCCATGTCTGTGCAGCTTCTTTTGATCCTTAGGGTGGAGATGGGGAATGGGAAACAAAGAAACAGAGAAACATACTTGTATCAGCCCAGTCCCCTCCTATAGAAAGAGATAAGAAACTATGATCTGGGGTTCACTGCAAAGCAGTGAACTTCTACAGACTGCATCCGTCTAAACTCCCTGATGGGATGCAGGTCAATGCATGTCTACTCATGACAGGTTGAAATACCTGCTCCGTCACAAAGACCGCTGGTGCCCTTGGGACAACGCAGGCTCTTTCTGCCTAACCTACCCCACAGGGCTGTTGGGAAGAAAAAAAAAATGGGGAGGGGGAGAAAGTGTTATGTCGTCTTCTTCTTGAGCTCCTCAGGGGGCAAGGTGGGATGTACGTGTAAGAAACAAATACATAAGTGTCAAAGGGATATAGTCCCAGGAAAGAGTGCACTTGAACCGCAGCCTTTAAAGTGTGGGAATGGCAGTCTTGATTGCATTCAGAGATGTTAAAAAAATAATAATAGCATTCTCCCAGGGGAAGGAGTATCAAAATACTTCAGGAAAAGTATCATGTCAGTAACAAACACGCAAGCATTCCAGATAGTTAAAAGCTTACGCAAAACATTTCCATTTAGCTAAGACAAACAATTCGGGTTATAGAAATTACGGCTTACCCGGGAGTAAGCCCCACTGAACTCAATGGGACTTACTCCTGAGTAGAAATAGGATGGCACAGTCAAGTTGGTGCACGTTAGTCTACTCGAGAGGGAGGTTGTATTCCCTCCCTAAAGCCTGTAATGGGCTCCGCTCAGCTTCAAGTTTGTTTTTGAACTTGAACCAGTCCTCTTGTTTTTGAACCAGGAAATTGGGGTGGTGGGTGGAGAGAAAGGTAGGAGACAGAAAAAGAATTTTGGGTGGAGAAGAGGGGACAGAAAGGGGAAATCTTTTAAAAGTTTGGGTTGGGAGGAGAGAAGGTAGATTTTTTTTAAAAAAGTGCATTTCTTGAAGGCACAAGAGAGAAAAGGGTGAAAAAGAGGACACCCATTCTAAGCGTGTGGCAGAAGGGAGGACGTGGGGGGGGCGTGAGATAAAGAACCCACATCCTCTGCCCACCCCCAGACAAGAAGTGCAATGCATTGGAAACGACCCCCATTTTCTCCGCCTAAGGTCTCTCGTCCTCCCCCCCCCCCCATCTTCAGCGCCAAAGCAGCCCCGATTTTTTTTTAACTTGTGACTACCAGCGCTGTCTTTTATCTTTCATTTTTACTCTAGGGTAGCTGCAGGAGGGGTGGGGGCGGCAATCCGGATTTTCAAAGCCTTCAGACCCTCTCCGCTATGCTACGGTCCCGATCCAGATCAGGGCCTTGCACCTACTCTAGAGTAACCACAAAAAAAAAAGAGAGGGGGGAGCGATGGGCGGGACAAAAGGCCGCAGCTTCTAGATGCGGATTAAAAGCCGTGTCTGGTTTTTGACCCTGAGAGCCGACAAGAGCGCGATCGCGCGCGCGGTGGGGACGGCCGAACGGACGACGCGTGTCCGGGGTGGGACGACGAGCGGGAGGGAAAAGGGAGGCTTTGGAGGATGCTGCGGCTCCAGAGTTTCCCATCATGCTTCACCCCGGGAATGCTCAGGGCTAAGGAGCCCAGCTGGCCCCGGGAGGCGCGGAGGCCCCGCAGGCGGCTGCCTCGGTTGCAGCGGCGGCGGCGGCTGTTGCTCTTACCGCACGGCTCAGGGCTGCTGCGGGCGCCGCTGCATGGCTTCTCCTCTCCTGCTGCAGCCATCTCTTTAAAAACCAGGAACTGCGGGCGAGATTGAGAGGGGAACACACCAATGGGAGCGCGCAGGAGGCTGGCTGCTGGGGTGGGACTTAGCCCAGGCTCTGGTTCTTTCAGCCCAGCGAGGGAGTTGCAAGCAGAAAAGAAAGCCAGGCAGGGCAGCTGCAACCTCCTCCGCAGCACGGAGGTCAGCCTGCCCCGGCATTTAAATTCCGCTCAGGGCTGCCGGAGGAGGAGGAGGAGGAGGAGGAGGAGGAAGAGGAAGAGGAAGAGGAAGGCGCCTCTCTCCTTGGACGCGCTTTGGTCTGGAAGCTGGGAAAAGGGCATTCAAACTGGCCTATAGCAGGCGCGACTTTAAGGACCATGTATTCATTTGTTGCATTTCTGTACCGCCCGATGGGCGAAGCGCTCTGGGCGGTTCGCAAACACCCAACCCATCCCACGCAGTTCAAGATAGGGAAACAAACCGCAACGTAAAGAAGCGCAATGTAAAAGCACCACCAGGATACAACCGAGCAGCAAGGCAGCGTTTTATGCCGATTAAAAAGACAGTTTTAGGACAGCAAAGACAAAAAACGGAGGTGATAAACTGGTAAAAGACTGGGTGAATAAAAAGGCGTGGAAAAAAGTATAAAGAGGGCGCCAGGCGAAGCTTTCTAGGGAGCACATTCCACAACCAGGGTGCCACAGCAGAGAAGGCCCTCCTCCTGGTAGCCCCCTTTGGCAAAGGCTCCGTCCCGCTTGTGTTTCATGGATTGAGAACATAAGAAGAGCCCTGCTGGATCAGACCAAGGGTCCACCTAGTCTAGCACTCTGTTCAAACAGTGGCCAAACCAGCTGTTGACCAGGGACCCGCAAGCAGGACACAGTGCAATAGCACCCTCCCACCCTGTTCTCCAGCAACTAGTGCATATAGGCTTACTGCCTCTGATACTGGAGGTTGCACATCGCCATCAGGACTAGTAGCCACTGACTAGTCCCTAATGGGATCGGAACAATATTTTTAAAAAGACAATGTTTAAATCCACTTTTAATAAAACTTTTTTGAAATTGGAGGGATATAGGAGGAAGAATATCCAGAGGGGCAGCCAGACACTGCAGCGAAAAGAACAAATGTAAAAAGATTTCCAAAGTGTTGGTGGGAAGGGGTGTCACAGAGGCAGATCCTACCACGATCTGTGTGCATTCAGTAGACCACACAAACAATCCATAGGTGTCTAGAAACTATATAGTCACAGAATCATCTACATGGTTGGGGAGACTTCATTTGGATGTGTGTAGGATGTATTGCGACCAAAGCCTGAGCACATAAACAGGGTTATTTATTTATTTGCAGTATTTTAATGCTGCTCCTCAGTCAAAAAGGCCCCCAGAGCGGCTTCCATATAATCAGTTCAACAAAACAGTCTCTGCAAGCAGGTGTACAGTCCAAAGAGACACAACACACAAGGAAAAAGGAATGAGCAGGGAAGAGGGGGGAAATGAATGTTTTCAGGAGGAATGGCCCTGCTTCCTCTTTATGGGATGGAGGGTGGGGGCCTACACTTGCTCAGGAGAATACTAACCAGCATTCTGAAAACTCTTTTTTTGAGTTAAGACAAACAAACAACTCCCAAATCATTTGGCAACTCTTCAAATTAAATAGAACAGAGGCTTCGAGAGACCCCAGGAGAGGAGAAACACTTTGCTCAGTCTTCTCCTAGGGCAGCCTTCCCCAACTCACTGCCTCCCAGATGTTTTGGATTTCAGTTCCCATCAGCTCCAGCAAGTATGATCAATGGTCATGAATGCTGGGAGTTGGAGTCCAAAACCTCTGGAGGGCTTATATGCCTGCCAGCCTTCCGGTTCTCCCAGCCTTGAGGTATCGAAATTCCTGCAAAATTTGGCAGAGTGCAATAGTTTCTAAGAGCCAGACAGGAAGATAAGCTTTTTCCCCCTGATCTCTGCAGTGACCAAGGTGGAAATCAAGCTGCCTTACTTGGTTTGTTAGGTTCCAGGGTTTACTGGGAATCTGGATTTCTGTCCTGCTGCCTCCACCTGCTCTCTGTCATATCACAGAAACCAGAAACACGCCAGACCAGCAGGGGGAGGTATCTGCATCGGAAACAAAACTGGGGAACTAAGATTCAAGTCCCTACTTTAAGTGATAACTACTCCCAGGTTGTAATTCAGGTGAAAATACCCATGCTGGGGGTTCAAAGCAGTGATCTGAGCAACGACTTCTAGTCAAAGTTTACCAAGAGCTGTATTGGTTCTGCCCAGTTTTAACAGCATCATTTCCAGAGAGAGATGATTTCCCAAACTGCTAATTATAATTAGAATGGGCTGGATCCAAATTTATGTTGAATCAGCTGCACTAGTAGAAGTGGGCTTCCTTGCCCCCTCCTTCCCATGGCAACAGCCCTAGGGACCCCTGGAAAGTTTACACTGACAGTCAAGGGTCTCTGCTAAATGGGGTGAGCCCTTGCACATGTGGGGAGTGGGGATCCCCCAAAACTGGGCAGAAGATAGATCCTAGATCCAACCCCTAGTGTGTGTGTGCGTGTGTGTATCCCTGCCGATTTCACATATTTATTCAATGTATTTGGAGTTCTGTCCTTTCTTTACACAAGGTTTATGTGGGTTACTGCATTAGTAGAGCAAATGCCAAGAGAAGGTCAGTTGAAAGCAGATGTGTCCTAAAAAGATCTAATTCCCATTCAAAGGGTTAATCCAGTAGCCAGAAGCCGGTTAACATTTTAAAAAAAAGAGGGGAGGGCTGGCAAATTTTCCCAGTGTTGGTGATTGCCCAGTCAAAGAGTGTCCCGCAGCTTCAGACAACCACTGGAATCCATGTTCCATAGAACAATTCTCACGTGCTTCCTCCAGAAAGCTCTACAACTAGTGCCTCTATCTAGGTCGTTGGTGGTGTGGCACATGAAGAGGAGCCCAGGGGCATGCCGTTGTGCCAGGTTTGCTCACTCCAGGAGAACAGGACTAGTTAAAACTTGTCGGTCATCTTCCACCCTGCAGAAAATGCCAACTTTTATTTTTATTTTAGCATCTGTTTGAGGCTTTGGGACCATTTTTTGCCTCTGCATAAGAACCGCATTGCTGTGCAGCACATGCATGGAGAATGCTGCAAGTGTTCAGCCGGATCAGTGCCTCCCTTCCAAACATGATGGGATGGGTAATTACAGGGACATTTCCCACCATGCACAGTGGACTGACCCTGTGGCTGGTAACCCTGCCTTGCTCTTCCCTGACCGAGCCTGTGATCCTCTAGCAGATTTACGTGGGAATGGATCGCAGTGGGACTTGCTTCTGAGTAAACATGCATGGGGTCAAGACAGCGGACATTGACCATTCCAGAACAAAGACTGACTGCAGATCACTTCTCTAGTCATTGTGCGAGAGCAAATCTATAATAAATTCTACCCTTGATAAAGAGCTCCGTTCATAAGCCGTCTTTTCCTTGTACAATAAACCTTCTATAGTACCTTCAGTCTTTTGTTCTTAGCCTTGATTTTCCATTGATGGTGTGCAAAGTTCCATGTTTTGAGTCAGGATGCTTTTGAATACTAGATGCTGGGGGATAAATGATAGCAAAAGATTACCCTTGTGTCTTGTATGTGGGCTTTCTGGAGTCACCTGGCTGTCCGCTGCTGGAAGGAGGAGACTGGGCGAGATAGACCATTCTTGTCCAATCTGGTGTCTGCCAGACATGTTAGTCTATAGCTTCCACAATTCCCATCCAACATGGAAAACCCTGCAGGCTGGGGATGATGGGAGTTGTTATCAAGGCATCTGGGAGAGGCTGAGATAGACAGTCAATCTGATTGAACATGGTTCCTTTTTCCTTTCCTTTTGTTCTTGTTAGCTAGGCACGGAACTTCCACATCTACCTGTCTGCCCACTGTTGGAATCAGTTTCTTGGGCAGGAATACCTGGTAGGCCCTTCCAGATGTTTTGTGGACTGCAACTCAAATATATATTTTAAAAATACCAGCATATTTTAGCTTCAAGCTCTTACTGCCAGTAAGTAAGCCTTAGGAGAGGCATTTCAACTCTTGAGAAGGGGGGTGGGTAAGACACGAAAGTGAAGGAATTCCTGAAGGATTGGGGGAAGGCATGGGGTGATTACAAATGGAAGATAACATTGTCTGGATCCCAGGTTAAATTCCTTGAATGAGGTGGGCATAATTAAAACCTTATCTGGAAGCGCCCTAAGATTTCTCTGAGCACATATCCCCTGAGTCAATGCCTCTGAAGACCTGACAAAGATTGCTGATAGCCTGTCAGGTGATGTGTCTCATTGGGAGCTAAGATGGCCCCTGAAGGCATAGATGATGGCCATGATGAGTCATGCTCATTTCCCCCACTAGACAGTGAGTCAGGTCTGCGTGTACACAGGAGACAAAAGAGAAATCCTACATTTTATGAGCAAGGGACTGGAAGAGACACACACACTGCAAGAATCCTACGGTGCTGATGAGCCCCTTAGGGCGCAATCCTAGGTACATTTAGACAGAATAAGTCCTGCAACAGTCATCATGCCTGGTCAACCATGCTGGCTGGGGCATGCTAGAAGCCATAGCACTCTTTCTTTTCTGTCTAAACATGCATAAGGTCGTGTGCTTAGAAACCTAATGAGGAAGCAATATCTATTGGGGTGTTACTGGTGTGAACTCCCACCTATGCTCAACTTTTATAGATGTGTAAGTAGCCATGGATAACAAGAACAATGCACACCACCTGGGATCACATGCCAAGGAAACAAAACCTTGGCTAACACTCACACCCCTGAAGTGCCCATTGCTTGGAAGACTGGGATACGAGGGTGCAGAAACATTGATGCCTCACCTGTTTGCCTGATCTTTTTTATTTATTTGTTACATTTATATCCCGCCTTTCCCTCCAGGTAGCCCAAGGTGGCATACATGCTCCCCCACACCTTATCCTCACTACAACCCTGTGAAGTAGGTTAGGCTGCGAGTCAGCAACTGGCCCAAAGTCACCCAGTGAGCTGCTTTTTGGCTGGGTGGGGACTTGAACCCAGGCCTCCCCAGTACCAGTGTAACATCTAACCTCTACACCACAATGGCTTGTGGTCTACAAGGCAGCGGACAAATATATATATATATATATATATATATACAAAAACTGCACACATTAAACATAAGATTTCTGTATTTCTTTTCAGAAAAAAAGCAGCATTGGCAAAGGAAAAAAGGAGTTATTCTCCAGCTGCTGTTCTTTAAAGATTCAGCAGTGGCCATGAGAAAATACCCCCTACCTCAAATTATGTATCTAGAGATAGAGATTAGCTAGGCTGACCATATGAAAAGGAGGACAGGGCTCATTTAACTTTAACAGAAAAGGGAATTTCAGCTAGTGTCATTTGTATGCAATTAGTCCCGGGTGAAATTCCCTCTTCATCACACAGTTAAAGTTGCAGGCACTATACTAGAGTGGCCATATACAAAAGAAGGCAGGGCCCCTGCAACTTTAACTGTTGTAATGAAGAGGGAATCTCACCAGGTATGAATCGCATACAAACGATGCTGACTGAAATGGCCTTTTTTCTACAATTGTTAAAGTTACATGAGCCCTGTCCTCCTTTTCATATGATCAGCCTAGATTAGCATATTCAATTTTTTGTTGGTTTCATTTGTAGATTCCTGTCCTAGGAAGGAACCCAGGTCCTGAATCTTATAAATGCTTTACAATCTACTTTTATTTATTTCTTTTTAACTTCAGGTCCCATTTTCCACTGTGCTCACGGCTTCCTCCTTTTATGGCGGGAGCTGGGGGGGGGGGGCGGGAATGTGAAGGCAACAGACACCTGTTTAAACTTAATGAAGCACAAATGGAAGCAAATGTGTTTTAGGGTTGGGCCTAAAAGACTCCCATTCAGTCAAGGAGGACTCTTTGATTTCGCGCCAGAGCAGAGACCCGAACCCCCGCCCCTTGCACGCCCCCCCCAAATCGTGTCTCACTTTGTACTCCAACCCTGTGATGGTGTTGTTGTCATAGTAACCTTTGCACGACATCCGAAGGACAGATGAGAATCATTAGATCCCCTTAAAGACAAATTCCAAGTCAGCAGAATATATATATATATATATATATATATATATTCTTTTCAAAGACTCCCTACACATCTTCTGGGGGCGGAGAGAGCGATTGCATCACCACGCAGAAATCCTAGCAATGCTTTGCAGAACAGGGAAGAAAGAGTCCGTGTAGGCGGTAAGGAAAGACCACTCCGTTCCAGAAGAGAGGGGTGTTCAGTAAATGTCCGGGGGAAAGGAGAGAGGGAGGGGGGTTGGAAAGAAAGCCAGCCGCCGCCTCCTCTTGAAAAGGGACCAATCGAGTGACACCAGAGAAGAGGCCGGGGCTTTTTTTCCTCCCCGGATCGGCAGCGAAGGGGTTAATCGGGATCCGCTCTGACTGATCATTTCGGCGAGGCGGTGTGTGAGCCAGGACTGCATGATCGACTGCATCATTAACAGCCCTTTGCTTTCTCTTTTGCTTCTTCCTTCTCTTCCTTTTCTCCTTCTTTTGCTTTGGACCTTTACCAAGCAGCTCCTGTGTTCACATCAGAGCACCCACGCTACGGAGAGAGAACCGTCTCCTTGGATGCTTTACAACTACCCAAATCTATACCGGTGTATGAAGAGAAGAGGGACGGCAGAGAAAGAGAGAGAGAGAGAGAGAGAGATTCTCCATTCATCTGGATCCCACGTTCTGCTGCCTTCACGCCCACCCCTGTCCTTGAATCGTGAGAGACCTCCTCCAAGAAATGGCCACGAAAATCGACAAAGAGGCGTGCAGGGAAGCGTACAATCTTGTGAGAGACGATAGCACGGATGTTAACTGGTAAGATGCGACGTGCGTCGGACTTGGTCACATCTTTTGTTTAAAAGCACAGGTGGGGGGGGGGATGTTCTCTCTAGCCTTTCAAAGCTGGTCCTCAATGGACCCATAATCCTGACCGGTAGATAGAATTACTTGGGTAAAGCACACCATTATGGGGAATGCCCCGTAGGAGAGCGGTTAGGCCGCTTACAGTCTGGAAAGGGAAGATTGGGAATTGGGAATCCTGTGACTGCCTGCGTCCAGTGTGTGAAAGAGGAGTGTGGAGGAAATGGCCCATAAAAAGTTTAAACATAAAGGACACCACACACACACTTATGCTTCCTTCGGCTCACATGAAATCTTTCATTATGTCTTTTCCTTCCTGCTTCCCAAAGGGTATCCTTTAAGTACGAGGGATCTACAATTGTCCCAGGACACCATGGAGCTGATTATGAAGAGTTTATAAGGGAATGTACAGGTAAGGGCACTTTACTTTCTTCGGTAGATGACGTCAGCTGATGTGGAGGAATAAACGGCTGAACAAGAGGTCAGCTTTGCTAGTAAAGGGATTTTATATTCCCAAAATGTCTCCTCTGTCCAATGTCTGAGTTTTTGTGATCTCACCCTATGTGTAAGCAGCCTGGTGGAATGATCTCATCCACCTAATCCGTCTTTTGTCTCACCCTTGCATTGGGGGAGGGGGCTTCCCTGCTAGACAAACTTTTATTTCTTTTTTCCTTTTTTCCTTCTTTCTCTTTTTCATTGCTAAACTCTAAAGAATGGAGTACTCTTTCAGGAGAGGGATTTTCCTCTCTCTCTCTAATCCAAGTAAAGGAAGCCATAAAGGAAATGGAGTTTTGTTTTGTTTTTAAAACTCCATTATAAAATAATGGTGGCAACTTATCATCCACCACCAGCAATTTCTTGTGCATGACGGGGCAAATGATGAGCCTGCAGAACCCGGCATTCATTCTGGCCGGGGTGGTATCTTCGTTCATGCATCCTTTGTGTGCTCCTGGAACTGCCCCTCCATTGAAATGAACATAGGAGCACAAGCATGCATTAGCTCTATTTCAGGATCTGCGCCTACACAACACTCTCTGTGTGCTTTGATGTGCATATGGGCCTTTGATTCAGCCGAAATGTCTGAAATCTACCCTGCATCTATTTTTTTATTTAAAACACATTGTTTAAAGAATGCATTTATCCCTGCCCTCCTGTTACCGTGCCTTCAAGGGAGCTTATAAAACTAAAATATGGCTAGTTTTATTTATGGAATCCTAAAACACACTTACTGCCCCATTAGGCACAATGGGACTTACATTTCAGTAAAAATGCATTGGATTGAACTGTAAAGCCATCAGAAATAATGTAGAAATAATGTGCCAATAAAAGCAAACTGAGATCTCGACAACCACGTAGTCCATTAAAAGAAATTGCAGCAGCAACAAAGTAGCCTTAAAAAAAGGAAATGTTGGCAGCAATAAGACAACATTTTTAAAAGCAACAACACCCAAATCCACTAAACCCTCAAGAAACTGATAGTTAGGTTTCAAGTGAATATTTATAGGGGTTATTGCATCATAAGGGTGCCAACACAGAAAAGGCTGTCTCCCTGGTCTCTAACTGCCTCATCTCCAGGCATCTGGAGTTCAAAGAAGGGAAGGTGATCCTTCTGGTACTGGTTATAGATGGCTGGAATGTTGGAGCTATGAGATCTTTGAACAATTCTCTCAGAGTTACCTCTTATGGTGCTTTGTATCCATTTTGGATCTAAAGACTTATGTCTTAAACATACATGAGGATGTACTGTAGTATGCTAGGAGCATGTCAATTTCATTCCTAAATGCTCTTGAATGACCTGTTTCTTTTAAATGGCTGTGAAACTGGCATGCATTAAATAGTTAAATTCAATATTGGCCAGAGGCCAATTTAGGTTGCATCAGGAACTGGCCTCAACTTTGGTTTCCCAATCTATAAAATGGGAAGAATAACTTCTAGGAGTGGGTAGGGTAGTGAAGTCACAGCCGCATTGTCAGTTCAGGAGAATGGCTTCTCTTTGTGCCGGTTGTGTCCCCTTGAAAAAGAAACGATTTGCTTGAACCAGAGTTTATGCGTGAAGCGTGTGAGTGTGCTTGCATGCACTCCAGGAAAGCTGGATTGCAATGGCTTGATTTGGCTGGGAGCAAGCTGATTGGATTTGCAGAGTGGGGTGCAGAGCAATGTAATCTGGAGACTAGAACGGCTTCTCAGTGTGCTTGCTTCTGCAGCTTCATAATACCTGCTCAGCCTATATGTTGTCAATGGATTGTTACAAAAGTGACCATCGTTTTCCAGTGCTCTTTCCCAAGGGTCACACAGAACGCTTTACTGCTCCACGAAAGGGTGCGTGTAGGCACTGTCAAACAAACTCTAGGAGCAAATTCTCCAAACCTCTGAGTGTCATGGAGCGTCAGGTCTGGACAGTTTCCTTATTCATATCCTCTGCTAACGTGCAGAGTGCAAATTGCACTTGGCTCTGATTTTCCATCTGGGGGACAGTCAGTTTTGCCGGAGCGCAGTTAGTTCCTGCTTGCCGTTTGATTTAGAATAACAAAGCAGGA
The DNA here is from genome assembly GCA_029215795.1 of Anniella stebbinsi. NCBI lineage: Eukaryota > Metazoa > Chordata > Lepidosauria > Squamata > Anniellidae > Anniella > Anniella stebbinsi. The sequence goes on from JARDYH010000007.1 coordinate 7,176,785, forward strand.
ACAGAATGGCTCAGCAGGATTGCAGAAAGATGTGTGTGGCGTTGTGTTAGAGATGGACACACCGATGAATGACTTTGTATAAATCTTTTGATGAATGACTCTGTAGAAATCTGTTCATTCGAGCAGCTTCAATTGGGTTCCTCCTTCCCCATGCCAATAACTTGGGGGGAGAGTTTCCCCCTTGCCTGTGGGGCATCAGTGACTACCATAATTATGCTCCATTCACATGAAGAAATGCAAGCGGCTCAGAAGCAGTTGCTCAGGAGGATGTGGCTACATTCTGTGTCGTTCACACATGCTTTATGTAATGGAATTCATTCCACACCAGAAGAATTGTGTTCAGTGAGGTCATACAAAGATATCCCAAAGGCTTATCTGCTCTTGGTTCCTAGAGATGAGGTTTCTCTGTGGTAGACAGGGACAGTGGATACCCTGACGTGGAAGAGAGGCTATCACTGATAAGACTATCAATGGATAACAGTCATGATGATTATATATTTCCTCCAGTATCAGATACGGTATGCATTTGTGTACCAGCTGCTGGGGGCCATAAGCAGGAGGGTGTTGATTCACCCATATTCTACTTGTGGGCTTCCCATGGGCACTTGTTTGGCCACTATGGGAACTGAATGCTGGTCTAGAGAGCCCTGTGGTCTGATCCAGCACGACCCTTTTTACATTCATTTGGGAGTGGAGTAGGCCCTGTTCAAGTAATATTTACATGACCAAATGACTGAGAGGGAAGGGAAAAGTGCAGCAAAGGGCAACTAAAATGATTAAGGGGCTAGAGCATCTCCCTATGAGGGAAGGTTACAACAGGTGGGATTGTTTAGCTTGGAAAAAAGGAGGCTAATAAAGGGAGACCTGACAGAGGGGTCCAAATCATGCCTGGTGTGGAGAATGTGGATTGGGAGACATTTTTCTCCTTCTCTCAAAATGCTAGAACCCAATGGGGTCATCTCATGAAGCTGATGTGGTGGGGGATTCAGGACAGATGAAAGGAAGGACTTCTACACACAGTGCATAGTTAAATTATGGAATTCGCTACCACAAGATGTGGTGATGGCCACCAATTTGGATGGCTTTAAAAAGGGGTTGGCTAAATTCCTGGAGGAGAAGGCTATCAATGGGTACTAGCCATGATGGCTATGTGCTACCTCCAGTATCCAAAGCAGTCAGCAGTGGGAACTGCTATGGGGAAACCATTACCTTTAAAGCCCTACATGGTTTGGGTCCAGGTTACCTGTGGGATCACCTTCTGCCATACAATCCACTCCACACACTCAGGTTCTCTGGGAAGAATTTACTACAGTCAGCCAAAACTAGGCTGACAACCGTTACCCAGAGGACCTTCTCTTTTGCCGCTCCCAGACTGTGGAATGGCCTGCCGGGAGAGATCCACCAACTTCACAGTCTTCCAGAATTTAAGAAAGCTATAAAGACTGATCTCTTCCGGCAGGCCTACCCAGTCGAATTTTAAGAGTTTTATTGGTATTTTAGTAATGTATTAATTTTATATGCTTTTAATCAGTTTTCCGTATTTTATATCATTCGTGTTTGATCTTGTTCCCTGCCTCGATCCGGAGGGAGAGGCAGGTAATAAATAAATAAATAAATAAATCATTATTATCATTATTGAGAGATGAGAGTCAGAGGAAAGGGATTGGGGTATGTTTAGCATGGGGAAGAGAAGATTAAGAGGAGATATGATAGCTACCTTCAAAGATTTGAAGGGCTGTCACAGATGATGAAGCAATTTTAGTTTGGGTTACTCCAGAGGATAGGACCTGAACCAATGGGTTCAAATGACAAAAAAGGGGTTCAGCAGACTGCCTCAGAAGGCGGTGGACTCTCCTTCATTAGAGGTTTTTGAGCACTTATCCAAGGATGCCGTAGTAGTGGTCTTCCTGCATCAGCAGGGGGCTGGACTAGATGACCTTTGAGGTGCTTTCCAGCTCTATGAGAAGGCAGATTTTCTTTACCTGCAATCGTTGGGAAGCAGCAGAGAAGGCAGGTGATAGCTCAGTTAGCATTGTGCAAGCATGTGGTTGCTGATTGGCTTGCCACTGCTTTTACAGGCCTGGGCAGCCAGCCAATCAGCCACTGTATGTTCGCATGGTACAGACTGAGCTTCCACCCTGTTTCTGCCGTTGCCTCCTGACTGGTTGCCGGTAGGGGTGGGCATTCCCTTCCTCCTGTGGTTGCCCACTGCAATGGCTCTCACCAGTGAACTGTCTCACCAGATGCCACAGGCTCAGTGCAAGAATGGGAAGAGTCCTAGCTAGTGCTAGCTCTAGGTTTTGGGGGGCTCTTGGGCAAGACACCCTCCATGGGTTCCCTCCCTTCTCACCTCCACTGACAAGTCAACGAGCAAATCAGCAATGGCATCTCATGTTCCTCCTTCCCACCATCACCATTGTCTGGGCCAGAGCGAGAGGCAAGTGAACAAGCCGATTCCAATGGTGGGGTTGTCACACAGAGGAGGGCCAGGACTGGATGCAGTACTCAAGATGAGGTCTAACCAGTGGCGAAGAGAGAGGAACCGGTACCTCCTCCAATTTGGAAGCTATGCTTCTATGAATGCAGCTCAAAATAGCAGTTGCTTTTTTGCAGCCGCATCACACTGTTGGCTTTCTTGGGAAAAAAACCCATTCTGCTATCCACAACGACGGTGAGGATTGCAGCTGGCACAGAGAGGTCTGGTGTGCATGCATGCCAGACGACACCAGCGTCCCTGCTAATAAAAAAAAAGTGCCGGCATTGCATCAGTTACAAGGCCCAGCTCCACGACACCACTGAACCTTTCTCACTTTCTCTGGCGTCCTTCCGTTACAGTCTGTAGCAGAAAGCTTCTGGCAGGAAGAGAGTTAACAAATTGCTCTTGGTTTCCCCCCTCCCCCCAAACCTTCATCAAGTTCTGCAACTGCAAGCCTTTCTCTTTAATGTTTACTCCAAAGAGTAAATCTGCAAGGCGTAGAAGGGGGAGAGGGAAAAAGAAGAAGCCGAGCCGTCCTTATGGTACTGATTGTGGTTAAGTTTCTCATTGACAGCCTGTTCCTGTCTGCCTGCAAATCATTTCCCACCTCCACCCCCATCCCTTCTCTTTCTCTGCCTTTGCAAAATGCACTTCCCTAGGCTGTCAGGCAGATGCCATTTTCCTTGTTCCTTCACTCCCTTGTGGCCATCTGGAATTCGGACTCGATTCTCTGTTAAAAGCAAACGTCTTTAATTTAAATGCTTTTATTAGACTGGGTGTTCCTACTAACACACACACACACACCCCTTCCTCTCTTCACCCCATTTCTCCCATTTCTTCCCTCTTCCTTTGTGTTCTCTTCTCGGTTGAATTCTAGATTCTAAAACCCTTGGGGCAGGAGCCAGCCTGCCTAAAATGCCATGCACCCTGATGATGAATATAGACAGGCAGGCAGATAATATATAGAAAGCTAATATCAACAGATCAAGCCGTTGTTGAAAGCAGAGAAGGCTCTGGTTAAAAAGGGGGAAGGGGTTCTGTTGGTCTGAGCACTGCCCAACCATGTATGTGCAAAGGTAGTTGCCGGAGACCTTATCTGTTGACTCACTCTTTAAATAGTAGGTTTCAACTGCCTCTGGGCTAGTTACGAGAGCTTGTTGATTGTGCTAGTGAGCCACAGAAGGCAACAGACATAAGGTGGGCAGTCCTCTATTTGAAGGTCTGCCAGAGGACACCCTTTGCTTGAAGGAATCCTCTGTTTTAAAAGTGGTGACCCCCAGGCCTGCGAGACAAATCCAGCCCACCAATACGGACTCCGGGGTTCCGTCGATGGCCACGCCCCCTTCCCCTGGCCGTGCCGCTTCCTCCCAACCACCAAGTTGGGCGGTTTCCGGAGGTGTGCACAGACCTTTCCCCATTCTAAATGGTTGAAATGGCTCTCCCAAAACTTAATTACTAGCCGTAAGAGCTTTGAGGAATATTATGCTGGCCCCCTTTTTCTCCTTTGGCCCTGTCCGCCATTGGACTATGAGGGAAGGTTACAACAGCTGGGATTGTTTAGCTTGGGGAAAAAGGAGGCTAAGGGGAGACCTGATAGAGGTGTACAAAATGATGCATGGTGTGGAGAAAGTGGATAGGGAGGCATTTTTCCTCCCCCTTTCATAATGCTAGAACCCAATGTCATCATTCCATGAAGCTAGTTGATGGGAGATTCAGGACAGATAAAAGGAAAGAATTATTCACACCTCTCCGAGTTAAAGTATGGAGACATAATAATGGACACCACTTTTGGTGGCTTAAACAGAGGGTTGAATAAATTCCTGGAGAAGGCTATGGATGGCCACTAGTCTCGATGGCTATGTGCTACCTCCAGTATCAGAGGCAGTAAGCCTGTATGCACCAGTTTCTGGAGAACATGGGTTGGAGGGTGCTGTTGCATCATGTTCTGCTTGTGGGTCCTTGGTCAACAGCTGCTTAGTCACTGTGTGAACAGAGTGCTGGACTAGATGGACCCATGGTCTGATCCAGCATGGATGTTCTTATGACTGCTTCAACCCCCATAATTCCTTACCATTGACCTTACTGGCTAGGCCTTATACTTGCCTACCTCCTGCACTATTGATTATAAGCCTTTGGGAAGAAGCTGAACCCCGGCTTCCTGGGGCCTATCTGCCCATCCAATAAACTACTTTGCAAAAATATCACCTGCAGATAGGTGAGAAATAGACGTGGGCAGAGCGGATTAAGTTGTGTGTCTTTCAGGTGTCGGTTGTGTGACTAATCTCTTATGTGCAAAGTAACACCCACAGAGTAGGAAGAGCTCTGTTCAGGTTTCGCTAGGGGAAGCAGCTGCTCTAAGCTGCAATGCTGAGCACAGCTAAAAGGCCAGCTTTAGTTAGCCTGGTGCTGGCTTGGAATGATGGGACTTGCAATCTAACACATGCAGTGTACACCAGATTGGGGAAGGGTGCACTGTGCAGGAAGGAAGCCCCATTGAACACAGTGGGAGTTGCTTTTGAGCAAGCATGCACATTGTTATTAGTGTAAGTGTCCTGAAATGTCCATTTCTAGCAAAAGAGAAATTATTATTATTATTATTATTATTATTAATTATCTTGCCTTTTCCCCAGGGCTGGGACTCAAGGTGGTTTACAAAGTTTAAACATGTACAATTAAAACGTATAAATATAAGTTTACAAAAGTTAAAATATAATTAAACCTACAGTAAAATTAAAAAAATTTAAAAAATTTAAAAACAGTAACACATTTAAAAAACAAAACAAAATCATACATTAACATAGGTCCAGTGTGTGTGTGTGGGGGGGGTGGGTGGGCGCAGAACAGAAGCAAGCATTTATCTACCACAAGATGTAGTGATGGCTACCAATCTGGATGGCTTTAAAAGAGAGTTGGATAAAATTCTGGAGGAGAAGGCTATTCAGTGGCTAGTAGACTTCATGGCTATGTGCTACCTACATTGGCGGTAGGGTGCTGTTGCACCATGTCCTGGTTGTGGGTTCACATGGGCAGCTGGTTGGCCGCTTTGTGAACAGAACACTGGACCAGATAAACCTTTTATTTGATCCAGCATGACTCTTTTTATGTTCTAGGGTTGGGTCAGTCACACACAGGCCCAGTTAACCACCCCTACATGTGCTGGTTCATTACCACCCTCACCATGATGTCTAAGCCCAGCAACGGGGGCTTGTCAGGGAGGTTAACAAACCACCCAGTATCTATGGTCTGTTGTATGGTTGTGGGATGATTTGTTAACCACCTGAACAAGCCACCCATGCTGGGTTCGGATGGCATGAGATGATGTGAATCAGCAAACTGGTGTTTGTGGGCACTGTGGTTGAAAAACCCATGGTAGGCCTAAGTCATTTTGCTTCCTGAGGCGGAGGAGCAAATGGTGCCCTTCCCTCACCCAAGTCAAGTGTGTGTGTGTGTAGTATAGTATCCAAGACTGGCTGAGTTAATTTGACCCACGAGTCAGAACCCCCCACAAGCACCTCTCCCTGTCCCTGACAGTTAAAAAAATACAATAGAAACAAATCAAACACCTAATCATTTGCTGCCCTTTCATAATCTTCCACAACTGCTGCCTCAGGCCTCCTTCTCACTCTGTCTTCTGGTAGGGCAGGCCCAATGCAAATCCTGTTACCATCTCAGCTAACCCACCTTATAACTTTGTTGTGAGGATGAAAGGGGAGTGGGTGAGAACCGTGTACGTCCCCCTGAATGCTTTGGAGGAAGGGTGGAATGCATAGAGTTGAAAGCATCTCAGGGGAGAATACTTCCACATTCCGCCTGCTCATCCCATTTCGTTTCCTTGGTTTTTCAGCCAGACTTTCAGTTATTTGCGAAGGAAAAAGGGAGGGAGAGGTGTCTGTGGAACGGCGGCAGCGTTTCCCCTTAGAAGAGGAAGTTGTTTCCTACAGTAACAGTTTGTTGCAAGCCTTGCAGAAAGGACAGACAACTTTTCGGAAGACAGGGTTAAAAATAGTTTGCAGGGTGGTGGCAATGGGTGGGGAGGAGCAGTTCCTTTAAGGGTCGAGGAGGGCAGTTTTTAGGAGGCGACATGGCCTACTGCCGAAATAAGATGCGTGAAGCAAGTGAGACTTTCTGCAAAGCCCTGTAAATAGAGCAGCCATGTGTAGGGATGTAGGGATTTTGTAAACTCTGTTGTGTCTGTGTTTAGCAGGTTGTCAGGTGCCGTTCATTCCATCGCCTGAGCGTTGACCGAAAGGGATTCCTCCCCCAATTTTCCAAATTTGTGCAAATTTACACCTGCGAAAATGTGTAATCCCCTCCCATCCTCCGCAAATGTACATTAGGGGACATGTGCATTTTCGGGCAGTTGTGTTTTTTTTATTATTTTATTTTACGCATTTTTCTTCAACTAAATTAGGGTAAAAGTCCGGAAAGTAAAACAAAAACAAAACCCAGTCCACGAGTTTGTGAAATCCCTGCGACGTGGGGAAAGCTAGTCCGCTGTGAAATCCGCAGGTTGGAGTCATAGAAACCTGAACTCATTTAATTCCATTGCGGATTTCTCCAGCATCCTTCGCCATGTGTCCTAGAGACCTCTGTTTGAAGGCATCTTCCATTTGAAGGTCTGTCCAGTTCAAGTCCGCTTTTAAGAGAAAGAAGCCTAAGAAGAAAGAGAAGCAGGTCCCTTGAAGTTACCTGTCAATACTTGTTAGCACCTGGACAGCTGACTGAGCAGGGAGGACACACAGGTCCTCTAGTTGCTCTTTTCTTCACTATGGTGGGATGTACGATATTATCATTATTTCCAAATTTGCGTCTCTACATCTAAATCAGCACATGCACATTTTGTGCAAAGCATGTCCTCTTTTGTCCCCTGTTTTGGCTATGCACATGCGGCCACCTGACCCATAACATTCATCTAACTGCTCTAACTGAGGTCAAATGGGAGCCAATTTGGAATTTAGGCAGCCCCTGCTCCCCTCTTGCAAGAGAGAGTGAGTATCGGCAACATTTCCAGTGGTGGCCCCGCAACTGTGGAAGGCCCCGTTGTGCATTGCCACGCACCGTAGCTCACACCCCTAGCAAAGGGCCTCCAAAGAGGAGCTCAACATGGAACTGCAGAACATGTGCCGATCCTGGGTTCAGATGGTTGTGCAGGCCCGTCGCCTTTGCGAGAGGCTCAGTGAAATTCTTCAGTGGGTTTTAAGTCCATTCCTCTGCCTTCCTAACCTTTGCCTTCTTTCTGTCCTCATGAAGATGACATTCGGTTGTTTGGCTTTGTCCGATTCACCACCGGAGATGCCATGAGCAAGCGGGTCAAGTTTGCCTTGATCACGTGGATTGGGGAGAATGTCAGTGGCCTGCAGAGAGCCAAAACGGGGACCGACAAGACTCTGGTGAAAGAAGTAGTACAGGCAAGTTGTTGTTGTTGTTGTTGTTGTTATTATTATTATTATTATTATTATTATTATTATTATTATTTTAGAGAGCAAGAGCAACTCTAGGAAGCTCTTGCCGGTGGGCCTTTGGCAGGTGCCCAACCATAACTAGTTCTGTGGTCCAGTTTGTACAAAACACTAAACCAGGGTGCAAAATGTTTGCAGCCTGAGGGCTGAATTCAGTTTCGGAGAAGACGTTCCATTGGTGCGTGAGGCTGAAGAGCAAAGGAACAGGGCCAAAACTCCACCAAAATAATAGCAAGTGCATCCTGCTAGTAACTAAGCCTTAGGAAGGTATTTGAGTCTTTTAGAATGGGGGAAAAACTACACAAAAGCTGGGAAATCACAAATTGATTGATTGATTTGATTTCTACTCTGCCTCTCTACCCAAAAAAATGGTACTCAAATTATTGGGTGGTTGGGGGTTAGGGGTGTGGCCCCTGTCTCCTCTCCTCCAGCACAACTCCAAGAAGAGTGGAAGCTTCTGATTCCATTTTAGGGTAATCACAGTTTTGTGTTACATTCAAACCCTAAAATGTGGTTAATCTTAACTTCAAAAACAAGCCAGCTTCATAAACTGGGGCTTGAAGCTGGGTTGTTTCCACTAACCGTAGTTAAGACTAAGCACAGGTTTCCTAGGTTCAGATGTCACAATGTGGTGAGTCTAAAACGAAAGTCAAAACCTCCATACTCCTCCTCGGGGCTACACCGGAAGAGGAGGAGGAGGGAAGAACATGTGAGTCAAAAGCTTACTGTAGCTCATCCTCATAACGCAAAACCAAGATCTAGCCCTGCGTGCGAATGCAGCCCATGCACCAGATCTATACCAAGCAGGATATGACACTTTGAAAACAGTTTGAAAACTGAATGTGGGGTGTGTCCTGGGCCCCAACAGTTGTCACTACTGTTATAAACCGTTTTAGAGCAGTAGTGTAGATCCTGCTTTCATTTCATTATTGTTACCCCCCTTGGATGCATTTGATGGATACAGTGTTTTTTTTTTAAAAAAAAGATAGGCAGGATGCAATTTAAAAATAAAATTACATACAGGTTTTGAAAGATGGGTCTTCTTAAAGATACACCTACACAACTGTGCACTGTTCTGTCTGTTCTTGATCTTTCTAAGCAGTTTCTTTTCTTGACCAGCCCTGTGTGTCTGATATTGGAAACTCCTAAATGCCCCAGATTATCTCACTGTGTGCAGACAATAGGCTCAAAGGGGCTGTGCTTTCAGTCCAAACTAATTAACGAGTGAGCAGCTTTTAATAGTTAGCCAGCTAAAGGAGCGGCCTCCCTGTACAGTATAGGGAGGAAACAGGAAAACAGTGGTGTGTGCTTAATCTTTTCCCGATGGACTTTATCCACCCGCGCAAATCATTTACAGTTGCTATTAATGGCAAGGCGTCTGATTTTACTTATTTATCTACTTGTGAACCTTCATATGCCACCTTATTTGCTAAAAAGCTACTGAAGTGGTGCACAGCCATTTAAACGAATCAAACCTTAAAACAGTAAAGTAGCGAAACATTTAGAACGTCAAAACAGCAACACATAATTTGAAAGTCTAGGTTAAAAAGAGGCATCTTCACACCCTTTCCGAAAGCCAAGAGAGTGGGGCCAGTCGTAGTTCTTGAGAGAGTACAATCCACGGTTTGGGAGCAACAATGGACAAAACAAAAGGTGCCCTTGAAGGGGGGGGGGCGTCTCCTGCAGGTCTTAATATCCAGGTAGGTTCATGATGAGACAGAAAGTCCCTTAAATATTTATTTATTTATGTATTTATTCTCAAGTCGAAGCTCTCTGGGCAGTTTACAACAATTCATAAGACAATAACATACATGATAAAAAATTAAATATCCCAAATTTTAAACAATTTAGGCAGCTAAAAACAGTTTTAAGTAAATACTAGACCTGTTTAGATGACGGCCATAAACGCCCCATCATATACCAGGGCGGTCTTAACCTGGCGCCGAAAGGGACCGTGTTGCCGCTAAACGGGTGTCAATGGGGCGCTGGCCTCGTATGTATCACATTCGCAACATACAACTCACTTGCTCACAACGCTCCTTTACTCGCACGCTCCACGCCTACAGAGTAAACCTCTTCCTGAATGCATGGAACGGGCCGCTATCGATTTCAGGAGGCAGCAGTAGCACACTGATGCTATGAACGGTGCCTGAGCATCACCTGCAAATCATGGGTTGTTGGTGCCTCTGTTCGAGCCCTTCGAACCAATCTGAGGCATGAGACCGTACAATCGAACAAATGAGAACGTTTGCAGAGGAAACGTTTGCTGTGGGTTTCCGCGGGGCATTGTGCGAAACGTTGCCTGTTCTCGTTGCGTGAAGCAATTGGGCTTATTGCCGCCGCTCGGTTTCCTGGCCCAAAATAAATGGCCACGCTTGTTTGTGGTGCCCGTATGCTCTGGGACAAACACAAAGGAGGCAATTCATTCATTCCCGGGGACACAGCCGAGGTCAGGATGGGAAGGCAGCGAGGTGGGGGCCAGAGCGGCGAGCTGAGCAGCTCTTGCCTTCGAAATGTGTGTCTTGTGCCGGGAATTTAAGAGGAACTAGGAACTTGTTGCTACACAAAACAGGCAGAGAGGCCTTTCCCATGTGCGTTTCAACAAGACAGAAGGTTTGAGTGTTGCATTAAAGCTGTGAACGATGCTCATCTGCGGCCAAAGGGTTATGGCCCCTCCACTGCCCATACCCTGCCCAGTGGTCTCATGGTTCCTGAAGCCCCAGAGAATGTTAGAAGAGCCCTGCTGGATCAGGTTACAGGCTTGTCTAGTCCTGCATTCCTGCATCCCACAGTGCCCAACCAGATGTCCCTGGGAAGCCCATAGGCAGGCCTTGAAGGTAACAGCTCTGCTGTTCTGGGACTCCCTTGTTGTTTGTCCCCTGCATGCACCTGATATCCAAAGGGACACTGGCTCTGACCCTGGAGGTTCCATTCAGTCACTAATAGCCGCTGAGAGGCCAATCCTTCCCCATCAATTCATGTAATTTCCCTTTGAAAGCCATCTAAGCCAGCATCCATCATACCTTGGGGCTGCAATTCCCACAATTATGTATCGTGTAAAGAAGGACTTTCTTTTGTCTGCCTTGAATGTCCTGCTAGCCAGTTTCATCAGAGACTGGGTGACCCCAGAGTACAGGTATTAAGGGAGATGGTGAAAAGTAGAAGAAATGGTGGGAGGAATTGCAGGATCATGTATGCGTTGGCATAAGGGGAAAGAGCCTTTCCTGACTACTCCCTCGACCCCTTTCACACCATTTGTATCCATTTCATTCATAATTTTGTCTCTCATTGGCTAGAATCATGCAGTGAGGGAGAAGATAAAACAGTACCATCTCACTCATTATGTGGTCCCTGATTGGCTAGAATCATGCAGCGAGGGAGAAGATAAAATGGTGCCATCTCACTCATTATGTGGTCCCTGATTGGCTAGAATCATGCAGCGAGGGAGAAGATAAAATGGTGCCATCTCACTCATTATGTGGTCCCTGATTGGCTAGAATCATGCAGCGAGGGGGAAGATAAAATGGAGCCATCTCACTCATTATGTGGTCCCTGATTGGCTAGAACCATGCAGTGAGGGAGAAGATAAAATGGTGCCATCTCACTCATTATGTGGTCCCTGATTGGCTAGAATCATGCAGCGAGGGAGAAGATAAAATGATGCCATCTCACTCATTATGTGGTCCCTGATTGGCTAGAATCATGTAGCGAGGGAGAAGATAAAATGGAGCCATCTCACTTATTATGTGGTCCCTGATTGGCTAGAACCATGCAGTGAGGGAGAAGACAAAATGGTGTTATCTCACTCAGTGATAGACATAGGGAACACTGTGGCTGTGAGCAACTACACAGAACCCCCAACAAATGTACCGCTGGAGGGTTTGTGGATCATTCTGCAAACACCTCCTCCCCTTCAACTTTATAAAAGTGGGTAGGCAGTAATGTATCTCAGACCTAATTCCTTATGACATGAACCCCCCCTTCCTCAACTAAGCTATGTGCTTTGCTTCCTTTGTCTCCCACAGAATTTTGCCAAAGAGTTTGTGATCAGTGACCACAAGGAACTGGACGAGGATTACATCAAGGGCGAGCTGAAGAAAGCTGGGGGTGCAAATTACGATGCTCAGGCAGAATAAAAACAAAACAAAATGCACTGTGCCTCCTGCCTGGATCAGGAAGGGAAGGAGGGGAAAAAGCACAATTGATCTTCAAGAGCAAAACTGGGAGAGGAGCGGAGGCGAGCGAGAGGATGCCGCTGCTTCGTTTTGTGCGCCTTCAGAGTCTCTGCCTGCCTCCCAAAGTGGACCTTGAGTTCCCGTTCCATCCAGTGAAGCATCTCCTTCATTTCTGGCCTTTCCTCTTGACTCCCCTTTTTTCTTTTCTAAATCGTTGTCTTTCTCTCTTAACATGGGTACTTGGCTCCATAGCATGTTGGCTCTGAGAAGATGTGTTGATCGTAGAGCACGTTGCCATTTCTATTGAAGTTCCGGTCTTGTTTTTTTGGCAGATCCATTGTTCTTCTGGAAGGCCATCGTTTGTGGCTTTGAAATGAAATGAGCATTATTATTTTGTGTGTGCGTGCGAATTCACACGTCAACTCCCTCCAACTGCCCAAGAGACGTGTTCCCAGGAGTCATGCATGCAGAGTGAGTTTGGTACAGCCTGATCATACGCATGTTTACTTGGAAGTAAACCCCTCAGTGATCAATGTGACTTGACCCTGCAATCCAATGCATGCCTACTCAAAAGTAAATCTCACTGAAAATAATGGGGCCTGCTTCCACGGAAACATGCATAGGATTGCTTCTAAATATGGGTCCGTAGGACTATGGCCTTACAATGCAATCCTGGGCATATTTACTCAGAACTATGTTATACTGAGGCCAATGGGTGTTACTCCCAAGTAAGTGTATGCATGATCACAGTCTTACAGAAGGATGCTAAGCATGCTTACTCAAAAACATCTTCATCTGAGCAATGTGGCTTACTCCCAAATCAGTGTGCATAGGATCGCAGGCTGAGGCTGTAGTCTTACACCAACTTACCTGGAAACGAGCCCCATTGAATATGGGACTTTGAGTAAAAATGTATAGGATCGTGTAGTTCAGGAGAGGAGAACCTTACATACAGGGCCATATCTGGCCCACCTGAGGTCTCAATCTGGCCCTCCGGGGTTCCCCAGATGGCCACACCTTTTTCCTCTGGCCACACCCCTTTTTGTCCAACCACCAATCATTTAATGTTTCCCTAGCTTTTGCGCAGTTTCTTCCTACCATTCTAAGGTCAAAATGCCTGTCCTAAGGCTTAGTTACTGGTAACAAGGGCTTTAGGCGAACACATGCTGGTATTTTGCCCTGCCCCCTTTGTCTTTGGCCCCACCCACCACTGGAATGCAGCCATCCAGAGCTTCTCCGCCATGGAATCCAGCCCTGGAGTAGTTAGTTGAGCCTTCCCCAACCTGATGCCCTCTAGATGTGTTGGGCTACAATACCAATCATCCCCTGCGAGCATGGCCAATGGTCATGCAGGCTGTGGGTGATGGAAATTACAATGCAACACGTCTGAAGGTCAATGATTTAGGGAGAAGGCTGAGTTAGTCAACCAGTCAGTTAGGGTGCAATCCTACACATGTTTAGACAAAACAATCCTACAATTCCCAGCATGCCTCAGCCAGCCTGGCTAGGGCATGTTGGGAGTTGTAGGACTTCGTTTTCTGTCTACATATGTGTAGGATTGCACCCTTAGGCAGGTTTTTGTTTTGGAGTGGGGAGGGTTAATGTGCAAGATCAACTCAAGTCAATGCCAGTAAAAATCAGACATGAGCTGAACTATCCAATGAGTAGTGACAATACAGAATAGTAGTCACGATGAACCATAATCATTATTTCCGCTTTTAAAGGAACAAGAAGGAATATACTTTTGCCTTAACAGAACTGCTTGGCTCTGTGCTATATGGTATGTTTTCTCCTGCTCTCTCTCTCTCTCTCTCTCTCTCTCTTAAAAAAGTGCTTTTATTTTTATTTGATTTTTTAAAATTGTGGTAACCAGTGGGTCAGGGGGGAAGCAAAACCTCTCATCTTTTGCTTGTACTGTTTGTACAATTGTTGGCTTTTTAAAAATCAGTCTCTGCATTTGTATTTTGGATATTGTCATGTATAAGGCCATTGTGGCTGAGGATTCGCCGACAAATATACACACTAGCATTGGTTATGCCCTTGTGGCGTCTTGCCACTGGGAAGCATCCGTTTGTTTTTCAATGGGGCTTGTGCTGGAACGAATGAAAGTTGGGTGACAAACTGGCTGTAACCCCTTTGCTTATCATTCAGAGCATCACATCTTGAGGGACAGGGAACGTTTACAAGTTTGAACCAGTTTAAACCCTTTTCCCTGATGGTATCTCCTGACCAAAGGATTGTGGAAACCGCAGTACTGTGTAAGGATCAGTCATTTCTGTTAAAATAAATAAATAAATAAATCCCAGCGCTCTCGCAACATTACAAAACCCAGAGTTTTAATGGAAGAAGCCATTGGCCATTAAAACATTTCCAGACTGATTTAGATTTATGGAGCACCACCCCTACTGCATTCACATAAAACCAGTGGAGGCTGGTGCTCTGATATCAGTGGGGCACTGAATCTGCTCCAGGTTTCACTCAGAATTCTAAAGGACGTATTCACACCTTGGATAGCTCCTTTAGGGTCCTGAGTGGCAGCTACCAGGTTGGGAAAGGTTATAATCACTGAGAGAACATCCTAACACGGTGAAATGTTTGTTTGTTTACAGGTGTTCAACACAACCCTATGTATTTTATTTAATTAGAACTAGCAGTGCAATCCTACATGTCTACTCAAATGTAAGTAACCTCATTGAGTTCAGTGGGGCTTACTCCTAGGTAAGTGTGCTTCGGATTGCAGCCTGAGACTCACTATGTCCAACAGGGTGTTGTTCACAAGTATGTGTTCAGAGGGACTGCAGCTTTTATCTAGTTAACCCTCACACAACAACCTTGCGGTGTTGGGCATTGGTGTTTTCCATTTCAGGGTGAGCTGAGGGGTAGCTGCGTTGATTCATGTGCCTGCAAGAGCTGACGTGTGCACTCCGGTAACCTTGCCTGTTCAAAGGCTTCCTCCTTCACTTCAATGCTTAGGGGGTGGCATTGCCTGGGGAGGCACCAACCATGCATAGCTGCAGAGGCGGCTCAGTCCCTACATTTCTCTTTTTCCACATTTTTGCGCCAGTACAGCAAGAACTCCTCTGGACAAATTATCAGATGTTCAGGGATGTTGCACCAATATCTGATCATCATGTTTGGAAATACTCCTGAGGAAGGAATTAAGAAGAGAATTTGATTCCTGTCCTCAATGATTAATTTGTTTTTGCAAAAAAATAAATAAAACTGACATTCGGAAAAGAATAGGACGGGAGCCTCTTTCCTCATTTTTTCGGTCGCATGGCAACTTGTCTGTCTTACAGTCCATCAGTTTACATCTAAAAGCTACTTCCAACAATCTACGGAGCAATGGTCTCTGACCCACATATGTTTTTCAATACCCCAGAGCCTGGGAGCACGTTAAGCCGGATTAAGGGTTGGCGACAAACAGGCTGCAGTGCCTTGAAACCCCTATGGAGATGTCCCTAATCTTCCCTCCTCTAAGCGTCAAGGGTGCATAATTCTCCTGGTGGGCGGGTGGCAATCCCTTGGTAATTATCCTCATATTAGCTCCAGCTCTACCATGTGTAGCCTGCATGCACTAAGCAACACTGGAGAAGGGGTTGCTGGTTTCTCACCCACTCAGCTTGACACCTACCACTGAACAATTGCCCGGAGTTTGCAATGAAAGACAACATTTGAAAGGGGTTACTGGCACGAGCTGACGTCTGACTAGCAGCGGACGGTGTCTCCGAAGTCAGTGGTGCTGTGAAACCGCTTTGGGTTTCAGTCGGAGCTCTAAAAGAGCTATCCAAGGTGCTGAACTATAGAATCGTAGAGTCAGAAGGGGCCTCAAAGGCCATCGAGCAACCCCCTGCTCAATGCAGGAATCCACCTTAAAGCCTACATGGCAGATGGTTGTCCAGCTGCCTCTTGAAGGCCTCTAATGTGGGAGAGCCCACAACCTCCCCATTGGTCTCATTGTTGTACTGCTCTAACAGGAAGATTTTTCCTGATGTCCAGTCAGAATCTGGCTTCCTGTAACATGAGCCCATTATTCTGCATCCTGCATTCTGGGATGATCGAGACGAGATCCTGGCCCTCCTCTGTGTGACAACCTTTCCAGGACTTGAAGAGTGGTCTCATGTCTCCTCTCAGACTTCTTTTCTCCAGGCTAAACATGCCCAGTTCTTTCAGACTCTCCTCATAGGGCTTTGTTTCCAGACCCCTGATCATCCTTGTTGCCCTCCTCTGAACATGCTCCAGCTTGTCTGCATCTTTCTTGAAGTGACCCATAGCTCTGAAATAGGTCCAGCACCTTGGATAGCTCCTTTGGAGTTTTGACTGAAGCCCAGAGGATATTCACAGCCCCACTGGCCTCGGCTCCACCAGCCTCCACTGCTTCAGCTGTCTTGGGCCTCCTTGTTCAAGGTTGGACTTCTGATCACTGGAGACAAGGGCACAAATGTAGGCAGTGGTACATTTTGAAGTGCAGCATTCAGTGTAAATCTTCTACCTGCCCCCACTACTCACAAAACACTGCATTAAAAAAACTGGAGATGGTTTTAGTCTAAGTTGTGATGTGATGTAATATTCTGCATGCACTGGGTCGAGACACAAGATCTGTTGTGTGTTGCATTTACAATCTCTGGCATGCGGTAAATCAGCTTTCCCCAACCTAGCAGCATCCAGAGGTCTTGGACCACAGCACACATCAACCCCAGCCAGTGTGATTGGGATGATGCTTGGTGTCGTCCGAGGCCTCTGGAGGCCCCCAAGTTGAGGCATGCTGCTCAAAATGGTCTTCTTTCCTCTGGTCTGTGCTTCTTGATTCTTTCATGCTCACCCTTGGAGGAGAACGACGGAATTAATTCAAGTGAGATTACTGAATGATTTAAGGAAACAATCTTTCGCGTGACCTTCTTCTGGAATGGCAGAGTTTTATGTCTGAGCTATAAATCCCTCCTGCCGTAAAGGTTGACTGTCCTCATCCCTCCGTATTATTAAAAGCAAAGAAGCTGGCGGGCAGGCGGTTGATCTTTCTGTACAGCACCGTACTCATGCAGAACTCTGCCTCTCACAGACCTGAAGGGCTTCTGGGCTTCGGGGAATGAGGGATCAAGGATTGCAGCACACAGCTCCTGTATCTCCCTCACAAACAAACCTGCTGTTTGCATCAAACGGACCATTGCAACGGTGGCAATTTCTGCTGCCCAAGATCTGGCTGTAATGTTTTCTTTTGATGCTGCACACGTCACTACTTTGGGGGAGTGATAGGCAAGGAATAAAATTCATTTTTAAAGGTATTTCCAAATGGAAACTGCATTCCATTAGTGGGTGCAGCCAAGGCAAAAGGGGGTGGGAATGAAGGCAAAAGGGAACAGGGCCAAAATACCTGCACATTCGATATTATTATTATTATTATTATTATTATTAATGTGAACCACCCAGAGAGCTTTGGCTTTTGGGCGGTATAGAAATGCAGCAAATTAATAATAATAATAAATAATAATAATAATAATAATAATAATAATTTTATTGTGAAATTTCAACAAAACAAGATGAAAAGACAAAAATTGTAGCTACATAAATTTGAATATATTATTTTAAATGCATGCATATGAAATGTAGAAGATAGATAGATGTACAGCTTTCTAAGAATTATAAATAAACTTCAACATGAGCCAGTCATCAGAATTTAGCAAGATACTTTTATAGAGATTTACAGTCTCCCTCAGGCTGTTAAAGATCCCCGCCCTCAGGCAGAATGCCTCATGCTAGGAAGCCCACAGCTATTTACTTGGAAGCAACAGCTCAGGTATCCTGGCCACGCTCCAACTTGGGTAATCACATTCAACTGACCTAAATTCTACGGCTGTTTTCACTGGATGCTATTCTTGTTTTACCTTCTGAACTCAGTGGGCTACTTTGTCATGTGCCGCTAAGCTCCCATTTTGGAATTGGTTGGATCACCATGTTTTGGGTTATTGAGATAAACTTTGCAATAAAGATGGGGGAGAAATTTGGTTCAATTTACTAATTTTCCATTTTCAGACCAACATGCCAACCAAAAGACAGTTTTCCTCCAAAATGCACACTTCTTCAAATCTTGCAATGGATTTCTCCAGTCTAAAAAATGCATACAGAAATGCACATATTATGGAAGCCAGCGCACACACAAACTATAATCACAAAAAATGCATCCTGCTTGCAAAATCCCATGCAAAAAAAGTGTCCATTAGACATAATGTGTACCAAAAAAATGCATGTATTGTGGCCAATTTGGGGTAAAAATAATGATCCTGCAGGGAACTGATCTCTTGCAAAGATGTTTGCTTTGACATAGCATCTCAGCTCGTGAAAAGCTTACCTTGAACGTCTCAGGAGGCAAGAATTCATGAGCAACGGAGTAGGTGAGTAGATTATTCTTCCTTGGCATATAACCAGCTCAAGTTACATTGTTCACCAAGGCAAACCCTTAATTTGGCTACTTCCGTCCTATTTCATTTCATTTATTATATTTCTATACTGTCCCATTGCTGAATCTCTCTGGGTGGTTTACAAAAATTAAAACCCATTAAAAATACATTATACGAAGAGCAAAACCATTTACATAAAAACATATAAACACAGATAGCACACACACTGACATTTATCCAAAAAGCAATTTTTAAACCACCAAAGACAATCCAGGACCGGATTAAAAGCTCGTTATGTACTGTCAAATGCCTGAGACAAGAGGGGAGTTTTAACTTGGCATTGAAAAGATAACAATGTTGATGCCTTGTCCCAGAGATCATTTCACAGTTTAGCTCCTTCCTTCCTCCTTCCTCACATTATTGCCCCATTCGTGGTCTTCGCTCATCAAATGTTATATTTCTTACTCGCCCAAGAGTTTCTACTTCTCTGGCTCGGCTTCGTCCATTTTCGCTCGCTGCCCCCTATGCCACAGCATTTGCGAACCACGAGATCAGTTACAGTCTTTAAAGCTCAATTGAAAACTTGTATTTTTTCTAAAGCTTTTAGAATTTGATTTTACTTTTATACTGCTAGTTTTATTGTCCTCTGCACCTGTTTGGTGCATTCCCTTCCTTTTATTGTTTTATTGTGATTTTATCAGAATGTGAGCCTATGTGGCAGGGTGTTGCTGTTTTATTGTTTTACTAAGTACAGCACAATGTACACTAATGGTGCTAAATAAATAAATAAATATTGGGGGGCCACCACTGAGAAGGCCCTCTCCCTTGTTGTCACCCTCCGAGCCTCCCTTGGAGGAGGCACCTGAGGAGGGCCTTAGATGCTGAATGTAGTGGATGGGTCGGTTCATGCCAGGAGAGGTACTCTGTGACTTTTACTTGGGAATGGGGTGGGGGTGAGGTTACATTTGCTCCTCAAAGGTTGTCCCCTTCCTCTGTCCTGCTGCTGTCCCAAGATTCTGGGGTAGGTCAACTGTAGTTGTTGTCTTTTTCCAAAATAACCTGGCACCTCTTGAAGACTACTGCCTCAGCCAGCTGCCTATTCTGCCTGTTGTGTTGGGCTGGCCCTACGTTGGCCTCTCTCTCTCTCTCTCTCTCTCTCTCTCACACACACACACACACACACAAACAAATGTACGTGCCACTGTTCCTGATCTCAGTGGTCCAGGATGGTGCCCTTTGTGCCTCGGTTCCTGAAAGCACACTCATTCTAGAAGATGGAAGATGTTTTCTGAGTAAACCCAGAAATATTTACAATTCTTTTCTCCTACACCCCACAATCCATTTGTTATAAAAGATCCCTCTACAACAGTTGTCATGGCAATCCAGCATCCCTTCGCGTGTGAGACGTATTTATGCTTTTAATAATGGAATTGCCAAAAGTCTGGCCAATAGGAGAAAGAAAGAAAAGGAGGGAAGGAAAAAAGGGAAGGGAAGAAAGAACCCAAGTGGCAACTGGAAGAAGAGTTGTGTGGTGGCAGTAGTTGTGATCCTGGGTAGAATCCAACTAAAATCCTACTTGGAGCAAACCCAGAGAAAGAAATGGGATAACTTAAGTCCCATTCATTTCAATAAGTCTACTCTAAGTAGGACTTTAGTCGGATTCTACCCTCTATCTTAGAATGTTTTCAAGGGAAGCTTGAAAAGCACAAAATGTTGGCGCTAGTTTCAAAGTGAAGTTGTTTTTTTGGTGTGTTAACTACGAACCCCTGCTTGAAGTATCAATACACAGTTGTTGTTGGTGGCACAAAACTCAGGGTGGTGGCACAAAATGGCACAAAACTAGCACAAAACTTTGGCACTGGTTTGGAGTCGATCTGAGAATGTGAAATTTTCCCCATTCACCAGACCACACTGAAGAGTGTGCTGTTTTCACAGTTTGGGTGGCGGCCCAAAACCCGGGATTTGCGGCACAAAAACTAGCACAAAACTTTGGAGCCAGTTTCGAGGCTCTGCGATGAAGTTGGTTTTTTGGTGTGTTAACTACGAACCCCCACTTGAAGTATCAATACACAGTTGTTGGTGGCGGCACAAAACTCGGGGTTCGTGACACAAAACTTCGGTATATGTTTGGAGAAGATTTTAGTTTGGGGGATTCGTCGTTAACAGAGCTGCAATTTCTATCTCCATTAATTTGGGAGTAAGCCCCATTGAACCCAATGGAGCTTGCTTTTGAGTAGACACAGATGGGATTGCATTGTTAACTAGTCAGGAAAGAGGCTTAGTGGCCAGAGATTATGGAGCCAAGACCATGCCATGTCAAGGTGAGTCTTTCTGTTTCCCTTCTAGACATCTGTTAACATGGCTCATTTCCTGTGTTCTGCTCAACAGGCCCCGGTGAATAATAATCGCTGACACCACATCCGCTTTCCTGCCGAATGGGACACACGTCGATGAGGACTAACACGTATCAAAACAAAACCACATCTGTTATTTCTACTAGGATCTAGAGTCTTTGTTCCAGTGAACCAGCAGCTGAGGAAATGAAGATACCAGAAGCTGTCCTTCTTAGAGCAATGGGCTATATGTGGAATCTGGAGCTAGTGCAGAATGCAGCAATTCAGCTGATGTTGGGAGCTGCTCCTTTTCAACATGTAACTCTTTTGCTGTGCCTATTGGCTACTGGGCCAGGTTTAAGTTTTGGGTCATAGTGTACAAAGCCCTAAACAACTTGGGACCAAGATACCTGAGAGAGATTGCCTTCTCCCTTACCAACCTGCCCGGTCACTGAGCTCATTAAAGGGCATGCTCCTGGTGGTTCCACATGGACCTATGGAGAAAAGCCTTTAGTGTGGTGGCCCCTGAAGGTCAGGTGGGCGCCATCACTGTGTTGTTTCCGGCGCCTCCTGAAAACAGCTCATTTCCGGGAAGCATTTCTCAACTCTCCAGCCACTGCTTTTATTGGTATTCTGTTTTAAAATGAACAATTTTAATATACTGCTTTAATCTTTTTACTGTTTTATTTCTTAAGTGCACAGCTCCAGAATCTATTTTAGATATGGAGCAGTATATCAATTTTGTAAATAAACAAACAAATAAATAAATAAATAAAATAATTTCCAACCCAATTGTCTTGATTTGCACTAGACAGGCTGGTGGACTGGGTACATCTGAAATGTGACCTCTCGGGGCAGAGGTATGTCGAAACGCTAAAGCAATCTCTCAGCGCTTCCTGTAAGCATAACGCTCCCCATGGCAGAGGGACCAGCTGAGTGAGCAGAGGTTTTTTGTCCCGCTTCTCGGTCAACTCAGCAAAAACGAAGACTGTCTGCTTAAGAGGTCACTCTCGTTGACGTCCGAGGAAATGCTTTGGCCACTCTGTGGAGGCTTAATTATGCACGCCGAGAGGGTGAAAAGGCATGGAAAGATTCTCCAGAGAACATAGTAGCTACTGGAAGGTGGGAAGGAGCCCAAGCAAAGGCTACAGGCCATGAGGTTGAAGGGCATGATCATGGTCATGGTCGGGCAAGGCAGGCAACTCATCAGACAGTATGGAGACAGGACAGGAAGCAGCTGGCAGCACAAAGCTTGGGGGCATTATGACCCCTTCTTGCTTCCTTTCTCCTAGTCCTGAAACTTGAGGTCATGCAGTGAAATGAATTAGCAGTAGATCGGAGGAGAGGCAAAAAAGAAAGCACTTCTTACTTTACACTGAGAAAGCACTTTACATTGACTGAGAGTGTCATCACATAGGGGGAAATCGCGTTTGCTTACCATCGCTTCTCCACCCACGGGTTTGTCCCTCATTACTTCCTCTTATAAAGAGGAAGTAAACAAAGTGCATGTGGCCCATTCAGGGGGCTGTTTTGATCTCGCTGCTTCTCCTGCACACAGCAGGAAGTAGCGGCAACTTCCATCTTTAGAAATAAGTGATTTTTGGGGGGTGATTTTTGTGGATCGAAGAAGGCTAGAAGGCGCGGGAGGTGTGTGGGAGGCAGACGTCGTCGTGAGAGGGACCCGCAAAAATCCATGAGTGCCCAGTAACAAGCGTGCAATAAAATGCTCATCTGATGGAGCTTGGGGATGGCTTTCAAAGTCGATTGGATGGATTGGAAGCTCCCCTCATGCCTGCATTGCGTGAAAGGGCATCACTCACAGAATGGGGATAGAGGGCCAAAGATACACCCCCAATCTCCACATGTGTTAGTTGTAAAGGAAAGCCTACTCATGGAGATCTCATGTAGAGCTGGTGTGGTGCAGTGGTTAGAGTGTTGGACTGGGAGTCGGGAAATCCGTTGTTCTAGTCCCCACTCGGCCATGGAAGCTCACTGGGTGACTTTGGGCCAGTCACAGACTCTCAGCCCATCCTAATAGAGTTGTTATTGTGAGGATAAAAATGGAGAGGAGGAGGATTCTGTACCCCACCTTTGGTTCCTTGAAGGAGAAAAAGCGGGATATGAATGCAATAAATACAGAAATTTGCAAAGGTTTTCCATGCATTCCGCAGCATGGAAAGCCTACACCAGTTTTCCTCAGTGCACTGCCCTCGGATGCAATTTGGTCACACGCTTACGATGATGCATTGCCTTTTCTCTGTCATCGTAAAATGTGAAGCTCTTTTCGTTTCCTGGGTGAAGACTCCAAAGAAAATAATTCAGTGGTGATTTGGCCCCAGGGAGAGCTCGAAGAAAAGCAATCCATGCCACAACCATTGCGCCCCCTCCTCGGCAACCCACATCCTTTTTTCTCTTGGTTCCCCCCCCCCCCACATTTCAGTGGAAAACGAATCCATCTGTTCACCTAAGTCGAAGGGCAGCAGCTGATAAGCATAGACTAAAATGAAAGTCTGGAGATCTCATGGGGCCGTTGCCTTCTGTGGCTCAGCCAAAATCGATCACAACCTCCATGAGATTAATTAGGCGTGATTGCTGTATTTCCCTCTGTTGTCGACAGGCAATGGAAGGGCATTTGCTCAGATCATTTGTCAATTACAGTCCCGTGTAGCCTCT
This sequence comes from Anniella stebbinsi, assembly GCA_029215795.1. NCBI lineage: Eukaryota > Metazoa > Chordata > Lepidosauria > Squamata > Anniellidae > Anniella > Anniella stebbinsi. The sequence goes on from JARDYH010000007.1 coordinate 7,200,296, forward strand.
TTCAAAGTGATGTCCTCAGCTGTATGGCGCTTAGACAGTAGAGGCGGCTCTGATTTTGATGGGGCTGTAAATCCATTCTGGCTTGTAGTCCGAACCAGTCAGAACTCTAAAGGAGCCGTCCAGGGAGCTGAACCCACTTTGGGGATTAGGGATCAGAACTCTTGGCCTCTGATCTCTTTCCATGGACAGGAAAGGAAGTGCACCAAAGGAAAAAAAAACCATCTTCTGCAGCCTCCACAAGACTTCCTTTCCAAGACAGCCGCCACCCACCGTGTGGGATTTCCCCCACCCCCTTCAGAAAGAGGCGTTCAGAACCATTTCTGCACCGGAGCCCATACATACTGCTGAGGCACTGCCATTGCACAATGAGCTTGAGATAAAATGAAAAGGAAAGTTTCCACACAGCGGTTAATATAGACTCCCAACTGACCTGAGTCCAGGGGAGAGACTTGCTTGGAGGGGGAGGGCTGGGATTCCACAGCAAACCCCACTTCCACAGATGATGTGGGACAACTTGAGGAGCCCCATCTCAGGGCTGCCTCACTGAGGCCCTCAAACTCCTTCAATGCCATTCCAAGCTCTGCTTTCCTCATTTTCCTCCAACTAAGGTCTCCTCATTCCCCACCAAGTTTTCCTCGGACGCCACTATGTTTGCCACTACAGTCTCCACTACATTCTCCACTAGGTTGTCCTTGTTCTTCACCAATTTTCCTGTTTTTCGCTCTGCCTTGGTTTCCAGCTATCCTTCATTTTCTCCATCAACTAAGTTCTCCTCGTTCTCCACCAAGTTCTGGCTCCAAGTTTTGGAGGGCCTTTGGGCAAGACACCCTCAATGGGCCCCCTTCTTCAGTGAGCTTGCTGCCATGGTCACCAGCTGCTAATGCTCCTCATCGCCTTTCTCATCATGGCCACCTCTTGCTGGACAGGCAGAGGGCCAGGGAGCAAGTAGGCCATGGAATCCTCCTCCTCCTCCTCCTCCTCCTCCTCCTCCTCCTCCTCCTCCTCCCCACCTCTGTTGTCTGGGCCTGAGTGAAAGGCAAGGAAACAAGCAGGTCGCAATTACGAAGAGGAAGAACAACTCCAGAGGGATCCTGTCAATGGCCCCTGCTGAGGTGTGAGCAGGTGCCTGACCATGCCTACTCTTACCCCGGCCTTCCTGGAGACATCTGGTTGGCCAGTATAAGAAGTAGGATGCTGGGCTTGCATCTTTGGTCTAGTCCAGCAGAGCTTGTATAAGAGCGGTTTCTAGGTCCTCTCTTTGCCCAGATGACAGTAATAAAATATTAAAGGCAAATCCCACAACCTTGCAGCTGGGATGTTAAGGCCATCCTGCACATTAAGTCCAATGAAGCGGGGACAAAAGAGATGGGTCCTGCTACACCCCACAATAAATAAAAGAGAGAGAGAGAGAGAGAGAAATATCCTCAATAAATAATGAGTTTAGCCAGAGGGAAGCATCATGTGAACATAAACTGGATGGCAAAGGTTGCACGTAAATTAACAGTGCTCAGAAGGGGAGGTTTCCTTCTGCCATGAATTTCTGAAGCCCCATCTGGAGAAACAAACGAGGTCATTGCTTTGATCTAGACCTCTATGAGTTTCTCCAAGATCCCGATCCCCACTTCTCTTACTTGCATGTTGTCGTGGTCTCAGGGAAAAGGAAACCATCTATCCCCGCGTGTGCGTCTCATCTCAGCCATTGCGGATGAAAGAGGGAACCAATAACCAAGATTCCCTGTTCAATAATCACAGATCTCCACACAGAGGGAAGCTTCTACGAATGGTGAAGAATGTGAAATTAAAGCAGGGCTTTTAGACTCAGCACAAATTGGCTGATAATGACCGCGACCAGGCGCTTGTGCCAGGATTCCATTTTGGCACCTGCCATCGCTGGCTGCTGCTGCAGGAGTTCTGGAGTCCAACATTGAAATCACTCCACTGGCTGCCAATTAGTTTCCAGGTGAAGTACAAAATGTTGGTTATTACCTTTAAAGCCCTACATGGTTTGGGTCCAGGTTACCTGTGGGATCGCCTTCTCCCGTAAAATCTGCCCCGCACACTCAGGTCCTCTGGGGAGAATTTACTTCAGTCAGCCAAAACTAGGCTGACAACTGTTACCCAGAGGACCTTTTCTTCTGTTGCCCCCAGACTGTGGGATGGCCTGCCGGAGGAGATTCGTCAATTTAACACTCTCTCAGAGTTTAAGACAGCTATAAATCAAATCAAATCAAATATTTATTACGGTCATAAGACCAGCATACAAAGAGCACAGCATAATACATATACATATAACATACAGGCGTAATACTAAAATATAGTCTTAATTACTCTAAAACTGCATTTAAAAATTCATGTTTCCATAAGTAGATGATATTATCCCACATCGACAGGCAATTGTGGCCACACAAAATCCTGCCACCTTAGCAGTTATCTGGGCATTCTGATCGGCCAGGAGGTACTTTAAATAGAATGCATCAGACCTCCCTGGTTTTTCTGTAAGATGAGGACTATGAAAATATGTTGAAAATCACAATAAAATGTACAGTATAGTAGGACATGGCTCACAGACTCTACCATACCATCCTTACAGGGGCATAAACGCTCAATATATGGAGTGTTGTTATATTTCCCCTCCAAAAGTGCAGAGGGAAGCACATTAAATTTAGCCAACGTAAACGCTCTCCTATATTTTGGAATGGTTATGGCAGCTAAATAGTTTGCTGGTAGAAAGGCCTACCCATTGTCCCTAAATTCAGGGTATAAGCGACAGCTATAAAGACTGATCTCTTCTGGCAGGCTTACCCAGATGACTATCAACCCAAGAATTTTAAGTTGTCTTGATTGTTTATATGCTCTTTTAATTAAGTTTACGTATTTGATCTATATTGTATTGTACTAATGTTGTTCCCCGCCTCGATCCAAAGGGAGAGGCAGGTAAGAAATATATATTTTTAATTATTTTTGCTGTTGTTGTTATTGCCTTGAGCCTTTTGTATACAGTTTAAACAGTTTAAAATACTCTGGACCTACGTTAATGTATGTTTTTTTGTTTTGTTTTTAAAATTTGTCACTGTTTTTAAATCTTTTAAAATGTTTTCAATTTTACTGTAGGTTTAATTCTATTTTAGCTTTTGTAAACTTATATTTATATGTTTTAATTTTACATGTTTTAACTTTGTGAACCACCTTGAGTTCCGGCTCTGGGAAAAAGGTGGGATATAAATAATAATAATAATAATAATGGGCAAAAGGTGGGATATAAATAAAGATGATGATGATGATGATGATGATAATAATAATAGTAATGTGGCCGGCTGTGTTTTCCCCAGATTTCAATGTGCACTATAGAATGTTTGGTTTGGTTTCCTCTCTTTCCATACAGACAGTCATAAAGAAATCATAGTAAGGTCATTCTGTTTGCAATGCTTCATCTGATGGAAACCATCATCTTTTAGTCTTGATTTCATTAAAGCAGCTATATATATATATATATATATATACACACACACACACACAAATTATATATATATATAATTTTTATGCTCTCAGCTTGCTACTGATTCACTCTTCATTGCGGTTGGCTGTAAATTACTTAGTTATAATAGGCAATTCTGTTGCTGCTACGAGACACATTTACGGCTTGATGGCGTTATTACAGTTAAGAACTCATTTGGGGCCAAACATCAACTCTTAAATCCCCTTCTATTCCTTCTGCAAATAAAGGGCCGTTTCACACACTAGGAGGACCCGGGTTTGCTGCTGAGAACATACTTGACGAGAAGGCTCACCCAACTCATGGAATGAATCTGTACCAGAATGTTTGCAAAAGTTTGTTTGTCTCAGCTTGTTGCTGATACAGATATGGGTGCCTGGCAGAGGATTAATTTGTTCAGGAGATTACTGGTCAATGGGAGCCAATAGTTAAGAGATGGGGGGGGGGGTTGTACACTCTATTAACACCATAGTGACTGCGCAGTGGCATTGTGTTGTTTATATGATGCAGCCACCAAGTAGCAGTGAAATCAGGATTTTACCCCCGAAACTGTGCTATTTTGCAGTGTCGTTTTACCGCAACTTTTCCAATTGTTCCGATACCACCACATTGTTTCTTTTGTCGTCTCTGGTGGCTTCGTTTTGGGGGTGTTCCTAGGAGCAGAAATCAGTGCTGGGTAAGCCCAGGAATGCAGGACAGGAGGCGGGCTTGGCAAGCCAAATGGCCGCCGGCGCTGAGGTTTTTCCTGGCCGGATAGCCTGCACTCCCTCCTGCTGTCTAGCTTTCTCAATTCCACCATGGAGCAGCGATGCTGCGGGGTCTTGATAGGATCAGCATACAAAGTGCCGACATATAGACACCCCCATGGTCTCCTGATAGCCTGAGATCTCTCCGTGTTTTTGAATGAGATACCCATCGGAGCTTCTTGAAGGAGACACCCCTCCAGCTGAGGGGAGGGGGCAGGATATGTGCATGTGTGTGTGTGTCTCCCTCTAAGAACATAAGAATATAAGAAGAGTCCTGCTGGATCAGACCAAGGGTCCATCTTGTCCAGCACTCTGTCCACACAATGGCCAACCAGCTGTCGATTAGGGAACCACAAGCAGGACATGGCGCAACAGCACCCTCCCGCCCATGTTCCCCAGCAACTGCTGTATACAGGCTGATATAATCCAACTGATATAATCGAACAGTTTGGCCAAGATGGGTAGCCAATGATCGGTATTATATTTAAATACTTCTGCCGGAACATGCCTCATTCCTGGCAGCAAGAGCTTTAGTCCCCTTTTGCCTTTGGCCCCACCCACCCCTGGAATGCAGCTCCTGAGAGCTTCTCTGAAATGAAATCCGGCCCTCAGGTTGCAAGAGGTTATGCACTCCTGCTGGAGAGCCACTGCAAGTCTGTGTCGACTGATCTTCCCAAGCTAGCACCTTCTGGAAGCCTTGGACTATAAATCCCACCATCCCCAGCCAGCATGGCACCAAGCTAGGCTAGATGGGCCAATGGCCTGTCACAGACTGGGGCAGGTTCCTATGCCCTCCCTAACATCTCAGCCATGGTCTAAACTCCTGCCCAGAAGCTCAACCATTGCTACTCCGCAAAGAAGCCCACACAAGCAAGAGCACAGCGGCATTCATCGCTTACAGTGCCATGCCTTTGGATGACTCAGGCAGTTCCCACAGCTGCAGGGCTGCAGAGGGAAGGGGCAAATTACTTTTCTTCTCCCATGCTAATCTGCAGAGGTATCTTGCAAAACCCAGAAAGCTTCCTCTGCAGCCGACTTCTTCGCTTCTGTTCTTCTCTCTTTCTAGCCATATATGGTCTCTTTTTTTTCCTTTCTGTGCAAGAGGTTCAAGTGAAACAGGTGACTCGTCAGCAAAAAAGAGAGAAACCGGGACACCTCCGAGCAAAAGAGGGAAACCGCAGGGGATGACTGAGCGAAGCAAACTAGGCCAGCTGGGCGGAGGCCTGCCTTTTATGGTAAAAATTACTGCGGCTGAGTCGGAGGACAGGACACACAAAAGTCAGATAGGGCCGGCAGTGGGATGGCCCCATCCCCGGATGCAAAAGTGCAACAGTTCCGTTCCCGTCTGAGCGTTTGCACCGTCGTCCGGTTCGTGAAGTCTAAGCTGGCTGAACGTGCGAGATGTGGCTTGCAATCTACGCTTTATTTAGAAGCACGGTCTGTCGAGTTCAGCGGGGCTTACTTCCAAGTCACTGTGCGCAGGATTCCTGCCTCAGTGGATCCAATTTGCAGCTGACTCCAAGGGCGCCCTTGAAGCAAAACAGCTGGCTTGGTTTTTAAACAAGGCATATGCAGGTCTCAGCAAAGGGGGGGGGGGCTTGTGAGAATGAAGGGGGAATTCATGTTCTAACATAGTCTAGCTCTGCCCTCTTTTGTATCTGGTCACTCTAGTATAGCTCCTGCAGCTTTACCTGTTGTGATGAAGAGGGAATTTCACCAGGTGCTGCATGCATACAAATAGCACCTGCTGAAATTCCCTTTTCTATGCAACTGTTAAAGATACAGGAGCCCGGTCCTCCTTTCCATAGGGTCACCCTATATTATTCTAAATGTTATTAATAGTATATACTGTAAAGGAGAAAATGGCCTTGGCCCAATCTCCTGGCAGAAGTGTGCAGGATTCAGAGAATCAAAACCAACACTCAACTTACTTGAGATATAAGACTTTATTAGATTAAGAGCAGGTTAAGTAGTCTGAAATTCCAAAATCTACAAGAAGACCCAGCATGCATATAATAAGAGACAATAAAAATCAGTTACCCCACCGGACCTGGCCCCTTGGCCTCTTCTCTTCAACCAAAGACACACCAAGCTGTTCCAAACTCCTGGCTTTATTCCTCCTCTGGCAATCCCCCCTCCCTTCTAGGCACCAGATTCCTTCGAGTTTCACACCTCCCTCATACAGCCTTGAAGTTTATGGCTTGAGATAAGCCAGTTCTTCCTGGCCTGGTTTCTGTCCTTGGGCGATCAATCTCTCCCCAGGTGGCCGAGCCAAGGCCCTTTGTCATTTTAATATCCCCGTTCCCATGCTAAAATAAACCCTTACTAAACTCATGCTTGCTCTGTGCACTATGTTACTACAAAACCCTCTAATCACTCAGCGCAGTCTATCTGATCTCCTTTACATATACATTATATGATATTAGGGTGATCCAATGGAAAGAAGGACAGGGTTCCTGTATCTTTAACAGTTGGAGTGAAAGGGGAATTTCAGCAGGTGCTATTTGTATGCATGCAGCACCTGGTGAAATTCCTTTTTCATCGGGATAGTTAAAGCCGAAGGAGCCCTGCCCTCTTTTGTATCTGGTCACTCTAGTATAGCTCCTGCGGCTTTAACTGTTGTGATGAAGAGGGAATTTCAGCAGGTGCTGCATGCATACAAATGACACCTGCTGAAATTCCCTTTTCTATGCAACTGTTAAAGATACAGGAGCCTTGTCCTCCTTTCCATAGGGTCACTCTATCATGATGCCTGCTGTTGTTAGTGTTGCTCGATGAATTGAGGGAGAGGAAAGACAGGCCTGACTGTTGCCCGACATTTCATGGGTTGGGGGCACGTGAGCATCACCGGAAAGCAAAAACACAATTAGATGAATAGCTCAGTGGAGGCTGGTGGCTCTATTGTCAATGGGATGGTGAATCTGCTCTGGGCTTCAGTCAGAACCAGTCAGAACCAGTCAGAACTCTAGAGGAGCTATCCAAGGAGCTTTCGCATATCTTTGCAATTTGAGGGGTTTTTTTTTGTCCAATCTTGTACACTGCCTTGAGAGGCCTAAAAATAATTTATTTATTTATTTTAAAGTTTTCAATCATTATTAATCATTCAAATTAATAAATCAAAGCAAATCAATAGCACTAGAAGCCTGCAGCATGGAAACACCACAAGCATCCAGGAGCAAAGCCACAAATGAAAGCATTTAATTCTTGGAGCGAGTTGCACGTTGATTCTACCACACATCCTGCTGCCCCCTTGTGGACATTGCATCAAGTTAAACATGGAGATTTGCACACCACCTCTAAGCCAGGGGTTATAGGACGATCTGTGCCCAGGGCTGGGTTGAAATGAAGCCCACCAGTCACAAATGGTAGTGCAGGGTTGGAGCCAATCAAAACATGGTGCCAGATGGAGGTAGAGGTTGGCGTTATTATCATCTGGAAAATTATGAAACAATTTTATATTGATACCTACTCCCTCTTTAGAAATTTGACAATGCTTTGCCACAGCGATGTTCTTGTAGCAGAGAGTTCCATAGCTCAACTTTCCTCAAAGTGCAGACATTGGCTGTGGGGGTATCACTACTAAGCTCCCCCATTTCCAGCAGAATGTGCTGATCCAGAGGCTCTAAGTAGACAAAGACTTTATTTGATATTGTTTTCCAAGTTCCCCTCACATGCTTCTCAAATGATTCTTACTCATTTTCTCTTCTCTTTTCATACCTAACTTGTACCCAACTGCCAGTTTCTTTCTTCCCTCCCTTCTGCAGCTTTTATATTCACTTCCTCCTATAACAACTTTCCTCTCTTTTTCTCATTCCTCTTTATTCCCCATTTTTAATATATATAGATAGATATAGATATATTATTATTATTATTATTATTATTATTATTATTATTAAAAACACTAGCCTTGCTCTCTCATCAATTTCCACTGCCACAGCTGCTTATACGGTGTGCATGGGCGCGGCCATGGTGCAGGGTGATCGAGCGAAGAGGCACCGGGCAGCGTGAAGAGGTGAAAACCACCTCGATGCCTTGGTAAGTTCTAGGCTGGATTATTGCAGCACATTCTGTGAAGGGCTGCCTTTGAAGGCCGTTCAGAGACTACAGCTAATGCTAGGCTGACCAGATAAAATCCAGGTCAGGGCTCATGTCACTTTAACAGTTGTAGAGAAAAGGGAATTTCAGCCAGTGTCATTTGTATGCAATTAGTTCCTGGTGAAATTCCCTCTTCATCACAACAGTTAAAGTTGCAGGGGCCCTGCCTTCTTTTGTATAGGGTCACTCTAGTATAGTGCCTGCACCTTTAACTGTTGTGATGAAGAGGGAATTTCACCAGGGACTAATTGCTTACAAATGACACTGGCTAAAATTCCCTTTGTTCTACAACTGTTAAAGTTACATGAGCCCTGACCTGGATTTTGTCTGATCACCCTACTAATGTGGAACGCCGTGGCCGACTTTGAAATATCTGCATTGCCTCTTGATCAGTTTCCGGGTGGATCAAGTGACAGTGTTAACCTTTAAAACGGAGAGGTGGGTGACCGGTGGCCGTCAGATATCTAGGATGGTTAAAACAAACGGGGATTGCAAGGCGCTCCAAAAGGATCTCTCCAAACTGGGAGAATGGGCATCTAAATGGCAAATGTGGTTCAGTGTAAGCAAATGTAGTTATTCATGTTGGGACAAAAAAAAAAAAAATCCCACCTTCAAGTATAACCTGATGGGATCTGTGGTAGCAGTTACCAACCAAGAAAGAGATCTTGGGGTTGTGACGGACAGCTCAATGAAAATGTCAAACCAGTGTGTGGCCACTGTAAAGAAGGCAAGCTCCATGTTAGGCATTATTAGAAAAGGAATTGAGAATCAAACTGCCAGAATCATACTGCCTTCATACAAATCTATGGTGCGACCACACTTAGAATACTGTGTACAGTTCTGGCCACCACACCTAATAAGAGATATTGGAAGGCTGGAAAAATGCAGAAAGAGACGATGAAAATTATTATGGGGTACATACTTTTAGGCTGCAATCCTATAAACACTTAGGGCGCAATCCTGTGTATGTTTAGACAGAAAAAAGCCTTACAACTCCCAGCCTCCTCCAGGTTGGTGGATGTTGGGAGTTGTAAGACTTTTTCCTGTCTAAATATGTTTAAGTTTGCACCCTTACCTGGGAGTAAATCCCATTGAACTCAATAGGGGTTACTTCTGAATAGACATACGTAGATTGCCCTGTAAGTATATGGTTTGTTTGTTTTTGCATCAGACTCTCGTTGGAAAATCTTGTAGTTCTTTGAGGAAAGACATCCAGATCACCTCCCCACCCCCCAATTTATCAACTCCTAATTTATTACGCTAAAAAGAAAACGCTGTCGTCCCGAGAGCGCAGCCGGGAATCGAACTCGTGGCATGAAGCCTTGAACGCTTCCCCGCCTCCTTTCCCAACGACGCTCCCATTGGCTAGAATGACAAAAGTGGGTGGGCCGCTTAGAACGTTGACGGTCCCCGGGAAACGAGGGATGTTGCTTTATGATAAGTCGCCACCGCCGCCAGAGGGTTCATCCCAGCATAGAGAGTGGGAGAAGCCTAGAAAGTCAACCAACCATTCAGACCTTACCCTAACTTCCGGCTTAGAAAGGAACTGGTTTTCCGCCTCCCCAATGCATGGTCTGCGCGATGGTTCCAGCACAGAGATGTCTATGCCTAGAGCGGCCACGTTACCCAGTGCCCATAGAGAACAACGCCCAATGGAGGATTTCAATGTCTTACCTGCCATTCAACCCTGTGTGTCGCTCTTCATTTTCCTAGCTCTACGTTAGACCGCCAACTTCGCCGTAGAATGACCGACGCAACGCTCAGAACCCGCCTCTTCAGGAAAGCCGGCGGCCCTATTGGCTGAGCGTCCAGTCGGTCAAGCCGCTGGCTAGGCGGCGCCTCAGGAGCAGGCCGCTCGGAGGCGGAGTGTAGTGGCGGCGGCGCTGGCGCTGCTGCTGGGGCGGGTGTGGGGTTGATGAAGCGGCGCTGAGGGAAGCGGACCGTCGCGGGAGCTTCGAAGCCTGAGGGCGCTTCGCTGGCCGGTAAGGAGGAGAAGCCGAACGGGATACGAACGAAGGGGGCGGGGCTCTCGTGACTATTAACGAAGGGGGCGGGGCTCTCATGACTATTAACGAAGGGGGCGGGGCTCTCATGAATAACAATGAGAACCTCATGAATCATTTATAAGCGATACTCTGTATACACACAGATTGCAGAGACTGACCAGGACTTATGCTCTTTTATTTTTTAAAAAAACATATTTTATATTGATTGCTAATTAGTTAATATTCATGATTGCTCATGTATATTCATACTTGTGCCTCATGAATATTAATAATTTTTTTTTTTCTGGGCGGGGGTAATTCTTTCCCAAATTTGAGAAAATAAAATACAGGGTAAAAATTTAGATCTACAAAATTTTAAAACAATTTAATCAGCTAAATAAAAAAATCAATAAGATACTAGGTCTGTTCAGATAGGGTGACCCTATGGAAAGGAGGACAGGGCACCTGTATCTTTAACAGTTGTATTGAAAAAGGAATTTCAGCAGGTGTCATTTGTATGCATGCAGGACCTGCTGAAATTCCCTCTTCATCACAACAGTTAAAACTGCAGGAGCCCTGCCCTCTTTTGTATCTGGTCAGTAGGGCAGGGTTCCTACAGCTTAAGCCGTTGTGATGAAGAGGGCAATTCACCAGGTGCTGCATGCATACAAATGACACCTGCTGAAATTCCCTCTTCGTCACAACTGTTAAAGATACAGGAGCCTTGTCCTCCTTGTCATATGGTCACCCTACATTACTTGAATTGTTGTAGTCACTTAGAGTTGCCATATTTCTTTTTCTCGCAGGGCTCCTGTGCCATTACCACTTGCAAATCCAGGCAGAAATTTAGAAGGTGCAGCTCTTCTCGGAATGGAGGGGGAATGAGGGGCAACATTTCACTGGTTCAGTTTCTCGGTACTTTGGATGAATAAATAATAAATAAATAAAAATAAATTGGATTAAATAGTTAAGGTGCTTTTCAGTTGCCCTTTCCCTCCCACAAAATGTTTTAAGCACTCTATGTCTGTATGATCTGAACAGCTGCTTGGGAATTGGCTTGATTACGCTAAAAAGGGGTGGATAAATGTTTTGTCGATGACAAATGGTGTTTCTGTTGCTTCTGATATGCATCTCTGTGTGTGTTTCCCCCCCCCCCCCAACCCCCTTCCTTATTCTTTCCTCTGACAGGTTTTAAGTAGCTGCGCTTTCTAAATAATTCATACTTGTTGGGCTTTGATCGTTAATTTGTATTTCCATCACAGAAGCTTGTTTAATAAAACACACTCACGTTACACGGTTGGTTTTAAAAACGTTTTCTGCTGGGTATATTCCTTTCATCTCCCTGCCCCACCCCAGCCAAAAATGGGACTGGCTCAGCACACTGGAGAGAGGGGTGTGGGTACAAATGCTTGAGGTGTCTGTGTTGCGAAAGTTTGCATTTCCTCATGCGGGTGAGAAACCCGCAATTTCAAAAGGGCACTTTACAGAGGTGGAACCCGAGTAGTCAATGGAGGTAGGATTGCATGTAGGTGGGTCATTGGCCTTGCCAACTTGTTCTGCTGGTTTGAGTTTTAACGGGGCTCCAGGTACGGAAATCAAAACAGGTGGAGCTTTCCCCACTGTTTTCATGCTGTGCCTTCTTTTGTGTTAAAGACACAGCAGTAGGGCTGAAGGAAAGAAGTTGGCAACCTCTGTGCTACCTCTGCTACAGCAGTGCAACTCTCTTTGTATGTGCTGGAGAGTTAAAGAACAAAGAGGAGCTGGACCAGCCTTACCTTTGGCATTACAGAATCTAAAAAAATATATCATAATAAAAGAAGATATCTAACTGTCGGCGCCATAGTACTAAGGCCGTGAAGTCTAGATACCTGAAACTTGATACTAGGAGGCCCCTTGAGGTATGCACCTCAGGGTTATTTTGTTTTTAAAATGCATTAATATCCGCCCCCACGCCCTTCACACCTCTATACAGAAATTAGGAGGTGCGTTCATACTATGTCTATCTAATATCTAATTTGACTCACACTTTTTCCCATTAACTCTTTCTCGGCCCTTTTCCGGGTCCCCACCACCACCAAATGAGGTGAGGCAAAGTGGGTACTAAAGGAGCGGGACCTACTCAGTGGTGGCACCCTGGTAGTGGAATGCCATCTGCCAAGAGGGTCTCCTGATCTTTTTGGCACCAGGTGAAGAGCTTTTTAAATTTTCTCTGGCTTTTTAGTCCTTCAGTTTTGTTTTTAAATGTGTTGCGTGTTTAGATTTTATACTGCTGCTGGTTTTTACTCTGTTTTTTTTAATGTTTAGCTTTAGCTATTGGGCGGTAAACAGATTGATTGATTGATTAACACCTGGAGAAGAATTGTTGCTGCTAACCCCCTCTCCCACGCTCGCCACATACTAATGGCAGTTACTTCCAGGCCCAAAAAAGCTCAGGCTGATACCTCCCGCCTGCCTGTTTCCCTGGAACTTCCAAGTCCTTTGATCCCTCCCGCTGGATTCCAGCATGACCATTCAGCAAGATTGATCCTGCATGTGCTAAATCAATCGTTGAACTGTATTGGTTTTTCCATTTCTATCAGCTTCTGCTGTTACCCGCATTGACAGGCACCATAGGGCACCCTAAAAAAACCTTGCGTTCAAAAACACGCACCCTGTTTTGAATACCCCCGTCTGTTTCCTTCTCTCGTCCGTTCAGCGTGTGCTCCGCAGAGCAAGTGTGTCAGCTTCTTCTCAGGATGCTGTTTGGAAAGACTGGCCCTTCACTCTGGTCTCCCTTCTTCTTTCCTTTCGTCTTCCTCGTAGGGTTCCACCATCTGCTGGAGAAGATGGGCAACGTGGAGAGCAGCGGCTCCTACCAGAAGCACCTCTCGAGGTTTCTTCCCGACGAACGCGCGGACGTCGACCGTGTCTTTGGAGCCTTGTCCGCGTCGGATGAGGCTGTCGCAGCCAAAGTGGGGAAGGCCGCCAAGAAGGGTGTGACTCTGGCGATGCTTAAGGCAAGCGAAACTGTTTTGTTTGATGACAGTGGTGATGATGGTAATTAATAACAACAAGAACGTGCCATTTCTGAAGTGGATCCTGAGTGTTCGGAGCGCTTCCCAGACCTGATCTCACTGTATTTTGTTTACAACAGCCAGTATTGTAACGTAGGCCAGTATTATCGCTCCCGTATTGCAGTTGGGGTGGGAGGATTGAAGTTTAGACTATGGTGACTTGCCTCAGTTCAACTACTAAGGGTCAAACTACATGTTACATTAAAGTTAGAGCTAGCAGCTGTGTCTTTTCCTCCCTCCTTTTCCTTATTCAGGAGCAAGTGTTAGGCTCCCCATCTGGATCAGGACCCTAGCATGGGAGATGGAGGGGGTGAAGGGATTGGGACCAGCACCTCTGCAGGCACGGCCCAATAAGACTTGGGAAGTATTTCACTGATTCTCAGTCAGATGAGGAGGTGTAGGTGGAAGGCGTTGTTGAAGCATCAAGGTTGCAGGAGCAGGGAAGGGGGAGTGCGAGTGAGAATAACAGTAACGGAGAGGATGAAGCCCAGCTGCCTTCTACTCGTTTGGATAACAGCCAGGTCGAGCCCTCCGAACTGTGGGAACACAGGCTCCTAGTCCCAAAAGTCAGATGTCAGGTGAAAAGGGAGAAGCAACGCAGGCTCATGAGGCACTCCAAAAGCCTTGGGGCAAAGGAGGCAACCCTGTAGAAGGTGGGGGAGGGGGGGCTTGGTAGCCTGCTCAGTTTGAGAAGTAGGGTCTGTAGTAACCAGCAGCAGTTTAGTAGCCATTCAGATTTTTGGTGCTTTATGACTGAGAGCTACCTGAAGCCTACTGTATTATGCAAAGCTTTCTAGGAAAGTGTGTTGCTGACTGATGCATGAAGGCACTGACTGTAGCCTGAGGCAATGCCTCTTTGTCTGTAGTTTGCATAATAAAGGTAATTGACTGGAAACACTTGTCAGCTTGACCACAAAGAAAGCCAAGAGCCAGGCACTTGAGTGTGTGTGTGTGTGTGTGTGGAGGTAACCATTTGCAACTCTCACTGTGGTCCCAATCTGGATTGACAGCTCCATGCTAGGATTCTGATCGGGATTGGATCACCATGCTTACCTTTGCATAAGAATAAAGAACTGTCAGGGAAGAGCTGGTGCTCCATTAGTATTGGTTTTGCTCCTCCTTTCACATTGCCATCCATCATCCTGGATGACTGAACTTGCCTGCTGCGTTTCACCCCTCTCTGCTAGGCCTACGTCAAGGAAGCGCTGCCTGAATCGATGGTCGCGAGGCTGTATGATGGGATGAGAAGCATCCAGCTGATGGAGAAATCACCTGGTCCCAGTACCCAGGTGGTAAAGGAGCAGTTTGCTGTTTTTGTGTCGACTCTCTTCAAAGGCAACGCCGAGGAGAAAAGTGGCATTATCATGAAAATGATCTCGAATGCCGAGGGGCCTGTGAAAGCAAGTCAGATCCTAGAGGTAATTCAAAAAAGATGTTGCGTTTGTATGTAAGAAAGATGAGGAGAACAGATTAGAGTAGGCACTTGGCAGAGGTTTTGGACTATAACTCCCCAAATCCCTGACAAATAGCCCATGCTGGCAGGGGTCTAGTCCAAAACCTGTGGAGGTCGCCAAGGTGCCTATCCCCGCAAAAGAGCGAAGCTGGGGCAAGGTGGTGGACAAGGGGCCCTAGTAATAACATTGGTCGAAGAGTGCAAGGAAGGTGAGTTGTTGTAGATCGGCTAACGTTTGAGATGCTGTGGCTGTGATGGGCTTTAGTCAGCAAAGGAGCCAGGAGCCAGGTCTCAATAGCTGGAAGCCAGGAATCACAAACCAGGATTTAGCAGAGATCGACATGGTTGCGCAGGCAAATATTCTAGAGTTTTTGCAGGTCAGGGGGAAGCCAATGGTTGGCCTGGGTTGTGTGGGCAGAGCCACTCTGGCACTTAGCAACACTTCCCTGCCCAGGGAGGGCTCCACCCCAGCCTACCCCAGCCTGGGTCGCTCTAGATCAAGATTCCAGAAACTCAGGCCTGTGGGTCAAATCCTCCCCTTCTTGGTTCTGGTCCAGCTCTTTAAAGTTTCCCAGATGTCCGTATCCCCTCCCGGCAACCGCTGATCGTTTAGCAGTTTCCTGGGTTTTGCACTTTTCCCCATTCTAAAAGATTGAAACGCCTCCCTTAAGGCATAGTGATTAGCAATAAGAGCTTGAAGTTCAAATATGTTAGTATTTTGGCCCCGCCCCTTTGCCTTTGGCCCCGCCCTCCACCACTGGAATGTGGGCCCCCAAGAGCTTCTCCAAAATGAGATTCAGCCTTTGGGCTGAAAGTGGTTCTGCACCCCTGCTCCAGATGTTGTGGAGTACAACTCACTTCATCCTTGACGAATGGCTAAAATGGTGCCTGGGGATGATAGGCATTGTAGTCCAAAACATATGGAGGAAACCAGCTTTGGAAAGGGTGCTTCAACCTATAGCCCGGGCATCAACATCCAGATTTAGTCCCGGCAGCTCCTGCTATAGTGGAAATGGAGGCTCCCAACCCCATTTCCTTTGTTTCCCGAGTATGTTGCCAGTCCTGGTGAAGTGAAGCTCACAGGCAGATCAGACCGATACCAATTGTTTGTATTCATCAGAGATCTCTGACGGCATTTAAGGCACGTCTTCTGAAGAAAGCCCTGGTGGGTGAAACTCGTTAGGCTGAGAATAGGATAAATAATGAGCCAGTTCAGACAACACGCTAAGCCATGGTTAGACTACTAGCCCTTTTGCAGCAAATGGTTAGTGAGTGTCTTAAAACCGTGGTTATGTAGCTGCCACGGTTAAGAATGGTTCACACAACACGCTAAGCCATTAGCTCAGAATGCTTAACCACCGTGGTTTAGCATGAACAGGGTCAATATGTTTTTCTGCATCTTGAGACCTGGTCTCTCCCTTTTAGGTACTAGGTGCTTTGGCATCCATGTATACGTGCTCATTCCTGCGTTTGTTAAGAAGTCTGTTTCTTTTCTATGTCTGGTATTCAAGCATTCCACATAGGGGGAAAAATAAGCCCAAAAAAACATTTCTTGAAGTTTGCAGAGGATCTGGTTGGCTCCATAGTTCACGTGCTGAACTACAGGAATGAGCTGAAGGGGTGGAATCCGAAAAATATGCATAATTCAACCACCGGAGTGAAAGCATTGGCCTCTCAGCTGGTATCTGAGCTGAAGTCAACGGGTGAGTTGTGGGAAGTTGATGTTTATCTTGCCCTAGGTTCATTGCTTTTGCCCTAAGCTGTGGCAGGCTAAAATTAAAACAAGGCAAATGCTATAACAGAAGAAGTTCAAACAAGAGAAACCATGTTTCCAGCAGAACTCTCCTTTCCCCAGTATATGTATATATTCTCAGTTTTGATCAAGGATCCATGGTGGATTTGGATTTCACGAAGTGGCAAAAAGAAGGAATGTTTTAAAACGTTAGAGAACCATCATGTGAGACTTGCATTCTGGGTTTGAAGTTATGGGGAGAACAGAAAGCTTCAACTTTATCTATTTAGTTCATGTAACAGAATTATGGATGAAGGTGATTGTCATAGTTATTATGCATTTTTTTTAGCTGCCGTTCAAAATTGCAGTCTTCCCAAGAAGGCCTGTAATATATAACCTACAATCTTATGTCACTATATAAAATCATATTACTTTTAAGACCTGTTTTAAAGGAACTAAGAGCAATATTAGCACATATAATAAAAAAACTTTTGATTAAAAGCCAGAGAAACAAGCAATTAAAAAAACAAACATTCTTAAAACAAGTAACAGTTGGAGCCCGTAATATATCTCTTGGAAGGGAGTTCCACAAAGCAGGGGCCATCACTGAGAAGGCTCTGTCTCTAGTGCTCAGCAGTAACATTACAAACCTTATTGGGTACCAATGAATACCAGTGCAGCTGGTACAGAAATGATGTATTATGATTATATTTATTTATCAATAAATTTCTATCCCACCCTTTTCTTCTCACAAGGAGCCTGAAGTGGCTCACATAGTTCTCTTCTGTATTATCCTCACAACAATCCTGTGAGGTAGGTAAGTCTGAGAGTTAGTGACTAGCCCAAAGTCCCCCTGTGAGCTTCATGGCTGAGGGGACTAGAACCCAGATCTCCCTAGTCCCAGTCCAACACTCTAACCACTACATCACTGACGATCTGACTGCCTAGCCCCAAACTGAAGCGCCTGTTTAAGAGTGTAGATACCATGAACAGCTTGCTGTACTCCGGGGATGGGCAAGGTATAGCCCTTGTTAAGTTTTGGCCTACAACTCCCATCATATCTCACTCTTGGCTCTGCTGGCTAGGGCTGATGGGAGTTGTAGGCCAAGCTGTTCACAGTATCTACAGTCCTAAACAGGCTCTTCAGTTTGGGGATGGATAAGGGTGAGCAAAGCTGAAGCGTAACCCAGTTTCAGTGGAGAGAGATTCAAGGAGGTTGCACTCCCTCTGAATGGCCAAGTTTGTAACTTGGGGATAATTCTGGATTCAATGCCATCTGTTGGAACCACTGGCGGCAGTAGCCAAGAGTGCACCTTTTACCATCTTTGATTGGTACATCACCTGCAACTCTGTCTAGGGAAAATAAGACCATGGGCCATCAGCGGCCCACCCTGAAGCACAATGCCTGACATCCTGCTTCCCCCAGCGGTCAATCAGATGCCTCCTGGGAAGCCCAGAAGCAGGACATGAAAGCCATAGCTGCACCTCGAACCTCCGTTGCTCCCCAGCAACTAGTATCCAGCGATACGCTGCCCCTGAATGTGGAGGTTCCATTTAGGAACCATTTAGCTGCTAATAGACCTCTTCCTCCATTGATTTGTCTAATCCAGCTCTCCGGGCATTGCAGTCTGGCCCTTTGGGATTCACCAGAAGCCACACACCCTTCCTCTGACCTCACCCCTTTTTTCCATAACCGCCAATCGATCGTTAGGCGGTTTCTCTGCTTCTTTCCCCTCCCCAAGGCTAATTTACTGGCTGTAAGAGCTTTAAGATACAACCTTGCCCCCACCATTTTGGCCACCAGCTTCACTCTCCACTGACATGTGGCCCCAGGGACCTTCTCCGAAGTGGAATTCGGCCCTTAAAACCCTCTAACCCAGCACCACCCACATTTTTCAGTCCTTCTGGAACAGGGCAGCATGCTCAGACAAGACTTACATAATAGATGTTTCCTGCTTCAGACGGCAGGGAAATCGAGGGCACTCCAGCGCTGGATGCCATCTGTGACCAAAGCAGCGTCGAGGACTGGATCTTCCGGATCCCGCAGGTCTCCGCTTTCCTCAACGCGATTGTCCAGCAGGGGCTGCTCGTCCTGCATTCTCTCCCGGATCAGGCCGGAGACTCCCTCCCCTTGCTCCCGGAATGCAGCGGCGTCAAGGGGCACCGATTCGTCAGCCTCCTCGACCTCCCATCCGTCGCCTACATCAACTCCCACCTGCCTTCCGAGCGCCAGCACAAGTGGCGTCTGCTGTTCGCCTCCCGCGTTCACGGGGAGAGCTTCACCCAGCTGTGCGGGCACATCGTGAGCAAGGGCCCCTGCGTGCTGGTTTTGAAGGACGCCGACGGCTTCATTTTCGGCGGGTTTTCCTCGTGTTCCTGGGAGGTTAAGCCGCAGTTTCAAGGTAAAGCATCCCCTGTTTCCCTGATTTCTCTTCGCTTATTTTCCGTCAGGCCTCTTGGGACCTTTTCGGTTTCCGGCAGAGGTTCCCCGCTCTGCAGCTCCTAGGCCCTTGGCGCAGGGCTCTGTGTACTTCTTGTTTTGCGTTTTTTACATGAAACCTTTTGCTCCCCAACTGCCCAAGTTCTGCGGTAAGGAAAGCAGAATTCTGCAGTGGGTATAAATTCGATACATGGACTAGTTCTGTGCAATTTGTCCTGAATTTCCCCCCCCCCACCCCCCATAATTGGCCCTTATTTTCAGCTATTGCAGGAGAGGAGAACTTCTTGCAGCCTGAAGGATAAATTCTGTGGAGACGCTCTTGGGGCCTTATTCTGGGGCAGCAGGGAGAGGAGGCAAAATGGATAGGGACATTTCATCCTTTTAATGGTGTGTGGCCATCTGGGTATCCCAGCAGAGCTGAATTTGGCCCTCATTTCTGCACCCCTAAGCTATCAGGAATCTCACTTTGCCACATCTCCGTCTTCTGAGATTTCAGCAGGTGTTGCCGATACACTTTCAAGCCGATCTTTACTGGCATATGGGCTAGAAACTTCCTTTCATTGTTAAGACTGAGCTTGAGGAGCTGGACTTTGCACCCAAAATCACATTTTATCATGTTTTTTTGCACTCTCAGTGAATGTGCACAGCCTAGACTGGCTGGCCAAGTGTCCTTTCCCAGTTCAAGTCCTTTTCGAACCCAATGAGTCCCAAGTAAACACACATAGGCTTGTCTTGAGTTTTGAGAAGTGAATGGAGTCAAGGTAACTGCTACCATTGTCCACTAGATGGCGAGCTTTTCTTTTCTTTTGATTCTGTTGAGACTAGGTGGGCAAAGTGAACTCTAAGGAATTCTGTAACCTCAGGCGTGATCCAAATAGCTTCAGCTGTTGGGCAGTATAGAAATGCAATAAATACATAAATATAATACAAGTATATAGGTAGGATTTGGAAACTAATGGCTAGTGCGGATGAAAGTGTTTCGTGAACTTCTTCGTCCACTCCCAGAAAGGAAATTAGGATCCAATTCATTACACGCATATTTCTAAAAAGCTGCTGCTTAATAAATCAGGGTGCCTTTTTAATCAATCAGGGTTTTTTAAAAAGTAACAGTTAACCGATTAATCAATTAAGGGAGAATTCTTTGGCCGCTAGACAGCCTCTGACGGGCCATAGGATAGTTCGGATTCAAAGCTCTGAGGTTGAGGACAGCGCAGAAGGAAGCGCGGTTGAGAACTCAAGTTCAGAGAGGGAGAAAAAGGGTGTTTTGGTGGATGGAGAGTCCAGGACACATACTACCCTGAGCCTCTGCCAGTCTCCTTCCCTCTCCCTCTAAAACCCCTTTGCTAGATGGGCAAAAGGCCCATCTAGCGAAAAATGCAGACTGGGAGAGAGGGGAGGCGAAGATTGCCTCCTGCTCTGCGTAGGATGATCACACGTCTCCGAGTTCAGGGATTGTGATCATCGAGGGCACAATTGATAGGATTGCACCCTAAATGTTGCAGCATTACTTTCTAAGCCTGGGAGGGGAACTTCTCACCCGTGAAGCTGTTCCCCAGGCAAAGTGTCAGTTCCCTGATGTCACCCAGCCCGCAAAGGGCTAGGGAGGGGGGTCATTCAGCTCCCCCACCCTACCCAAAGTGTTCCCACCGCTGTTCTAAGCCCTCTTAGCTAAAATTTGAACAATGGGCTTCCTGACTCTCCATAACGAAGTGGATTTGTTGTCCATGGGGCAGGGAGAGAAATGGTAGGATTATAGGCTGGAAGGAATCAGAAATTGGTTGTTACTGGGGGTGAGGGGATGTTCTCCGCAGATCAGCCCTCCCCATAACACAGGATTAATCCACCAGCAAGTCAAACCTCCTGCCTCCAAGGAAGGCAGAGACTAAATCTCTTTGTGCATAGGACACGGTGCAGTAGCACATCCCTATTTGCTGTTCTCTTCTCGAGTACGTGCATTTCTATGAGGCTTTGTTGGGGTTGATTCCCGGGGATTGCCCTCTGCTGTTTCCCGCTGTTTGATTCACGACTCTTCGTTCCTCTTGTTTACAGGCAACAACGGCTGCTTTTTGTTCTCCGTCTCTCCCTCGCTTGCAGTCTTCAACTACACTGGTTACAACGACCACTACATGTATTTGAACCATGGGCAGCAGACAATGCCCAATGGACTTGTAAGTACCAAGCGGTTGCACGCCAGAGGCCGTAGCTCAGTGGTAGAGCGCCTGCTTTGCGCGCAGAAAGTCCCAGGTTCAAACTCTGCCATCTCCAGGTAGGGATGGAAAAGCACCTGCCTGACACCCAGGAGAGCCATGGCTGCCAGTCAGTGCCGACAATACTGGGCTAGATGGACCGAGGGTCTGATTCAGTAGAAGGCAGCTCCCTGTGTTCCTGTGTACGGCATTCCCAGTATGGCGTTTCCAGTATGGCATTCCCAGCATGTCACAGTGGCATTGTGTGGTCCAACATTTGCAAGATTGCACCAGTTGTGAACTGGGAGGGGGCAGGGGAGACATACCGCACAGTTGAACAGTCAACCCAAACTTTGAGTCCGTGGGAAATGTGCTTCCTGCAGTGGGGCAGAGCGACGGATTGAGGGCCCTTTGACGCGTACAGCAGAATCATGTGGCATTTTGCCCTTTCTGGACTGTACCACTTCACGGCTTCTAGTAGGGGAACACATCTTTGAATTGTGTACAAATACACTGTCTTGTGGATAGAAAAGTAGCACATGAGAGAAAGAGAGAGAGAGGGAGAGAGGGGTGGGGTGCTGGGCTGAGGGAGCACTTTCGCCCCAAGGCCCAAGTTCAGTTTTGGAGAAGCACTCGGGGCCACTTTCCAGCGGTGGGCGGGGCCAAAGGGGACGGTGCAAAAAATACAAATACCAGCATGTTGTAGCTTCAAGCTGCGGCTGCTGCAATCCAAGCCCTAGAAGAGGCGTTTCAACTTTTTGGAATGGGAAACAAATTGCACAAAAGCCGAGAGACTTCCAAACAACCAAATGTGAGGGGAAAGGGGGTGGGGCTAGGTGAAGGAGGTGTGGCCATCCAGGCTGCCCGGGAGAGAGGGGGATGCTGGTATTTTTCAGTATTCTTGCCTCCACCCCTTATCCACACTCCCCTCTGCCCCCACTACCGGAATGCGGCCCGCAAGGGCTTCCTCAAAATAGATCTGGCCCTTGGCCAAAAGAGGATTGGCATCCTCATCCTAGTCAGACCTTTGTTCTGATCCAGCAGGGCTCTTCTTGCGAGCGCAGCATGCCATTTTCAGTTTCTGCACCAGCCTTCCCCTGGAGACATTTTTCTCCCTCTCCCATAATACTGGAACACCAGTGGGGGTCGTCCAGTGAAGCTGATTGGTGGGAGATTCAGGACAGAGAAAAGGAAGGACTTCTTCACACAGCGCAGAGTCAAACTATGGAATTTGCGACCATAGGATGTAGTGATGGCCACCAATTTGGATGACTTTAAAAGGGGGTTGGAAATGTTCATGGAGGAGAAGGCTGTCGATGGCTACTAGTCCTGATGGCTCTATGCTACCTCCTGTATCCGAGGCAATAAGCCTATATATACACCAGTTGCTGAGGAACATGGACGGGAGGGTGCTGTTGTACTCATGTTCTGCTTGTGGTTCCCCGGTCAACAGCTGGTTGGCCACTGTGTGAGCAGAGTGCTGGACTAGATGGGCCCTTGGTCTGATCTAGCAGGGCTCTTCTTACGTTCTTATGGGATGTTTTGGACTTCCACTGCTTTGGTTACCTTTTGGTTGGGGTGCCATTGTGTGGCTTTCCATCTCCTTCCAACATGCCACCCCCAGTGTGCCGCTCCCCATGTTTCCTTGCGTTGAGCGGACATCTTTTTCCCTTCCAAGGGTATGGGCGGACAACACGACTACTTCGGGCTCTGGGTAGACAGCAACTACGGGAGAGGCCACAGCAAAGCCAAGCCCAGGTGCACCACTTACAACAGTCCTCAACTCTCGGCCAAAGAGAACTTCACCCTGGATACCCTGGAGGTGTGGGCTGTGGGAGACCTCCCGGAAAGCGGCACTGTAAGTGACCTCACCTGTTGCTGCTCTGGCAAAACCAAGCTCCTGGTAACAATGAGCCTTCCATGTTGGGTGATGAGTTACAAATGTGTGAAATCCATGTGTGAAAACAGTTCCTAGGTTGTGCATTTCCCCTGCCTCAAGCTGCAAGAGACGTTGCGGTTGAGGGTGGTGGGCAGCTTCACGAAGGCGGTACCTAACTGGTGATCAGTGCTAATCTCCTGTTCGGGGATGTGGAGTATATTGGACACACGGGCTTGGGGTGAAAACAGGGAGGAATAAAATCCGTTGGCCATTAATAGCTCGGGAGAATAAAATCTTTTTCACTCGGGGCTGAGAAATTAGGAACATCGTTACTGCCAAGTGGGTTTTCACAACTGTGGTGTCACTATCAAAGAGGCTTTAAAGGGTTGTGGAACTTCTATCTTTTCAGGCACCAGACGAAACATGTTCTGTTTGCTGGAATTTTTTAATGGAGCAATTCATATTGTTCTTCTCTAAGCCGCTACGTGTATGTTTTATTTGCTAGGCTGTTCCATTTGTTTGCTTGCATTTTATGCTAGTTTGAATCATCTTTGTAATCTTCTCTGATGACCGTCCTAAATGACGGAAAGGTGTAATGTAAATCTTTTAAATAAGTCATGTCAATATTTGAAACTCACCCAAAGACACCGCCCCCCATTCCAGTACATACACACACAAATCCTCATCTTATCCCCATCTCTTAATTTAATCCAAATGTGACAGTAGGAGCAATTTCCCTTCTGGAAGAAAAAAGATCATGTGTGGTACAGGAGAAACGAGAGAGAAAGAGCCTTGAAACCGAACAATTTTTTCCCAGTCCTCCGCTCTGGAGGAGCTAACTTTGCTCCGTTCAAAATGCATTTTCTGTGCCAAGGGAGTAGAATTTCTGTGTCCCAACACCGGCACTGTAAATCAGTAACACATTAACCACATTTTAAAGTAATTTGGCAATTTTACATTCCCATGTGTTGTGTGCCTTAAATTTTTATGGAAACTGGTAGGGTTTGAGTTTCTTGGGGCTTTGGGTGGCGGCTTGCTCACTATTTCTTTCCAGCAAAACAATCAGGGCATCTTTTTGTATGTTCCCTCCCGGCCACCTATCCCCAGCGGTGCCCCAAGGTTTCCTCTCAAAAGGCTTAGCGATCAAAGATTTCGCTCTGAGGTAGCCTGGTTTTCTAATCGTTTCAGGCGGTCTGGTAACCTGATCAAACCTGTTAGACTGGACCAGTGAAGCGGGCCTGTGTGTGTGTGTGTGTGTGTGTGTATGTGAGAGAGAAACAGAGCCGCAAAACCCGTTCTGTTATTTGCAGAGTGACGGGGAAGCAGTGGGACTTCCTTGTAGCAGATTTGACGAGCGAAGGAAAGTCCTTCACTCCGGGACAGGTTGACCGTGACCTGCCCAGTTGTTGACTCTTTGTGTTGACTCTTCATTTTGTTTCTTTTTCCAACTGGCTTCTCTTTTAGGGGGAAGGTCAGAAGAGCATTTTGGATGTAGACCCGGAGGCCCAGGCATTGCTAGAAATGATTGGAAAGAGCCGCCAAAGTGATGGATTACGGGTGCCAGCTGATGAAGGCGATAACTGAGAGCCGGATGCTGGCTGGTGATGAGCGCAACCCCATGAGAACAGGGCTTGGAAAATTCTGCCTGCCGCTGAAGGGGGAGGGCTTTGTAGGGATCTCTCTCTGAAATCTCTATTTCCCACATGTCTAAACAGGATAACACGGTCATTCAGGTGTAAGGTGTTTTCCTGGAATAGCAAGAAGCAGATTTTATAAGATGGTGGGATGTATTGCCAGGGAATGCACAGGATGTATTACCAGGATATGTGCAGGGTGGGGTGAGATGAATCCATGATTTATATAGACAGCTAAATTCTTTAATCAACAAGGGTGAATTTATATACAAGAGAAAAAAAATAGGTGCCTTTTCCCTTTCTCCTTTGTATCAGTGTTAAGCTTTACCATCTTTCCCCTCACATTCTGTCTGCGAATAGCCCAAGCGAGCTTTTGAGATTTCTAATCGGAAACAGTTTCTCAAAAGGATCGCGGCTTGTTTTCAGAACTCAAAAGTATCTTTAGGAACCGTCTTCCATGCAAGCCTAAGCCAATTTCGCTAGGAATTTTGAATATTTTAGGAATGAAACCCAGCTTCTGGATTAGTTGGGGAAAATCCATATTTGGAATGTTTAGATGCAAGAGCTGGAAGCCAGAACTCTTGAGGAGGTTTTTTTTAAAATGGTCTCAGACTACAGTCCTAAATCCCATTGACATAAACGTAAAACGTGAGTAGGATTGGAGCAGTTTTCAGTTTGGGGGTGCAGTTCCAGCTTGAGTGATAAAACACATATTTCAGCCAAACCTAGAGATTCCTGAAGCTGGAAGACCAAATGACTCTGCAAGATATTCCTGACAAATCGACTCGTGTAATCATAGAAGGCCTACTTTAGTCTGACTAACTTGAGTCCCATTAATTTCGGTGGGTCTACTCTAAGTAGGGTTTTAGTTGGATTTTTACCCTTGATCTAGAACTATTGCTAATAGGGGGCAAGATGGGATATTCACTTGGAGTTCCATGCAGCCATCCGCATTTCAAATCTGCACCAGTGCTACGTGAAACACGCAGCAAATGAGAGGACCTGCTGTTTATGATCCAGGATGCAAACTTTTGAACCACATGAGGCTCCGTCATATTCCAAAGAAAGTTCTCTGTGTGTATTTGTTAAAGTTGCTTCTCCCAGCCGATCCTGTGTCTAGAGACATTTTCAGTCTTAAGGTGGTGAATTTTGGAGCAGACAGTTAAGGTTATTGTCTTGGATACAAAGTGACAAATGAAAATCATCCATTCCCTGTGAAAGTGTAAAAAAAAAAAAGCACTCATAAAGCTTCCAGCTTAGTGCCGCTTGAACTTTGCAGATCACAGGAAGGCAGAGAACCAAAAGAAAAACACTCTCAAGTGAAACGCAGCATGCCAAGGCATCCTTGTGGCTTGTTGACGTATTCAGTGAGGCTGTTCAGACATAACTTCCACCGAAGCTGAATAGCAGCAATTTAATTCTGATCTTCAAAGACTAGAACATCTTTTAACTGCACCAGCCACTTACGGCCAGTGACCTTAGAAGGAGCTGCTTTGTACCACAGGCTTTCTTGCAATAAATCTACCAGATCCACATTCTGATCTGACCCCACTGCCCCCAGTTACACTGATAGCTGATACAAACTCCTTCTGAGTTCCCTTGCAAAAGTCACTTACCTATTTAAGGCTGAAAAACGTCCTTGGGAGTAGATCCCCTTAAATTCTGTGGTATTTCCACCCTGAAGTATATAGGGAGAGGCTGCAGATGAGAAATAAAATGATGCTCTGTTGTTGTTTTCTTTCTGTTAGAATCCGTTGGGAGTGATTCTTTGGCGTTGTGTGTATGGGACAAATCTCGTCAGGTGGGGAGCAGCATCTTGCTCTTTTGTCTCCAATCCAACCCGCTTTGGCCTGCTCCGGATTTGGACTGAAGCGGTCCAATTTGGCCTGCTTCGGTTCAGGATTTAGATCCTGAAGCGATGCACAGCCCTAGGTAGAACCCATATAGAAGGTCCCAGGTTCAATCCTTGGCAGCTCCAGATAGAAGGATCATAGGATCAATGAGGTGCCCTCCAGATATTCTGGAGTTCAGTTCCCAACAGCCCCAGCCAGCATGGCCTGTGATCAGTAATGTTGGGTGTTGTCCAGAACATCTGGATGGCACAAGGTTGGGAGGGTTGATCTAGCTGGTGATCAAAAAGATGCAGAAAACCGGGAGTGTCATCAGGCATCAGAGGAGACCATGCTAGTTTACCTGAAGCAATGGCCTGATTCCGTGTAAGGCAGCTTCATAGGTTTCTAGCGGATACCCATTGGTGTGAAACAGCTGTCCCCAACCTGGTGCCGTCCAGATGTTTGGAATCACCACTCCCATTGCTGGCTGGGGCTGATAGGAGCTGTAGTCCAGCACATCTGGTGGCCACCGTATTATGGAAGACTGCCACGCGCTAGTGGATTACAACCATGTTATAGAAAGCCATTTCCCTGGTGCTGGGATCAAAAGCCACGCTCCCTGTGAATAGTGAAGAGGTACGGAGTAGCAGAGGCACCTAGATTCCTTTAGCAGCCAACAACGAGGAGGATCAAAGCACTGTTCAACTTGAATGAACTGGGTCATGTTTAGAGTTGACTTGACAAGGTGTAGGCCAAGTGTAAATCTGGTACGGTTGTGTCTTTTGATCTTGTTCCAGCCACACTGGCTAAAATTACTGTGGCATTGTCCACCGTCCATTGGCGTTTTTTGGTCTTAGGGCATCCGCCATGGACACACTTTGAATGACCACATCCATGAGCGTATTTATTTTCTGAGAGCGAAACCATTATTGCGTAAACCAATCCCGCTTGATGAGAATCAGCCAGCTACCTCCAATAATATTTCGAATTCAACTTGAAGCAAGACAAAGATGCTCCATGATAATAAAGAGTCATCTTTGAGGGCTGAAGCCAGTGTGGGAAATTGTGTTCTTTTATGATGCTAAGCCGTTGGTGATTCATTATTATTTTTTACATCGCCGAATGGTTTCATCACGGTTTCATCATAATGCATGTCAGATCACGTAGAGCGAACTGACTGCAACAAATAAAACATTTCAGGTACTTTCTGTAACTCCTGTCTCCTGCAACCTTTTCTTTAGATATAGTTGCCGATTTCCTGTATTCAGCCATTGGTAACAGTTGCCCCATAACAGGCATGCCCATCCTGCAAAATAGCTGTGTTTCTTTCATTGTTAAAACTTCTAACGGAACCTTGACTAGAAGAAAAGTGTAGCTTCTGACGGTGAACGTTTTCACTGCCAGCTTCGTTGGGGTTTGGAATTGGTCTGGAAGAACTCCGCTGACCACCAGGGACAGGTGTTTGGGGTTGTGTGTTTGGAGCACTGATCTCGCCTGCCGTATCTTTTTTCGCTGGCAGATAAATTGTCTCCCAAGTGTTGGGCCTTTTTTTTAAGTGCAAGGGCCAAATCCCATTTCAGAGAAACTCTTGGGACCGAAGGGTGGGGTGGGGAGGGGTGGGGGAGGAAGAAGCATTCCAGTGATGGGTGCTTACTGTCCAGTAAAGGTCTTACTGTCAATAGCGAAGCCATAGGAGAGGCATTTCAACCTATTAGTTGGGGAAATCTGTACAAAAGCCGTGACACTGCCAACCAAATGGTGTTTGGGTCAAGGAAAGGGGAGGCATAAGGGGAACCCCAGAGGGCTGCACAGGGACCTCAGGAGAGTCAGATTTGACCCCCCCTCATCTGCACCTCAGGTTCTATAGCCCTGCTATAACCGATGAATCCAGAGCACAGAGAAGACACTCTGGTTTAAAGATGATTCCCATGTAACCTCCGTCCTTAGCAGTTAAATAAGACAAGCAACTAGTCCTTATGATTAGTTCGACTAGCCAGTTGCTTTTGGAGAAGAAGGTACCATCTCGATAGTGAGCATTGTGGGTGACTGGGGATTTGATCCTGTGTCTTTCGCTCCTAGTCCGATACTTTAATCACTATGCCACATTAGCCCACGTTATTAACAAAAGAAGGTTTTATTGCAACTTCAATAAATAAACAGATGAAAATGGATCCCTCTTTTTTCTTTTTGCTCTCTGTACCATTCTCCTGCGCTGTACAAGACAGTATTGTAAGATGAGAGAGAAGCAATCCTGACCTTCTGGGCAGCTTTAATGACCCGGGCAGTGATTTGGAAGATCTCTGATCAGTCTCTGATAGTTCGGTTGATCTAGAGTCACACGGAAATATTCACAGACGTATAAAAAGAGGATCACATAGTCCTATGCGAATTTCAGAATCTGGCAGTTTCAGACAGCATTCCAGCCCGCATGGAGGGACAGTTGTGTTGTTTTAGTCACGCGGTCTCCAGCTGGACGTAGTCTGTCTTTGGCCGGCGGCAGCAATAGATCTCGCACACTTTGACCAGTTCCGAGATGATAAAAACAGAGGAAGCCAGGGCAGCGAGGAACAACAAATCTGCCAAGGAAGGGAAGCAAACGGTTACTATTGATGATGGGCAAACATGTTGGAATCTCTTGTGTGCTTAGATGAATCATCCCCACTTTCACCTACAGGGTCCACCAATGAAATGGCATCTTTGGTCAAGACAAAGGGGCGGGTGGAAAAACAGCTCAGGTCGAACTGTTTTGACCCTAAAATTGCACAGTTTGGGATGGGAGTGGAGGTTTTCAGAGGTTGCAGAAATATATCTCAAAACGTTTTCCAGGAGAGGCACATGCAAAGCAGGGGCTCTACCCCTGAGCTATGGCCCTTCGTCTCCCACGGAGGGAATCGCCACTGGTATCTCAGGACTGGGATCAGAAATAACAGCAGGGATTCCCTTCCGTGTCACTCACCCATTGGGCAGAGGGTGGATCTAGAGGATGTCATGTAATGATCACATGTAATGGCCATGCCCACTGATGTCATCTTTCCCACTGATGGCCAGGGAGGAGAGCTACCCCAATTTAGATCTGCACCCCTGATCCACTGCTATGTGCTTAAATCTTTGGGGGAAGAAGATTCAATTCCTCCTTCAGCTATCAGACTTACCCAGTGCTCCTAAATTCTCTGTCTGGAAGATTCTCTGTAATGGAGGAATGTAAATAACAGCCATCTGACCCAGAATAGACCCCAGGACAGAATATAAGAACATGCGGTTTCGGAAAAGACCGATTTCCAATATCAGTTTTGTCTGAGAGGGGGAGAAAAAAAAGGAGATATTGGGGTGGGGAAAGTGATCCATCATGACATCAATCTCTTCTACATGAATCCAACCTTCCATTGCCAGAACAAACTAGTCTATGTGTTATACGCATGAATGCTGGGGCCGGCCCTACCGTTAAGCAGAGTGAGGTGGTCTCCTTAGGCAGCAAATGTCAGATGTGGGGAAAGATGCTGCCCCAATCCCAGTATTGAAGAAAGAATGAACTGCAAGGGTAGTCGACTTTTGTACATGGGGTGGGAAGGGGTGCCATCTTGTTTTACACCTCAGATAGCAAAAATATCTTGGGCTGGCCTTGGTGAATGCTTTGAAACTGATGTTTCCTTTAAGGAGCAGGAACAGGTGAAGCTGCCAAGCTCAATTTCACTTGGGGGGGGGTCCTCCCCTTTAAAAAAAATAAATAAATAAAACTTTTAAGTTCATTCTGCCTTGCTTCTGTGTTGAATGTCAGGTTTTTAAAATTTATTTTCTATTGCATTAAAAAAAGATTATGTGCACTTCTGCAAATGTATGCATTTTTAAAGCAATTTCCCAATGAATAACGTGTGTCCTGTGCAAATTCCTCGCCCCCCCCCCCATATACAAATTTCAGTCCTTTTGTGTGCGCGCGAACTGCATTGAAAGCTTTGAAAATGTATGAATTTCATTGTGGTCCAGTTCATGTTTAGGTTTGGGAGGTGTGACTTTGGGAAGTTGGTATTAAAATGCGAACCCAACGAATTTCTCACCCAAACCTAGGAGTGGGGCGGGATAAACCTTTCTCCTATTCCACAGTCCCAATGAAAATCCCCCTAGTAGTTAGTTCTATTTCTTCCAGGAAGGGAATTGTTAGGAGGGATGGACTGCACTTTCAAGGGTATGATTAAGTCTCCTTCTGTGGGTGTTATTTTTAAAGGGAAACAAAAACACAAAAACAGACACGTATTTAACATGTCGTCTGGTTTGGCTCTTTAGTGAAATGAAAGGAAACCAGTCATTTTCACTGAAGACGTTCAAAAGGCAGCATCCGTCCCTGCGGAAGAACAGCGAGAGTTCTGTTTTGATCAATACTTTAAGTTCGCTCGGAATTATTCCGCCTCTTCTCTGCCAAAAGATTAGCTCTCTTTTAGCATGGTAGGCAACCCTTTCTCACCTGGGAACGACACGTCAGGGCATTGAAGAGGTCAAAGAATACAAAGCAGGTAAAAGTCATGGTTGTGGTCCGTGGCGTTACACCACTTTCTGGAATCTGGAAATACAAGTGACAAAATTCAGTCGTAAGAAACAGAGAAAGGGGGGGGGGAGGGAGGGAGGGAGAAACTGCCTGGATATTTGGAGAATGTGCAAAGTCAACTCTCCCATCCAACCGTCCAATTGCACAATGAACCTTTTGTTTATAAAGTCACAGTCACCTTGAAAGCTGGCCTTTCTTCTCCAAAAGGCAGGATTAGACGCATAGCAGCGCCAGGGAGTATACACATGGGCCTTAAATCTACAGCCAATGATGGATGAGCTACAGGGACATTTGTTAAAAGCCAGGCTAGATGCAGAGAGAGAGAGAGAAATGCTTTGCAGCTGATTTCCACCTGCTGAGTTGCAGCTTTACAGAAGATATTTAGGGTGTTTCCAGATCAGGCTTTTAATTGTGCAATTGCCACACCTCATTCAGGGAATGCTATGGAAGAGCCAGAGGACTATATTTTCTCCCATCTTTGTTCTATGCAGGTATTTAGGCAACTGCACCCCGCAGTGCAGAATTTGCATGGAGCATGGGGTTGGACTAGATGATCTCCAAGGTCCCTCCCACTTTATGATTCCATGATTTATTTTTCTTTCCATAAAAACATCCCTTAAGGAGGAAAAGGCAGAAAAGCTGCCCAAAGTTTTTTGATGGGTGGGGATCAAAGCCCCCCTGTCTGGAAGTGTCCTGAATGCACCCAGGCATCATGATAAACCATGGTTTAAATTGGGCTTCCCCAATCTGGTGTCCTGTAGATGTTTGGGACTATAGTTCCCAGCATTTCTGATCGTTGTCATGCTCCCTAGGCCTGATGGGAGTTGTAGTTTATGAAGCTAGCTTGTATCAACAAACCACAGTTACCATTAACCATAGTTTAGGGTTCGGATGCAGTGATAATCGGTGGAATGCAGTGAAGGCTGCAGTGAAGAGATACATCTGCAAGACCTTCTCAAAGGCCTGTACAGAAAGGGCTAAGTATACATTGATGGAAAGTTCCAGTTTTGTGGGCCACCACTAAGAAGCCCTGTCTCTCCTGTTCACCAACCTATCAGCAGGCACACACACAGGGCCTCCAAAGTATATCTGAGTGTATAGGGAAGACCATGAGAGCTTTTCTGAAATGGAAGTCATCCCTTGGGCTGAAAGAGGCTCCAACACCCCACCTCAGAGCAAGAAGTCAGAAGTAAACTGGACCAACCCAGCCATTTTTGGATTATGGTGTTGCCTTGTGTGTGAACCGAAGATCCATGCTGTGAAATTGGCCCTTTTTGTCCCTTTGCAAAAACTTTGGATATCAGTGAGACATCAACAGGAAGAAGAACAAAAAAGTCTCATTCAACATTATTCTGAAGAGCATTTAGGCTCTTGGCTAAGGTATATTATGTTGCGTTCTCTTGCTCACCTCCTTCCAAAAGACAAAGATGGTTCCACTGATGATAATGGCAGCTGACAGGAAAATCTTCAGAATCAGTGACCTGCTGAGAATCGTGTCTGTGACTCTCCTTGGAGGTTGCTTGATGGCTTCTTTGTCTACTGGTTCAACGCCCAAACTGTTTCCCAGTCGCAGAAAAAAGACACATTGTTTTGTTAGCACAGATTTATTGGCCATTGAGCTTTCCTGTGAAGATTGGCTCCAGTGGTAAGCACAAGGAAACCACACCCAGGACTAGGACTGCATCTTAGGGTTTGCAGCTCAGAAGGTCCCAAGGGACCAGAGAGTAGGGATGTAGGAGAAATACATTTCAGTTTGGTTTTGAGCATGATTTACTGAGTTTGCACTTTCTGGTCCAAGCATGGACTGGGATGCAATCTGCGGTCAAAGTCTGTACATTTCTAAGCTTGCAATGTGATTTGTGGATCAAGAAGATGATGTTTGAAAGCATGCACACGTTTGAAAAATGCACACAAATACACTTTAATATTTCAAAGATGTGAACAATTGATGCATTCATTTGCAAAAAAACACGGATGAAAATATGGATGGATTTTCATGCGAAACCCACCCACCCCCAGCTTGCAATCTGATATGGACTTTAGTTAGAATAGGGTGACCAGATAAAATCCAGGTCAGGGCTCATGTAACTTTAACAGTTATAGAGAAAAGGGAATTTCAGCCAGTGTCAATTGTATGCAATTAGTTCCTGGTGAAATTCCCTCTTCATCACAACAGTTAAAGGTGCATGCACTATACTTGAGTGACCATATACAAAAGAAGGCAGGCCCCCTGCAACTTTAACTGTTGTGATGAAGGGGGAATATCACCAGGAACTAATTGCATACAAATGACACTGGCTGAAATTCCCTTTTCTCTACAACTGTTAAAGTGACATGAGCCCTGACCTGGATTTTATCTTGTCACCCTAAGTTAGAACAAGCTTCAAGATGGAATTTGGAACGCCTCTCCCAGCATGAGCCAACCCATACACTATTCTCAGTATCTGAAGACGTCCTCAGGTTGTCTCCTTTGAGGGAAGCTTAGAGGGTGGTAACAAGGGAGAGGGCCTTCTCAGTGATGCCCCCCCAATTGGGAGACTAATGTTGATTTTATATTTACAAATTTAAGAAAAGGTTGAGGGAGTTTGGATCCTACCTCTGTAATCTTTCCATTTGTGTCCTTACCTTTGAGCCGGGGGTCCATCCATGATAATATTGATCCATAAGATCTGCATGGCGTTGAGTGGATTTGGCAAATTGAATACTGTTGACAGAGCGATTAAACTCAGAGCCGAGATGCTCCTGCCAAGAGCAAAACAAGAGATAAAAATGAAATTGTCATGTCCACTCTGGGGTCCCAACGTTTGATTTTCTTTTCCCATGAATTTCCCCTCCCTTCCGAAATAAAGTTAACAAAATAAAGGCAACAAAATGAAGAAGAATGGATGTAATAATTAATCAAGATCGCTAAAGGACCAAAGGCATTCATGTATTATAATTCTTAGTCTAAAATCAATATGCTGACGGAACATCTACAGTAAAGCAGTCTAAGTAAGGAACTCAATACTCAATGAAATGGGTATTATACAGCATATACAAGGAGAATGTGCTAATGTGTGTTATTTTGTGTGTATGTGTGTATTAGTCAGGAAAAAAGTAAGCAACTGTATTTGATCAAAAGTCTGAAGGGTTTTAACATGGGAAATAAATGGAAACCGTAGTGTTATAATATATTTTTTTAAAAAAGTAGGATTCCTTGCTTGTTGCACTTACTGGGCAAGGTTATACATAGTCATAATCTCTCATTAATTTGGCTTAAGCCAATGAGTGACTTACGTGCTGAGCTGAAATCGAACAAAATTTTTAATGTTGTAAAATATTCCTTTCCCCTCCTCGATTGCGTTCCTGTGGGGAAAAGAAGGGGCCATTTTGTGTAATCATTCATGCCTTGATGGGACATCCAACTTCTGCAAGAACTCCAGCTATCACCTTTGCCTGATTCGTTAGCTATGCTCCCATCTGGAGAAATCAGACCTTGCCATTTACCTATGCACTAGTCATATCCAGGTTGGATTACTGTAATGCACTCTGCATGGATCTGTCTTTGAAGATGATTTGGAAACCTCAGCTCATGCAGGATGTGGCCTCCAGGTCATTGGTGGGAGCCTGGCGATCAGAACTTAAGACACCAATTCTGTATCACAGAGATGGGGAACTTGTGTCCCTTCAGATGGTTGGTTCTAACTCCCCTCGTCCTTGCTTATTGGCTCTCCTGGATGAGACTGATGAGAGTTGGAGCCCAATGGAATCTGAAATGCCACAGGTTCCTCGGCCCTGCTGAACTAATTGTGCTGGTGGCCACTGTGTTTCTGGGTCCAGCGCAAAGAGCTGGTTTTGAATGATAAATCCTTAAATGGTTTGGGTCCAGGTTACTTGAAGGACCACCAACACCAGTGGCATCAAAGCTCTTTCAACCTGAGGGACGAATTCCATTTTGGAGATCTCTTGGAGGCAATATTCCAGCAGTGGGTGGGTGTGAAGGCAGAGGGATTGGGCCAAAATGTTCCAAATACCAACATATTTTAGCTTAAAGCTCTAACTGCCAGCTTCTAAGCTTTTGGAGATGCATTTCCACCTTTAAATCTGTGAAGACAACTGCGCAAAAGGTGTTGAAATCACCAAGTGATAGAAGTTCAGGGGAAATGGGGTGGGGTCAGGCAAGGGGGTTGGACCTTTTGGGAACCCGAGAGGGACAGATTGGGTTCCCAGACAGGCTGGTTTTGGCTGAGGTTCTGCACCCCTGACCTGCACTCTTACAAGCCTGCCTGGGCATTAAGATCTGCCTCAGTGCTGCTGCTCATAGGCCTGAATGTAAAGTCAAGCCAGTTGGCAGCCAAAAAAGACAGGGCCTTCTCAGTGGTGGCCCCCAAAATATAGATCTCCCCTCCTACCGAGGTGCACGTGGCCTCAACCCTGCCAATTATCAAATGTGTCAGAAAAACTCAGATTGCTTTTTCAAATTGCTTTTCCTGGAAATTCCTTTTTTTTTTTTTTTTGCAATTCGAAAAGCGATGTCCCAAATACTTGCAAGGTCATTCTCAGCGTCGAAAATGCAGCCCTGTACCTAGGAGCCACCTACATGATAGTTGAGAAATTGTCATCCACGAGGATCATGTTAGCAGCCTCCTTGCTGACATCTGTGCCTGCCTGTCCCATTGCAACCCCGATATCTGCAGATTTCAGAGCCACCGCGTCATTCACGCCATCGCCAGTCATCCCCACGATGGCACCAGATCGTTGCAAAGCCTGCAGGATTGTCCAATGAATACAAACATCAGGGTCCCGCAGAGGTGGATTCCTCATGCAAATATAAACTTATCAAATGCCTGGAATCGATGTCTTAACTTTAGAAACATAAAACGTACACAGGGATGTAATTATTAATATTTATTATTATCATTGATATTAACATTAATGTTATTAATAGCATTATTATTAGTATTATGAATAGTTATTATCAATATTAGTTATTATTAATATTAGTATTAACATCAGTATTATTACCTGGCACTGATCCTATCACCTTTACAGTGCCAGGTAAAGACTGCCCTCTAATCCCAGGCATTTCATGATATGTGATGGGTATTATTGTTATATTTATTTATTTACTTATAAAGCACCATAAATGTACATGGCATGGTACAAAAAGGCATCTATGGATGCTGTTTTGAATCAGGTT
The DNA here is from genome assembly GCA_029215795.1 of Anniella stebbinsi. Classification (NCBI taxonomy): domain Eukaryota; kingdom Metazoa; phylum Chordata; class Lepidosauria; order Squamata; family Anniellidae; genus Anniella; species Anniella stebbinsi. The sequence goes on from JARDYH010000007.1 coordinate 7,236,540, forward strand.
TATTAGGGAAAATATTGGTTATTTAAAATTACTCTTAGCTGTTTATAATGTTTGAATTCTTGAGTGTTAATTTTATTTTTTTAGTGTGTTTCACCAGAGAGCTCTGGTTAAGGGGTAGTATAGAAATAATAATAATAATAATAATAATAATAATAATAATAATAATAATAATAACACAACAACAATAATAATAAGAGATTGTAAGATTTTAACTATTACCTATTTATTTAGAACTTGGGCTTTCAGAAGTATTAACAATTTCAGCTGAATCCAAATTGGGACTGCAATTGTTAGAGATCCAAGCCCTTATTACAGCCATGCATTGAGTTTTAATTTAAGGATATATGTTCATGCAGATGTGATCAGAAGGCCGTAATAGTCCCAGGTCAGCCAATTGGGGCACTTAAAAATGAAGAAAAGCCTTCATCCGATTACCGCTTCCATCATCATTACCAAACATGATTAACGTGACAGCTGGCTAAATTGCCCAATTGTCAAAGATCGTAGCAAACCGCTATGCTCAACTGCCAATGTCAACCAATGGAAGCAGCAACCACCCAAACAGAAAGAGAAACAAGATCATTTCTATTCCATGCAAGATAAAGGGAAAAGAAAACATGCAATAAAAAGGAGAGAAGGGAGAAATTCCAAAGATAGTTTCAGTATATTTCTGCTAGCAATTTATCATAAATTCACTACCGAAGTCTACGGAACAACGGACTGCAAGTTTATGGCAGTAGTTTGCTGTTCAATCTGATTTTGTTATAGCTAGAAGATGTACTTTTGAACAAAGCGTGGGGAATCAGCGATAAAGGTATACCATGATTTACAATATGTACTTCCTCTATCTGCCTGTTTAAAAATTGCTAGGTATAGATATGCCCTTATTTATAGCAAAGGACCTGCAGAGAGTTATTCCCAGAAGAAGTTGCAAGCAAAAAGAGAAATCGTAGGAGGGAAATGTAATTTCGGCAGAAGTATGATTTCTAGCAGGAGTGGGGAACCTCTTTCAGCCCAAAGGACATGAATTCAGTTTCAAAGATGTTCTCGGGGGCCACATTCCAAAGGTGGGCAGGGAGAAGGCAAAGGGGGCAGGGCAAAAGGCAAGAGAGGGAGGGCCAAAATACCACGTGTTTTAGCTTAAAGCTCTTACTGCCAGTAACTAAGCTTTAGTGGAGGCATTTCAGTTTTTTTAGAATGGGGTAAAAAACCCTGCACAGAAGGCAGGAAACCAACAAATGATTGCTAGTTGGGGAAAAGGGGTGTGGCCAGGAAAGCGGGTGTGGCTATCTAGGGAACTCTGGAGGGCCTGATTAGGACCTCAAGTGGGCCATATCCCCCCCCCCCGGCCTGAGGTTCCCCACCCTGATTTACAGCAAGGGGATAAAAAAAGTGGATAAAAAGTGGAGATGCATAGTAGTGACCACCATGGAGCAAAATCAGGTTAAGCTACTCCAGACAAAGGCATGAGGGTGTTGCTAGTTTGGGGGTCAGCAGATACCTTTATGATTTTAAGTTTGTGTTTTGGACTGGTTCGGAAGAAGATGGAAACCTGGATGATGAGGAGAGAAAGCAAATCTATGTGAGGCGGCTGCTGTTTAAAGAACGTTCACACACCATGTTTTCGGAACCCTTTCAAGCACCATTACATTTTTGACTGTTGACGATAGAGCTGACTCAGTGGTGTTCTCCAGTTCCTCGCCAGACATAGCTTTCATTCTCCCATTGCGGAGACCAATATTCCGTCCTGCAAAGAAATGAAAAATGTTGTGGTTGATCATCTCAACCAGGGGTACAGAATCTCAGACTTGGGGACCAAATCTAGAGCTTTGGGGGTCCGTAGATGGCTATGCTCCCTTTCCACAGCCACATTTTGGATTTTCTGAACTTTGCAGTGTCCCCCCCCCAAGCAGCCCAAATGCCTCTGCGAAGGTTTGAGGCCTATGGAGGCAAAGTAAAAAGGTCAGGCATTAGAGGCCTGAGCTTTCCTGTTGGGAGAGAGTATCCCTGAGAGGAGTAGTTTCATTTTCCCGTTTAAGTTTAATTTCTTCAGGTTTGAAACAGTACTTTCGGTTTTGAGGAGGAGAGGATAAAAAGAGAGCCAGCCAGGAAGAGACGAGAGCATGGAGAAGAAGCAGCTTGGAGAAGTTTAACTGCAGCTAGGGTAGAGGAATTTGCATTTTGCAACTTTTCTTTTAAAGCCTTTGTATCACTTAGCTCTATTGACAAAATACTTTTAATATACTTGTAAACTGTTATGTGAAGCCTCAAGGGTCTGATGTGCCAATCAACCCTCATCTACAGCCTAAACCCCACGTTACTGGGAAATGGGAGAGGTAAAAGTAGGAAGGTTGTACTCTTATGGAGACAAGAGATCCTTAAGGAGTTGCTCAGGTCTCCAGGACACAGAAGGAAACATGACAGCCTCTCCAAAGGACTTAGTTATTAGTAGTAAGAATTTTAAGCTACAATATGCTAGCTGGTTTTAATATTGTGGCCGTGTCTCTTTTGCCTTCTGCAAGCTCACCACCGGAATGCATCCCCTGAGAGCTTCTCCTAAATGAATTCAGTCTCAGGCTGAAAGAGGTTCAAAACCCCTGACCTCAACCATGGTAGCTATGACATTTGGCAAGAACTCCGCAGGAAGCATGATGCCATTGATCCAAGTCCTATGAGGAATGGTTGAAAGAGCCAGATACGTTTAGCCTAGCAAAGAGAAGATTAAGGAGGGACATGAGAGCAGTCTTGAAAGATCTGAAGGGCCTATGCATGTTTAGGCAGAAAAAACCTCGTACAACTTCCAGCATGGCTAGAGTTGCAGGACCTTTTTTCTGTCTACACATGCATAGGCTTGCACACCGAATTGGGAGTCGGCTGTCCAAAAAGAACCAATGAATCACGTTTTATATCTGACTCACCAATGGCTAAGGCAGTTTCCAAAGCATCTCCGGTTATCATTTTCACAGATACACCTGACTCAGTGAGGACTCGCACAGCCTCCTTCACTCCATGCCTTGGGGGGTCGATGATGCCGACTAGGCCTAGAAAGGTCAGCTTGCCAAGTTCTGCTCCAGATGCCAGCGCAAGCACTAGGAAGAGAGAGGCCGAGAAAGAGGCAACAGGCCTAATTATTTCCTGTTTAGGCAACTGCAATGCAGGGGGCTGCAGGGGGTCGCCAGCTATTTGATGGCTTTCTGGCTTTTGTGCAGTTTTTTCTCCATTCCACAGGTGTGCGCAAGGGGTGTGCCGGGTGTGCCCAGGCACACCCTAATGCCTCAAGCAATAAACACCAAATTGAGAGGACCATTGAGTTAGGGATCCAGAGGGGGATCCAGAAACAGTGGGAATGGTCCTCCAGCTGCCCAGCAGCAGGAATAAAAAGGAATTGTTCTGCTGGGAACTTCTCTACCAGGAGCAGCGCTTCAGAGAGGCCTGGAGGAGGGCCCCCGAAGGCTAATATCACCTTTTAACCCCCTTCTCCGGCTGGGGCTTGAGGAGTGTCTCCTCATTCCCCACCCCCTCACCTGCAACGGCCCTCCTGCGGTCAGGCAAGTCAGGAGTAGGGCATCCGTGTCTACAGTGTTTAATAAATAAATGAATAAAAATCATGTACTTTATGACTAAGCATTCAATAGATGTTCACCTTAAAAATATATCCCTGGGTGCACACCCTAGTGAAATGATCTGCACACCTATGCTCCATTCTAAATGGTTGAAATGCCTCTTCTAAGGCTTAGTTATTGGCAGTGAGAGCTTTAAGCTAAATCATGCTGGTATTATAGGTATTTTTTGCCCCAGCCTCTGAGAGCTGCTCCAAAATTGAATTTGACTCCTGCTCTAAAATAACCGGCTAATGTAATGCTGTTTTGCATGAAGGTACGCACGTCTCTGGGTCCTCCTAAGGAAGGCTCCAGATGGAAGGGCAAAATGCAAAAGGGCAAAGTTCAGTTGCCATGGTTTCCCACGCCCTAGATGAGTGGGGGATGTCCCCCAGACCTTTCTGGGGTGGGCAAAGGCTTGTGTATGAGGAGAAAGAGGGTTATCCCTGGTCGATACAAGCCGGGATGTATTTTGATGGGCTGCAGGAGGCAATGTGGTTCTGCAACATACACACACACACACACACACACACTGATATGCAGTGTTTGTGTGTTTGTGAGTGTGTGCGCAATGCAGAACAACAAGTTGGAAGCTTTGCAGTTCCGATGCCCATCATGCTGACCCACACAAGACTCAACCGTGGATCGGAGCGTAAACGAGGCGCAACTGCAGACTGACCCCGCAGGCCAAGGGATCCCATTTGTTTCTCCTCTTGAACATAGACGGACTTCTGTTGCGGTGTCAGTGGGAGGGCCAGGCCACCGCTGTTAAACGTGGTGCAATGTTGCATCACTTCTTCAAAGGCTCCTTTCATGAAATAGACTTCTTCCAGGCCCTAGGAAACAAGGAGGTGGGATTAAAGAAATATGTAGGGGTCCTAGGATAGCTTTTACACTTGCATGTTTCGATGGGCTTCCTTCTGCGGTACTTGAATACCGCTATAGAAGAATTCCATTTCAAAATCAGGTATGTGTTTGTGGAGGGATGGAAATATTGAAACCCACAGTCTCCATGCTCCTCTTTTGTTCTTGGTATAGAAACTCCTGTGAAGAGTTAATCACCCCTTTTTTACTGCCTTATCCAGGGTGTCCAACTGACTAATATGCATATTTTCTTCTTGAGGACTGTGAAGGTTGGCCACAGCAAAAACGGTGAAATTTTTAGCAACTGCTATTAAAATGAGGGCTGCAATCACATCCTGAGTTTTAAATTGCATAATTTTAGTCCTAACTGTATTCAACGATTTTATTCACTTGATAGACCTTTTGGGCCTATTTAGTCTATCTGTCTCAAGGTTTCCTTTGGATACCGGACAGTTTGTTGTCTGTTTGATGGTGTGTACCTGTATGGCACTGTTATAAATTGCTTTGGTCAGTGGCTTGGTGCAAATCAAATTTGATTTGATTTGAAATATTTAGGGAGCTGAATGACTTGAATCTGAAATGAATCAGGTTGACTTGGTTGTAGTTTCCTTTCCTCCGACTCCCAAATTATTGGGTGGTTTCCTGCTGTTTCTGTGGATTTTTCCTGCATTCTGTACAGCTGGAATGCCTCTCTCAAGGCTTCGTTACTGGCATCAAGAGCTCTAAGCTACAATATCCTGGTGTTTTTGGTCCGCCTGTTTTGCCTTCAGCTCCACGCACCACTGGAACACAGCCCACAAGACGTCTCTGATATGGAACTCGGGCCCTTGGACTCTGAGAAAATTGACACCCCTGTTTTAAGGAGTGACATAAAATGGCGGGAAAGTGTATAATTTCCAAGCATGAACACTGCACCAGATCCAGTGTGATTTATTGCACTTGGAATGGCGAGACCCAGGTTCAAATCCCCACTTAGCCAGTAAGCTCATCAGGTGATTTTGGGCCAATCCCATTATCCCTCTCTGCCCAACCTACCTCATAGGGTTGTTGTGGGGATAAAAATGGAGGGATGAGCGAACTACTTGGAAGAAGCTTGCACTAAAAATGCAATCCATTCCTTTCACCAGACTCGATACCTACAGTGAATCATTATTTCCTTTTTTTCATAGTTTGTACTATAGATAACAAAAAAATCAGGTGCTTTCTTATACCTGGTCTTTCAGAGCACATTTGACAGCCATCCATTTCTGCTCTGAGCTAAATGGAATCTCCTTCTTCCTTACATAAACGTCTTTTATATTGCTCAGTTCCATCTAAAACAAACAAAAAGAGGGATATAGGATGTTAATGTTGAACAATTCATTGCATGTATCAGGAGTAGAGCTAGAACCGAATGGCACAAAAATCCAAAATTCGGCAGAATCTCAGATACAAATGAAAAAGAGCCCAGTTAAATCTGAAACTATGAAGTGCAGGACTTGCAATATGCACTCTACCTTCATTGCCAGGGCTATCAGGGCACCCTCAGTTGGCTGGCCCATCACAGTCGTCTTTCGAATAACCGCATTATTGGCAACGCATCCAGCCTGAAAGGGATTCATTGACACAAGTTGTGTGAAGGGGAAATGAGAGATGTGGATGAATCTAATACTGTATGTTAAGCCCTGGGTTCAGAGGGACAGCTTGGTTCAGAGCAAGCTCAAAGGCCCTAGTGCAAGGTTGTTGCTAACCCTTGGCTCCAGCCCCAAATCTATCTCCCACAGCCTCATATCCATTCCCTAAAGTCTTGGGTGTCTGTTCATGCCAATGCAAAAGTCTTTTCTTAGATTAATTGCCATGAAGGGGGATTTGCAAGGGGAACTGCAGCTGGGGACAGAAGTTTTTTAATATTCATTTTTAATTGGATTTCTGCTCCAGGGATTGCAGAAAAAAATTGGTTGGTGATTTCACAGGTATTAGCCAATATGTGCACCATGCACAACTGCACTGCCCCAATTCAATCTTTACTGTGCTGAAAAACCTGCAGAATGTTTCTTTCAGATCACTCTGGAATAGAAAATGCACACCTGATCCAAGCGCTGGAGGCTGGTGCCTTTGGTGTCAAAGGGGAAGTGAATCCTTTCAGGGTTTCAGTCAGAAATTTAAGGGAGCTCTCCAAGGTGCTGAATCTGTTTTGGGGATAGGTTTCAGCCCTCGGGTAGCTCCTTTAGAGTACTGATTGGTTCTGACTGAAACCCAGAGCGATTCACTGCCCCACTTACATCAGAGCCACCAGCTTCCACCGGCTTCACGAGCAGCCTTCCAGCATTCTAGAAACATTATGTCCATCCTCACTCTTAGATACGGCCACTCTTACAATAATAACAATAACAACAGCAACACATTATTGAACTAACCCTTTCCATAACGACAAAATCAAATAACTTACCTCCACTAGTTTTCCCACAGAGATATTTGAAAATTCTCTGATGACTTCTCTAGATGGCAAGAGGTACACCTTTCCCTCTCCATTGTATCCAACCCCGCTCACCTTGAAGAGTATAAATTCAAAATAAACATCCATAAGAGATCCCATCGTATTGCCAATTGACTATATTTACATTGCAAAGATGAGGGTACGATTAGGAGATGATGATCTCTTTTTAAAGCAAGGGTGGGGAACCTCTTTCAGCCCTTGAATGAAACAGAGGCAAAAGGTATCGCTACAAAAAATGTTAGCACATTGAAGCTCAAAACTATTGCTGCCAGTAACCAAGTCTTAGGAGAGGCATTTCATCATTTCAAAATGGGGGGAAAACTGCACAAAAGCCAGGAAACCACCCAGAGGTTGGGGGAAAGGGGGTGGGGGCAGTGGAATGGGATGTGGCCATATAGGGAACCCAGAGGGCCGTATTTGGCCCTTGGGCCTGAGGTTCCTCACCCCTGTCTTAAAGAAAGCAGTGATGAAAACAGACGGAAATTTTGGCAAAGTGAGTTTGTAGCCCACTGGATGTAGAAGTTATGGGTTTATTAGAAAATATGTGTGCATGGAAAAAACTAAAAAAACACACGAAGAGATCAGTTAAGAGTGGTTGAACAGGCTTATGGGATCTGGTTTGACTTGTATTACAAATGATAATGTTGCACCAAGTACGAATTCTCCGACTGTACCTTAGCCTTGAATCCGTCAGAGGTTACGAGCTGCGTGACGGTCATCTCATTGGCTGTCAGGGTCCCAGTTTTGTCGGAACAGATAACGTTGCAACAACCTGTGAAGGGGGAAGAATTGAGCAGATCGCAGGATGTGGTGTGTGTGTGTGTGTGTGTGTCCCATCGAAACCAGCATCTGTTTTTCCTCAGTGGCCAACAAGATGCCTCCAGGAAGAACAGAAGAGGAGCATAAGTGCTATAGACCTCTCCCACTCTGGCTCCCCAGCAGCTGGTGTTCAGTGTCCAGCTACTTCTGAACATGGAGATACCATATAGCCATAATGGTTAACAGCAATTGATAAACTCTATCCTTCTCCATGGGACACGTCTCTTCTCCTTTAAAGCCACCTTAGCTGGTGTGTCCATCACTCCCAACCTGTAGCAGCGAATTCCATTAACTAATTACATCTCCTCCATCTTTCCCACCCCAACTTTGTTCTGAAGTGGTACAGTCTTAGGAAGATTAGGCCGCATGCATTTTACTGAATATAGGCACCACTTCTTAGTAGTGGTCCTATGAAACCACTCCGTCATAAAAACATAAGAAGAACCATGCTGGATCAAATCAAATGTCCATCTGCTCCAGCATTCTGTTCCCACAGTGGCCAACCAGATGCCCGTATGGGAAGCCCACATGAGTACAATAGCAAACTCCTGCTCATGTTCTCCAGTGACTGGTATACAGAGGCATGCTGCCTCTGATACTGGAGTTAACAGTGAGCCACCAGGACTAGCAGCCATAGACAGCTTCATTAGGGGTGTGCACGGACCCCCCGGATCGGATCGGGACCCGGATCGGGACCTCCAATTTTGTCCCGGACCGGTTCGGACAAAATCGGAGGCCCCCCGGACCGGATCGAGTCCGATCCCGATCCAAAAATCGGAAATTTTTGGATCGGCCGCCATTTTTTTCCCCATAGACTTGCATTGCAATGCAAGTCTATGAGGAAAAAATGGCGGCGGGTGGGTAAGGGGGGGCCTAACTCCCTCCCCCCCCCGGGGCCGTCCGCTGTGGACGGCCCCGGCAGGTAAGCCCCCTCCCCCGCGCTCCCTACCCCCCCTGGGGCCGCCTGCTTCCATCCGCTGGCGCCCGCGGGCGCCAGCGGATAGAAGCGGACGGCTCCGGGGGGGGGGGTAAGCCCCCTTCCCCGCCACTTACCTTCTCGGCACGTCCGGCGCCGGCGGCTACTACCAGCGGGCTCCGCGGCCTACTCTCGAGTAGCGCGCCGGGTGATGACATCACCCGGCGCGCCACCCTGGAGCAGGCCGCGGAGCCTGCTGGTAGTAGTAGGCGCCGGCGCCGGACGGGAGCCGCCGGGCCGGGCAGGTAAGGGCCCCCCTCCCCCCTCCCCCCTCCGCGCGCCCCCTCCTCCCCTCCACGCACCCCCTCCTTACCTTTCCGGCCCGGCGGCTCCCGTCCGGCGCCGGCGCCTACTACTTCCAGCAGGCTCCGCGGCCTGCTCTAGAGTAGTGCGCCGGGTGATGACATCACCCGGCGCGCCATCCTAGAGCAGGCCGCGGAGCCTGCTGGGAATAGTAGGCGCCGGCGCCGGACGGGAGCCGCCGGGCCGGAAAGGTAAGGGCCCCCCTCCCCCCTCCGCGCGCCCCCTCCTCCCCTCCACGCACCCCCTCCTTACCTTTCCGGCCCGGCGGCTCCCGTCCGGCGCCGGCGCCTACTACTTCCAGCAGGCTCCGCGGCCTGCTCTAGAGTAGCGCGCCGGGTGATGACATCACCCGGCGCGCCATCCTAGAGCAGGCCGCGGAGCCTGCTGGGAATAGTAGGCGCCGGCGCCGGACGGGAGCCGCCGGGCCGGAAAGGTAAGGGCCCCCCTCCCCCCTCCGCGCGCCCCCTCCTCCCCTCCACGCACCCCCTCCTTACCTTTCCGGCCCGGCGGCTCCCGTCCGGCGCCGGCGCCTACTACTACCAGCAGGCTCCGCGGCCTGCTCTAGAGTAGCGCGCCGGGTGATGACATCACCCGGCGCGCCACCCTAGAGCAGGCCGCGGAGCCTGCTGGGAATAGTAGGCGCCGGCGCCGGACGGGAGCCGCCGGGCCGGAAAGGTAAGGGCCCCCCTCCCCCCTCCCCCCTCCGCGCGCCCCCTCCTCCCCTCCACGCACCCCCTCCTTACCTTCCCGGCCCGGTGGCTCCCGTCCGGCGCCGGCGCCTACTACTACCAGCAGGCTCCGCGGCCTGCTCTAGAGTAGCGCGCCGGGTGATGACATCACCCGGCGCGCCACCCTAGAGCAGGCCGCGGAGCCTGCTAGTAGTAGTAGGCGCCGGCGCCGGACGGGAGCCACCGGGCCGAGAAGGTAAGTGCCCCCCTCCTCCCCCCCCCCGCTGTCCACTTTCATCGGCGGGCGCCCGCTGGCGCCCGCCAATGGAAGCGGCGGTGGGCGCCAGTGGGCGCCCGCCGATCCGCCGATCCGCCGAACCGGTTCGGAGCTTTTTCGGACCGGTTCGGATTGGATCGGCCGATCCAGCTGCGGGATCGGAAATCGGATAATTTATCCGATTTCCCACTGGACCGGACTCGGATCGTGGATCGGGTCCGATCCAGTGCACATCCCTAAGCTTCATGCTCTGCTCGCTCTTCTGCTCCTCCTCTCCCCATTGGGAAGTAATTTCAGGGAGCCAGAGTTGTGACCTGGATGCCAACCTTCAAAAATCTGGTGTCCTCCAGATGTGTTGGACTGCAGCACATATGAGACTCAGCCATGCTGTTTGGCTTGATGGGCAGTATAATCCAACATGGGAATAACTTGAAGTCAGGGCTGGGCAATGTATCGCTCCCTATATGCTGTTGGACTGCAACTCCTGTCAGCTCTAGCTAAGCCAGCATGGCTAATGGTGAAGGATCTTGGGAGTTACAGTCCAACAACCTCTGGAGGGCCACAAGTTGCCTACCCCTGTTTTAAGTGCAAGGATGAATGTAATCTATTCCAATGGAACTAACCCTAAAGTTAGCCAGATTTTGGGGATTCCATCCCTGTGACCGGCTTTCTCCCACATGGTGTATTCCTGCCTTACCTAGAGTCTCTACGATCGGCAGCTTCTTCACAATGACTCGTTTCTTGGCCATTCTCAAGACACCCAGGACTAACGTCACCGTGACTACAATGGGAAGGCCCTCTGGGATGGCAGCCACTGCCAAGCTGCACAAGGAGAATCATTTATCACCGGTGTTATACAGCCTGCTACGATTACTAACTCCTGTAAGGAAGTATATCCAAGCATCAATTTGCTCCGGTACCCTGAGCCTAAAACACATGAAAAACACCCACCCATCCCACTATATGTTTGCTCCACATTGGAGGTCCTGCTTCATATGCCTCTTCCCAATGAAAGATTATGAACCTGATGTTTTAGAGGAAGGGCAATTCCATCCTGAACAGGCAATAAGCCTATGTACTGGCCTCTGGAACTACTCACTCACTTGACCTCTGTCTTACAAGGATTCAGCTTCATCCAACCCATCACTGAGTCTAGGCACTGGTCCAGGACTTGAGTCAGATGTCACAGGGAGATACAGCTGTGTGTCATCAGCATACTGATGGCACTGGCTCCAGATCCCCTAATGACTGTTCCAGTGACTTCAGATAGATATTAAACAACATTGGGGAGAAGATAGTACTCTGTGGAGCCACTTAGCTCAATTGCCAAGAAACTGGAGAGTAGTTACCCAATGTTACTCTCTAAAAATCTTGCAGGTAGGATTAGAACTATTGTGATACAGTGCCTCCAATGCCCGACTCATGGAGCAGGTACAGGAGGATACCATGGGCAATGGTATCAAAAGTCAATGAGAGAGCAAGCAGAATAAACAGGGTCACACTCCCCCTGTCCCTCTCTTGATAAAGGTCATCCAGGCCTATCCAGTCAAATTTTAAGACTTTGTTGACATTTAATAATGCATTCATTTTATATTTTTAAATCAGTTTTATATATATTGTATTGTTTGTATTGATGTTGTCCCCTGCCAACATCAATACAAAGAGGGAGAGGCGGATAAGAAATAAATATATTATTATTATTATTATTATTATTATTATTATTATTATTATTATCCATCAGGGCAGTCAAGGCTGTTTCAGTTCCATAACCAGGCTAAAACTCTTTCATAATGGGGAGGGGGAACTGTGGGAAAGCCAGGGTTGATGGTCAGAGGGAATAGTTTATGTCCATCTGGGGAACCCCAGAGTGTTGGATTGGGACCCCAGGAAGACCAGTTTGGCCCATAGGCCTGAAGGTTGAAACCCCTATGCTAAACTGTATTTGGAGCAGTATGTTTGTTTCCTGTTCTATTCGTTTCTATATATCTTCAGATATGAAAGGTGCCTTTCCAATTCTCACCTCACTCCAATGGTGAACATGCCAAGAAGATGTTTTCCTTGAAGCCAACCAATCAGCATGAGTAAACCTGGAAAAAAACATGGAAGCCATCTTGATTACATCACAATAGTCTGGGATCCAGCAAGGCACTCGACTGCTTCCACATGCTCAGGGGAGGGAGGCATTGTGCTTAGCTGTATTTGTGTCTCCGTAACCATGAATATGAACATGGGGAGAGGGGAGATGCAGACCACATTCACTGACCTATTCTCTACCCGCCATATGACCACTGGAGGATCAAAACAGCTTATAGTATACAAATATACAATGCTCTGTCTCTCTTACAATAGTTTACAATTTTTAACATGCTCTCTCCATTGGCAATCAGGACCCTGTTCTTAAATCAAGTAATGGATTATTAGATGCATTTGGTTAAACTCACCAATGATGCCGAAGGAAACCAGGGTAAGCTGTTTCCCCAATTTATCCATGCTTTTCTGCAGTGGGGTTTTGGGGGTCTTGATGCATTAATCCAGAGGGAGAGAAGAGAGGGAAAGAAAAGGAAGCAACGAAAGACCTTTTTAAATGTATAATCACAGCTTGATCCTAAAGAAGGTAGCTGACAACAGGGGTGCAGAACCTCAGCACATGGGCCAAATCCAGCCCATGATGACTCAGCATCTGGACCGCAGAAGCCTATGCTTCTCTGGGGCCCCTTTACCTTTCAAGACCCTCCCCCTCCCCAAGGCCCATCCCTAGAGACTAATGGGGACTTAAGGAGGAGTCAGGGAGAGGAATTTTCCCTGTTATCTCTGAGATGTAACTTCCAACTTCCTGGATGATGTGTTATTCTGGGTCATCCTAGAAGAAATAATGGTGCTCCCCCATGATATATTTTTTTGGGGGGGTCAATATTGTGTTGCAAGTCACGTAAATAATGGTAGATTAAGGCATATGAGTCAGAACGAAATTAGGAGAAGTTCTCAAATGAACTCCTTGTGTTCCAAGAGGTGGAGAACACTTCTTCTCTGTCCACTTTCTCTGCCCTTCTTCTTACCTCTTCCTCTTGCATCATTTTGAACACTTCCCCAAACTGTGAGTTTTCTCCCGTCCCAATGACAATGCCCTGAACAAGGAAAAGAGGACAAGGGAACATAGACAAAAGTTTATTTCTTGCTTAGATTCTGAAAGTCTTTACCAGCTATGCATTTTTTCCATTAATTAAAATTAGAAGCACAATTACACTTACTCTCTCTCTCTCACACACACACACACACGTGTGTGTGTGTGTGTGTGTGTGTGTGTGTGTATATGAGGTGAACTGGACCAGAATTGCAATGGGGAGAAAGGGTTAAAGCCCCATAGTAGAGGTCCAGTCCAGATCAGGACTGCTGCATTTATTCTAGAGAAAGGACTTCTCCACACCAGGCTTTTTTCTCCACAATTTTACTGGAGCTTCTGCTTCTGGATTCTTTGCAGGATTAAGATTGGACCATTAAACACACTTCTTCTGGTATTTTCCCCAGCGATTTTCTTTATCTGCAAGTTCTATATGTTTCATCATACAGCCACTAGTTGGCACTGTGTCTATACAGCAACTCCATCATCACACACTGAGATTCAAACCAATTCAAATCACCATGTTTAAATAGCTCATTATCTCTGTTACAACTAAAGCTGAAGAAATGGTCACACAACATGGGAGAAGCCTTGGAGAGTGTCAGCATCATGTAAAGAACCCGCAAAACTCCGTGAGTAACCATTCTTGATTGCTGCTTAAAAGCCCCAAGTGGAGAAGCCTTAAGAAAGATGTAGTTGCTTGCTATGTCTTCAAAGTGATGTGTGCTTTGGCCCTTTAGCTGCTACGGTTGCAGTGGAACCAAAGCACTGGTGGTGCAAGAGGTAAGGCAGTGGTGCCTGTCTCCCAAGAGTCCTAGTTTGAGACATTCACATAAATCCCCTCAATGCCAGGCAGAATTATTAGCCTATGATTTAGATCCACCTAGCTCCATAAGCTTTTTTGCATGAGGCATTTATTGTTCGCTTGTCATTCCTTACTCACTGTTATTTATGGGTTCTTTAGACAACATTGTAACTCTCCACTTTCACTTCTGTTTTTTTTAAGAGGACTTTCCCATTTATTTATTTATTTATTTATTTATTTATTTTTAGAATGGAGAAAATGGAGTATTATTTGTAAAACCAAAAGAAAATATATTTTTCTCTTTGTGTGATTGTGCTATTGTGCTGTGGCACAGCACCACCTAGAGGTTATGTAGAGGAAAAAACAGGAAAGGAAAGAAACTTTCTGGAGAGCTCAGACCTCAATTCTATGCCAATACTCCAAAGTAGAATAGCTCAATATCCATAACCAAGCTCAAAAAAACACACACAAAACAAGTCCCTTAGTAGTGGACTACTGATAGATGGATGGAATGACATTCTTTGCCACTCACTTTTCCCTTGCCGTATCGCACGAGTGTTCCCATGAAAACAATATTGCTGAGGGTCATCATGTCTCCGGGATCTGCTAAGATGCCATTGTTCTTACTGCTGGGTTCTACTTCCCCTGTAAAACTGGATTCGTCCACTAAGAGGTCTGTAACCTAATGAAAGTAGGGATAAGTGCATTTGCTATTGCTTCAATGTATCGGCACTTTGCTCTGCGCTGGACTCTGCTCCTAGTGAATTCTGCTGTAACTACATACATTTATTAAGCGAACTCTGGGATTGGAGTGTGTGCAGTTTAGCAGGCTGTCCGGTTAACTTGCATGTCCCCACCTTGCACTGCCAGGGTGCCCATTGATATATTATGGCCAAGAAGCGATCCGAATGTGGTTCTATAGACAGCTGCATCATGTTTTCTTTTTAGGTGGCATATTACTAACGTGCACAGGTCCTCCTGGGCACTGGCAAACCACCACACAGAAAGGATCTTGATGCTATTGTACAAGGTTGCACATCGAGATTGCATTATTGCGACTGTCTTATCAATGCACATGGAGTATGATGAAGGGGAAACAACTGCTTTGTAAATGACCACTGATAACTATGAGAGATTTAGGTTGAAACCCTATGTGCATTTGGGAGTAAGCCTCATTAAAATCAGTGGGTCTTACTTCTGAGTAAACATGCATTAGGTTTCACGATAATCCTTAAAATATGGCCTACAGAAAATGAATCATCATCATCATCATCATCTTCTTCATCTAGTTGATTGTACTGCGTATTTTTCCATATATATCTATAGCTGTATTTATATATCTCATCCTTAATATATAGCCTACAGAAAATTAATCACTATTATCATCATCATCTTCATCATCGTTATTATTATTATTATTATTATTATTATCATCATCATCATCATCATCTCATAATAAAACTAGAAACAATAAAGCAAAAATCAATAATTATCTAAAAGAAGCAAATAGGAAACAACATACAATGAACTTCGCAATTAATAGGCTTGGTGGGGTGTGTGTGTGTGTGTGTGTTTGCCTGACACCAAAACGACATAAAGGTTGGGGCTATGCGAGCCCCCCAGGAAGAATATGCCACAAATGGGTGCCACCACGTGGCAGCTCTTTCCTTCGTTACCCCCTGCCACGCCTTCCACAGAGGGGACACCTGGAGAAGGCCCTCCAAAGATGAAGCAAGTGTGATTTCACAAGGGCCCCTCAACCCATCCTCTTTCAGGTCTTCAGGACTATAAGCCTAAGAAACATGAGCCTAGAGAATGAATTTTGCTCCTAGTTGCATGATGGCAAAACACATGCACAGGTTTACCTCGGTGAGTTTGATGTCTGCAGGAACTCTGTCTCCCATGGAGAGGCACACGATGTCTCCGGGCACAAGCTCCTGAGCGAAAAGGTGTTGCAACTTCCCTTCTCTCACGCTGTGGTTTTGGAGAGAGAAACACCAGGCAAAGCAGAGTTGTCAAAGGGGGCGATCAAGGTGGGGCATGAACATTTCCGTTGTCCCTTCCATTCTAGCCTTTCCAGAAGGAAGGGAGGGAGGGAGGGAAAAAGACGGGAAAGGGAAAAAGAAAAAGAGAGGGGAAAAGAGAGAGAAAGTGGGAGTGGAAAAGAGATGACCGAGGAGTCAAGAGCCCAGCACAATGTTCCTAAGAACATAAGAACTTCCTTTGGGCTGGATCAGACCAAAGTCCTCCTGGATTATCCAGACCAACATTCTGTTTCCTGCAGTGGCCAAATAGATGTACATGGGAAGTCCACAAGAAGGACATAAGAGAAAGTTGCCCACCTCTGTTTTATGAGAACAGATGGGCAAAGTCCAGGCATGCATTTCCACCGTAAAGTAGGGATGTGCACTGGATCGGACCCGATCCACGATCCGAGTCCGGTCCAGTGGGAAATCGGATAAATTATTCGATTTCCGATCCCGCAGCTGGATCGGCCGATCCAATCCGAACTGGTCCGAAAAGGCTCCGAACCGGTTCGGCGGATCGGCGGATCGGCGGGTGCCCACTGGCGCCCACCGCCGCTTCCATTGGCGGGCGCCAGCGGGCGCCCGCCGATGAAAGTGGACAGCGGGGGGGGGGAGGAGGGGGGCGCTTACCTTCTCGGCCCGTCCGCTCCCGTCCGGCACTAGCAGCTACTACCAGCGGGCTCCGCGGCCTGCTCTAGGGTGGTGCGCCGGGTGATGTCATCACCCGGCGCGCTACTCTAGAGCAGGCCGCGGAGCCTGCTGGTGGTAGCCGCCGGCCCCGGACGGGAGCGGACGGGCCGAGAAGGTAAGCAGGGGGTGCGTGGAGGGGAGGAGGGGGCGCGCGGAGGGGGGAGGGGGGCCCTTACCTTCCCGTCCCGGCGGCTCCCGTCCCGGCGCCGGCGCCTACTACTACCAGCAGGCTCCGCGGCCTGCTCTAGGGTGGCGCGCCGGGTGATGTCATCACCCGGCACGCTACTCTAGAGCAGGCCGCGGAGCCTGCTGGTAGTAGTAGGCGCCGGCGCCGGACGGGAGCGGACGGGCCGGGAAGGTAAGCAGGGGGTGCGTGGAGGGGAGGAGGGGGCGCGCGGAGGGGGGAGGGGGGCCCTTACCTTCCCGTCCCGGCGGCACCCGTCCCGGCGCCGCCGCCTACTACTACCAGCAGGCTCCGCGGCCTGCTCTAGGGTGGCGCGCCGGGTGATGTCATCACCCGGCGCGCTACTCTAGAGCAGGCCGCGGAGCCTGCTGGTAGAAGTAGGCGCCGGCGCCGGACGGGAGCCGCCGGGCCGGGAAGGTAAGCAGGGGGTGCGTGGAGGGGAGGAGGGGGCGCGCGGAGGGGGGAGGGGGGCCCTTACCTTCCCGTCCCGGCGGCTCCCGTCCCGGCGCCGGCGCCTACTACTACCAGCTACTCGAGAGTAGGCCGCGGAGCCCGCTGGTAGTAGCCGCCGGCGCCGGACGGGAGCGGACGGGCCGAGAAGGTAAGCAGTGGTGGGGAAGGGGGCTTACCCCCCCCGGAGCCGTCCGCTTCTATCCGCTGGCGCCCGCGGGTGCCAGGGGATGGAAGCGGGCGGCCCCAGGGGGGGTAGGGAGCGCGGGGGAGGGGGCTTACCTGCCGGGGCCGTCCACAGCGGACGGCCCCGGGGGGGGGAGGGAGTTAGGCCCCCCCTCAGCCACCCACCGCCATTTTTTCCTCATAGACTTGCATTGCAATGCAAGTCTATGGGGAAAAAAATGGCGGCCGATCCAAAAATTTACGATTTTTGGGTCGGGATCGGATTCGATCCGGTCCGGGGGGCCTCCGATTTTGTCCGAACCGGTTCGGGACAAAATTGGAGGTTCCGATCCGGGTCCCGATCCGATCCGGGGGGTCCGTGCACACCCCTACCGTAAAGCACCTTTAACTCAGGAGCCATGGACCAGCAGCCATTACTCTGTAGCTTTGAACTTTGGATGCTTGGTCAAAAGCCGTTTCAAGTCAGCTTGAGCCTTTGGCGAGCTGTCAGGAGCAATTACTTAACATTACATTTGTCTGTTTTGGATATCCCAACGGGTTATCCAAAACAGATTGCTTTTTCTGTCTGCAAGGTGTGTCTGGATAGGGAAGGGACATGGAGAAGTAAGTGATCAAAGTGTGCCCTGACCTTGAAAGGCAAATAGGCCACCTCAAGTTGGACTAGTCATTACAAGCACAAGACGTACCATTTATTTGCATTGGCGAAGCTTGAGCGGTATTTGTCCTTATACTTGAGAAGTAAATGGGCATCAGTCCAAGAACAGATGACTTAAAACACACATTGTTCAGTTCGCTAAAATAAAAGCATGAATGTCCAGGAGCCAAATACAGGACATTTTTTTAAAAAAATCATTATTAAGGATAGAGGTTTACACTGGTCAAGTAGATATCCATTTATAGCAATTCTTAAAACCTGTAGCCAGCAATCAGAAGGAAAAAAACTTGCTTGGCTACATATCTAATGTACCAACTTCAGATATTTTGGGTGGGTGGGTGGATGGATGAGGCTTGGGCAACGCACCTTCCGTAGGCCTTCAACTTCCTCAGCACCATTTCTACTGGCTACTGCCATACCAAAGACAGACCTTGTGAGCATGCAGAGAACAGCTACTGCTGCTTCTTGTCCTTCTAAGATGGCTTTGCCCAAACCTGGTGCCCTCTAGGTGTTTTCGACTACAAATCTCAGCATTCCTGACCATTGGCCCTGCTGGCTGAGGCTGATGGGAGTTGAAATCCCAAGGGCATCAGATTGGGGGAGGTTTTCCTAAGAACAGAAGAAGAGCCATGCTGGATCAGAAAAAAAGGGTCATCTAGTTCCACGTCCTGTTTCCCATCGTGGCAAACCAGCTGTTTCTACTGGGAAGTCCACAAGCAGAACTTGAAGTCCACATGTTCTCTCCTACGGATGATTCCAAGTGTTTCTGCATGACTGATGTTTCCCGGTGCTGCCTCTGAAGCTGGAGTTCATGACTAGTAGCCATCTAGCCCAATATTGTTAACACTGACTGGTAGCAGCAATCCAGGGTTTCAGGCAGGAGTTAAGACCATAAGAAGAGCCATGCTGAATCACACCGAGGGTCCATCTAGTCCAGCATTTTGTTCACACAGTGGCCAACCAGCTGACTGTGAGAAATCCAAAAGTAGGACATGACTGCAACAGCACTCTCCCACCTGTGTTCCCCAGCAACTGCCGTACATAGGCATACTGCCTCTCAGGTAGCACATAGCTATTGGGACTAGTAGCCATTACCAGTAGCCACACCAGTAGCCATATCCTCCATGAATGTGTCTAATCCTTCTTCAAAGCCATCCAAGTTGATGGACATCACCAGATCTGGTGGTAATGAATTCCTTAGCTTAACTATACAATGTGTGAAGAAGTCTTTTTGGTATCCTGCATCTTCCACCATACGGCTTCACGGGTTGACCCAAGGTTGTTAGTAGTACATCTCTGTTTGGCTGGAGCAGGAGTGATTGGGTGGCCAGCAGCCAGTTTCTCTCACAACACGGCAGGGTTTTAAAAACCCTGAGTTGTTTTGATGTCTGAGCCAGGCCGCTGTTGTGAACTATCCCTCCAAGCAGGCGTGAACGAAGTATTTGCCTATTACCATGCCTAAGATAAAATGGATGCCTGTTCAAACAACTTACCAGTTACACTCTGGGGGGACCAACTTGTTAAGTTCTTCCAGAGATTTTTCGGAACGGTATTCCTGCAAGAAAAGAATCACAGTGGTGTCAATTCACATTTGTCTCAATGGATGATGACAAGAGCAATAATAACCTGAGTTGCAAACTTTGGATACAAAAAAAAGATGTACCTGAATGAAGGCCACTGTTACCACAATGATGACAGCCTAGGAAAAAGATGAAGGCGATAGGTAAGCATTATAGATCACAAAGTGCCAGTCTTACACTGGAACAAAACACAATGGTTGATGGGTAGCTGACACTGAGGTCTTCTCATTTGCTCACTGGTAGAATTGATTAGATTGGCAAGCAGAAAAGATAGGGGGGGGGCTTTTCAGTGGTGGCTCCTTATCTCTGGAGCTCTCTTCCAACTAACATTTGCTTGGCCTCTTTAGAACTGGCATTCAGGAGGACCTGAAAAACATATCTTCATACTACTGCTTTTCCTTAAGCAATGTGTGTCATCTAATTGTCTATTTCAGGCATGCAAAACATCAGCTCCAATGTCCTAATCTGGCCCTCTGGGGTTCCCCAGATGCTCATGCCCCCCTTTTCCCCAAGCCCCACCCATCATTTGGTGGGGTCCCAGCTTTTGTGCAGTTTTCCCTTTATTCGAAATGGTTGAAATGCTTTTCCTAAAGCTTAGTTATGGCAGGAAGAGCTTGAAGCTAACATAGACTGGTATTCTTGGTATTTTGGTCCCGCACCTTTTGCCTTCGGCCACGCCCACCCCTGGAATGTGGCCCCCAAGAGCTTCTCTGAAATGGAATTTGGCCCTTGAGCTAAAAGCAGTTCTGTACTGCTGGTCTATTTGGTTGCATCTACCTCATTCACAATAAACTAAACCGTAGTTTATCATTGCATCCAAAACTCAGTATATATGCTCATTTTTTTTTCATGAAATGATAAGAGAAGTTAGATGTCCAGTGATCTTCCTAGAAAACCAGTTTCTTGTTTCAGATTTCCCTCTTCTCTCTTCACTACCATTGGAAACAGTCTCTAGTTCTAATGACCAAGGAGCTTCTCTACATGAGCATTTTATAGTATGCTCATGATTGGCAATTCATGGAAGTTTGTGGGTCAGTTACATGACATCGTCAACGTCCAGGATGTCTCCCACACTCTCCCTTCATAAACTTGCTTTCAAAAAGATTGGGAAAAATGCAGTGTTTTTTTGCAGCCGTGGCATGTTTCCACCATCATGCGACTGTGTATTCTTGCATTTGCGGTACAACACGCTTTGATGTAGGTGGGCAGTGTGATGGTGATGACACTCATGTAGATGTGTCACCTTTCAGTATTCTGGTACATTGGTATGATGCTTTGCCAGTATACCATTAGTTCATGGGTGCCCCAGAACACTATTCACCGCGAGGGCATGGGATACCTATGCCATTGGGTTAGTCTGCACTAATTCCAAAAAAGACATCGTTCGGAAAAGCTGGCTTTTCCCAGGGGGGAGGGAGAGGAGCAGCCTTGCTCCATCAGTCCCAACCCCATAACCAATGATGATGGGGGGAGGGAAAGGGGGTAGGCCCTGCAAAGCTGAATCCATGGCACTGATGCCTCTCTAAAGGGACCATTGTAATTCAAGAGCAGTGTTGAATGGAGGCTCCGCCTACCCCCTGTACAGATATAAATCAGAAAGTACCGATATAACAGAGGACGGGTATACATTGCCAGTGCGTGATCAGGAATAAGGCCAGATCTACACCAAGCAGGATATAGCCGTATGAAACCGATATGAAAGAAGTATATAAAAGGCAGGGGCCACACCAAGCAGGATATAGCGGCATATGGTCTGTGTCAATGGGCCCCAACAGTTGTCAGTGCACTTCAGTGCCGCTATAAAGCAGTAGTGTGGCCCCTGCTTTTTATATACCGCTTTCATACTGCTATATCCTGCTTGGTGTAGACCTGGCCTAAGAAAGAGTGTCATAGTGGTGGTGCAGAAAACACAGGCAGTGCAGAAAATCCCAAGGCCTCCAAACTTTCTTTGCATTAGAAATGAATCACTTACCACTGCGATACTCACGGCGTCTTCATATTCTTTAGTAACCACACTTACTAAAGCGGAAGCCAGCAGCAACAGGATCAGGGGGTTCTTAAACTAAAATGAAAGAAGGACAAAAGGGTTCGCTTTTATGCAGGGTTTTTGGCTGTTCACAATCAGGCAAGCTGTTACACCCGCTGCTGGCATCAGATTCTCACGGTCAGCCTTGGAGTTTTGTTCCAGTCACTTTTACTGCTTGCTTGGCCCTAGAGCAAGGATGAGCATTTTTTTTTCCTGTCAAGGACCATGTTCCCGCTGGAATGATCTGTGTATTGTTGATTTATTTCCTTTGTGAGTCAACCTCTGCTTATGTGTTGTTTACATATTGGATTATATATTTTTTAAAAAAACAAAACCAAATAAATCATATTTTAAATATTTTAACATGTTTAAAATGTTTTAGTATTTAGGAAGTTTAATTATATATATTTTTTAAAAAATTGTATATCTCTATCTGTTTTAACTGTACATGTTTTAATTTGTAAGCTGCCTTGAGACCCAGTATTGGGAAAAGACAGGATATAACTATAATTATAATCGTGAGGGAGGCGGGAGGAGGCAGAAAGACTATCAGGGTCTGCAGCAGTTGGACCCCCCCCCCCCCAGGGCTAATGGTCATCTTGACCCTGTGGGGAAGAAGAAGGAACTGCTGGTCTGCCCCTCCTTTGGGAGATGAGAGGGGGAGTAGGGTCTTCCCACCAGCCCTGCTGAACAGTCTCCTTAATTTCTATTTCTTTTTCTCCTCTTCCCTCCCCATTGCCTTTTCCTTGCGTGTCATTTTTTTAAAAAAATTAAGCCTGAGGGCGGGAACTGTCTTCTTTATCGATCCATTGTAAGCCGCTCTGGGAGCCTTTTTGGCTGAGGAGTGGGATAAAAATACTATAAATAAATAAATAAATAAATAATAATATAGCCGAAGCTCTCAGGGTGACATACACAATAAAATCAAAAGCAGTAGAACCAATGATAAAAAACAATAATAAAACATGTGAAAAAGCATTGCTTTAAAAGCAGCAACAATAATTCAGCATTTTAAAGAGATAAATAATTGGATGACGAAACACATACTGGCTGCATTCAGACAACACGATAGTCAATGGTGGGGTAATAATCAACTTTACAGTTGTTCGTCTAGGGGGTACTCCCCACACAACATGGTAATAAATAATCAACTGTGGTGTGGATTAGGATCAGCGCTGAGTTGACTATGGCAGCATTCGGACGACACGATAGTCAATACAACTGATGATTGTTCCCCCCCCCCCCCCGCCCCAGTTGCTTATTGTGTCGTCCGAATTCAGCCAATGAGTGAATGAAAGAGGGTGAATGAAGGAAGGCAAAGTATATGTGCTATATAAACTGTGTGCTATGCTGTGTGAGAGAAGACAGAGATAGGGCTATAGATAGGATATTAGGATTAAGAACAGAGAGAGGAAGATCTGTGGTGATTTGTGAAGCGATTGTTTGAGAGTGCACAGAGCTAGAGTACCGTGTATGTGAGAACATATATTGATTGAGCCATCAAGAGTTACTTGTTCATTATTCAACAACTTATTACTGCAATTAATAAAGCTTTCTAACTATACACCTTCTGCTCTTGGCTATGTGAGAGGGAGGTAATAAAGGGAACAGGGCAAAGTTATAGGGCAAAAAGCGTTGGGCCTGAGCCTGAAAGGTCCTGATGGCAGTGCACCCAGTATGTGTGAGAGAAGGTGGCTCCTGCTGGGGTGAGAAAGGCCTTCGAACAGGGGAATTCCCACTAGGAGAAGGCAGGAATGTCGCAGATGGAGTTCACAATTGGGGGGCCACTGCAGAAAAGTCCTTCACGTGAGCAATAACCTGGCTCAGCCAAAACGCTGACCCTGTGATTTTAGTTATGTGACACCCCTTTTTGTAGGGGGAATAACTGTCAGCTCCAACTCCAGGTTTTTGAGGGAACTTGGGCAAAGGCCCCTCCCTGAGCCCCCCTCCCTCAGTGAGTCTACCTTCTCACTGCTATTGCCCTCAGGTGTTGTTGTCATGCCTCACCCTCTTCGTCACCATGGCTCCCACTTACAAGTGCCCAACCATCCCTACCCTTGACGCAGGCCCTGATTACAGCCCCTTCGCTGAAGCTTGGCAAGAGGCCACCGTTTTCCCCACTGTAGCGAAATGGATTTTATTTCTAATTAAATCATACTTATTATTTCCAAATGTGCCCTTTTCTCACTGTATGGTCCTTTGGGTTCTGGCCATGAGGCCTCCTTTGCAATTCCACCTGCAGGCACCATTAATGATGGGAGCGTTTGAAGAAGACGTTGGACAAACATTTGGCCAGGCTAGATTAGCATCTCCCAATCATTTCAAGAGAACTCGACCAGGAAGACTTCCTGGTGAGTCATGCCCATTATCCACTTCTCTAGTTAGTTAGTTAGTTAGTTAGTTTTTTTAGAAAATGAATCTATACCAGATATGCATGTTTGCTTTAGACCAATCGGTGTTGTTCAGCCTAAACCTGGAGCAAACCGAAAAAACCATTGGCAATGTTTATATTCCTTACCTGGTCGAGATATTTTTTCCATACTGGTTCCGTATTATCAACTACAAATTTATTCCAGCCATGCTTAACCCTGCGCTGCAGCACCGAGAATTCGGAAAGTCCTTTTTCTAAATCAACCTGGGGGGTACATGCAAGGGTGGTTAGGATGCTTGTAAAGTCATTGTGACAAACTGTATGATGGTACTGAGCTTTAGACACAAGGGCCAAATCTGGCCTTCCTGGGGTCTCAGTCCAGCCCTCTTGTATTGTCCAGATGGTTACAGCCTTTCTCCTGGTTCCACTACATAGAATTTGGTAGTTTCCAGGCTTTTCCCCATTCTAAAAGGTTGAAATTAGGGCTGTGCACTGCTTTAGGTCTGGATCTTGCTTCTGATTAGAATTGGGCTAATTCGGCCTGAATCGGTCCGGAACCAAAGCGGGTTGCCTCCTGGCTGATTCAGGCCAAGTTGGGTTGGAACTGAAATGCTTCGGGGCACTTTGGGCCTATCCAGACCCCCCTGCTCCTTACCTGGACCCATTGTGAGGACCCACACCATCTGCAACTCTTCAGGAGGGTTGCCATTTTTAAAATGACGACTCCCTTGAAGAGGCCTGGACAGTGGCAGATACTCATGGCAGGTCCAGATAAGGAGCAGGGGGCTTGTGTGGCCGGGTGTGTGTCAGCAGGGACCTGGGAAAGCTGGGCGCCAGCCGGCCTGTCAGATGCCCAAGCAATTTGAACATCTGAATCCCACTCTGGATCCACACAAGACTGCGAGGTCGCTCAAATTATGCCTTCCAAATTGCCGCAGTCCCAATCCAAATCAGACCCATGTGCTCACACAAAGTTAAGCAAGTCAATCATGCATAAAACCATTCTGCATGATTTAAAGAACCTCTGCTTTTGCCTTATGTGTTGCTCCAACAAGGATCAGTACAAGACTGAGGTTTAAATAGGAGCATTGCTGGATTTAGGCATACTGAGTGAGGCTTTGTCTTTTAAAAGGGCTTGACCTTTCTATAGCTGAGTTCTCTCCCTGAACCACTAACTCAAGAGCCCCCTTCTTCTAAAGACAAGGGAATATAATCCTCTGAGAATGAGAGTACGATGCTCTGCTTCATACCCAGAGACACATGACAAGAATAGGATGGAATGGGTGGGGCTGACACAGGTACCTTGAACAGCTAAGCATGCTTGCAAACATTCCCTGATGTCATAACAGCTCTTCCAATTGCAGAGGGCAGGCAGTGTTTAGCCTTCTGTAAACATAAGGATGTTTGTATTCACCATCTTCAGGTACTGAAGCTGAGAAGCAAGAAGATGGCTCTCCAGGTATGTTTACTTTGGAAGTATTTTTGCTAAGTTCTCTGCAATGGTTCGATGGGTCTTACCTGCAACATTTTCGCCAGCTCCTCTGCAGGGCATTTGCAAGCCTCTTTGGGAGAGACAGCTGTTACTTCATTCACTTGCTCAACTGATGTCATTTCAGATTCTTCTTCAGCCTTCGTAATGTAAAGAAATAGTTAACATGAGAACATAAGAAGAGCCATTCCGATCAGAACAAGCTAAGCTGCTAAACAAACAAAAAAAGTGAGGAAAAATGTATAGCAGGTGAGTCTCTCATATCTGCTTTCTCCTATGGAGACTGGTCTTGTATGGCCTGTTTCTTTATCATCCACTGATCTGTTTTACTTGTTAAAAAGCAAGAGTGCCCTTGGGTAAGTTTGTTGACATTCACATTGTAGCGGTGGTCAAGAAAGTAAGTATGCAACTGAAAGTGGAACATCACATTTCCTCAGAGAAATCGTGATAAGAAACAGAAATGTTCCAGTGATTTCCCATGCCATTTGCTAGGTACACCAATATTCTAAACAAACAAACAAACAAACAAACAAACAAACAAACCCTCTGCAGTAAAGGTTGGGAGAAACCCTCTCAAATTACTAAATTCTGAAAAGAAGGCCACTGTATCTACTTCCGATTTCATTGCACTACACACTGTTTCCTTTCCTGCTTTCCTGCCTCATAACCTCTAGGTGGCACTGTGGTATAGTGGAATAGCACAAACACGCAAGAGGAAAATTGTGCTTTCTTTCACTTTCACAATTAAATGGCACGTTTTCTCTGCTCTAAACAAACTCCTTGGAAGTTCTGGTTAGGCACAGAAGCAAAACTGGAGGATCATGTCATCTAAAGAACTCGTAAACAGCCATGAGTAGGGAATGATGAACACGTGATGAATGGCTCTTATAGAAAAGCCGTTAGAGAAAAAGAGGCTGTAATATTGCAATGCAATTTTAAGATTCAAGACAGATACTGCCCTGAAATCTATCCTGGAGTGAGAAGAGTGGAAGTCAGGGATGTAGAACTTCAGGCCTTGGGGCCAAATCTGGCCCTCCGTTTCCTTAAGAGCCACTTCTTTCCCTCAATCAGCATTCATTTGGGGGATTCTCAGGTTTTGTGCAGGTTTTTTCCCATTCTAAAAGGTTGAAATGCCTCTTCTAAGGCTTAGTTACTGGCAGTGAGAGCTTTAAGCTTCAACAAACTGGCATTGGAGTATTTTTGGTTCCGTTCCACCCACTTTGCCTTCGGAACCACCCACCACTGTAATGTGGCCCACAAGAGCTTCCCTGAAATCGAATTTGGCCCTTGGCTTAAAAGAGGTCACCCACCCCTAGTGTAAGAGGTTCATTGTCGGCAGAATAAGCCTCGCTGACAAAGCAACAACGTGACAGCAGGAAACTCAAGGAGGTGAGGCTGGTATGTTTGCATTTAAATACAAGCCCCAGGGGCCTTGCCAACCTTTGTTTTTCTGCGAAATAATGCAAGTTAAACATAATATATAAAAAGGCATGTCACTTAGCTCAGGGGCCGCCTGGAGGAAGCAGAATTATTAGTTTAACCGAGCAGAGTTGGCAAGCACAGCGGGTGTAAGAGCAGTTCTTACGAAAGCGGAGATATCTGGACATTAAAGCCAGCAACACAGCTGTGTTTATCTTGCCCTTCTGTCAGGTCAACATACCAGCACAAAACTGTGTTCAGTGTGCAGATCAGAACCCTGAGGAACGTGGAGCTTTTATTTGTTTCAAACAAGCCAAGTTTCTAGTCCCTGAGGCTGAGAAAATGTGCTTGGGGAATAAATGGGCAATTCCATGAAGAAATCGCAAAAGCCAGTGGGGAAGCAGATGGGTAGGACTTCTCATCCAGTATGTTGTTGGGATTAGAGTGTTGGACTGAGATTCTTGACACCCAGGTTCTATTCCTCACTCAGGCATAAAACTCACTGGGTGACCTTGGGCCAGTCACTGACTTTCAGCCTAACCTACCTCACAGGGTTGTTGTGAGAATAAAATGGAGAGGGGAAGGATCATATATATGCCACATGGGATCCTTGAAGGAAAAATGGGGAATGAATGTAACAAAACAAACAAATATTTGGGTGAGAAAACTGTGCTTTGCATAGGTCCTCCCACTCCCCATAGACAAGTCCAAAGGCAATTGCCATAAAAGCAAAGGGGAAGGGCCACATTTTGATCCCTCCCCTCTTTTTTTTTTTTTTTTTTAAAAAGCTGTACATTTTGGGTGAACAGGCAGCTTTTGTACTAAGCTCCACCCTGTGACCCATCAGGCTCCACCTCCAAGGCTCCACCCAGGTACCAACATGCTTCAAGAATACTTCCAGGACAGCAGTACTGCAAATCTGCACTGGTACTTAATTCTTTTATCCAGTTTACATAAAAGAAGAACTATAGGTTGGATTTTATAACCTGCAATGCAAAGAGGGAATAGGTGGATGCAATATAGAAAACACTCCTCTTCATATCTTCAAGCTACAAATGTTGGAGAAATCCATTCAGGGTTGTGGTTGCGGAGTTCCATGAACTTCCATTGATTTGCCCCCACCCCACCCCGACAGCAGTCAATTTTTATCCTCCAGAGCCTGACTCACTCTGCAGCAAATCAGGAAGTTCGCATTTTTCTGTATTTTTAAATTTGTACGAATTATGCAATTTGCGGGTGTAATTTGTGCAAATAATACTAATTTACGGGAATTGCGGTTGCAAACCTCATTTGTGCAAATTATGGCAGGCTCAATGGAGATCAGGGGGAAAGCTGTTGGTCAGCCTGCAAATGCAAGTTGAGCTGGACACTCCATGGAACTAACAGCGTGACTGTTCCAAGCGATGGACATCCTGACCACAAACTTGTGTGTGTGTGTGTGTGTGTTACTATCACAAATATAGATCCTAAATACAGAATTTTAGAAGACATACAGACTAGTGTGTCTGAGCCCTAAATACAAGGAAGCAAACACATTGAGCCAGTCCAGCACATAGCTTTGGAGAGTATGCACCCTGAACTCAGTCCAAATGTGGAACAGGTTTTGCCAAATTCCAGTTGTTCTCAATGTCAAATCTCAGCCTGGGCTGAGTAACAAAAGAAGAGAGTACTCCCAAGCACATGCAGAGGGCCATTTTCCCATCCCGCTTAATAATCATAGGTATTGGCACCCACGGTGGAGAGATCTCCTTCTGAAAGCAAGTTTAATTTCAGTCCAAGTCCTCTCTCCTTGCCTGCTTAGATCCCATTAATTATCTCTCCCCCCACGCACCTCTATGCCATTTTGATTTTAAAAACCTGCAAGGGAGTTGGAAAAAAAAGACATTCAGGTTGCAATCCTATGCCATCTTACCTGACAGTAAGCCCTGCTCAAAACAATAGGAGTTCTTAGTAGACATGAATAGAATTGCACTGTGAGCCTTAACTGTAGTCTGGCCCTAAGCCTGGATTATTTTCCTGATTTTTCCTTATTTGTCCCTGCATCTTAGGTAAGACACTGCCACTGTTCTAGATGATTTTGGGGTGTGGGGCACCGCCCTAAAACATTTTTATCCTGACTACACTGCTGTTGTCTGTTTCATTGCATTGTTTTAGTGGGTTTTATTGATGCTTACTTGACATTTCTTGTCTTTGCATGGGGGTCTTGAACGGAGGAAAAGTCAGATACGTTTTTGTCAAGTAAATAAAAAGAAAAGAGATTCCTACAGATGTCAGCCCCCTCCCTCAGGTTCCTAAATTTGGGGAGCGGGGAGGGAGGGAGCTTAATCTGGTGCTTCTGTCCTTCAACTGACCCTTACCTACCTATTGTAATCATGGATGGTGCTGAACGTAGTTGTTCTGTAGCTATTCTATAATAACGATGAGCAATCAAACCCATTATGTAAACCGCCCAGAGAGCTTCGGCTATGGGGCGGTATGCACATGCAAATAATAATAATAATAATAATAATAATAATAATAATAATAATTGTGATCTTAAGCATTCTTAAATGTGTGTGTGTGTGTGTGTGCTTTTTAATGAAATGGATATGTGAGGAGTTTGCTAGTACGTACTGCTGAAGAATCTGGTGCAGGGAAGACTATTGTGGGACAATCGAATGCAATTAACTGTAAGTGTAAAAGCTGCCAAGGATGAGGAATGGAGGAGTAGAAGGGCTGAGAGAGCAAGCCCTGGGGTGAACATTGAGAATAGGTGTTAAATCTTTCTGTACCCCTGTTCTTGCCTGTGAACTAGTGACTAAGACACGTGGCTGAGAATCAGAAAGTCCCTGATTCGAAACTAACCATGTGGCCATAGACATCTCCCTCCCTGCCCTCTCTCTCTCTCATCCTCTTTGAGTCCCCACATCTGCAGTATGGGGGTTAATAATTATATACTGACCAACCTTACAGGATTGTTGTAAGAATCACAACTAAATAATTCCTGCAAAGCACTTCAAACACTTGAATTGTGAATGTTTAACAACAACAACAACAGTGCTTAAAATAATTAATTACTGGGGTCACACTAGAAGTGGTTCACAAAGTAAAGAAAATAGGAAGGGAAGGAGGGAAGGCATTTCCTGATCTGATAAAACTGGGGGGGGGGGGTTTTCCAGATGGAGTGATCTCAGTACAAACAATCCAGAGGTATTGTGCAGCTATTCCATCTTTTCCTCCTTAGCAGTTCTTTCCCCCTGGCAAGAAAAGAGACGGTAGAAGCGATGGGAAAACACAGGAAGGTACAAACAGAACACAATACCATCTGGATGCCCATCAAATTCTGAGAACTATAAAAGCTTTGACCAGAAGAACCAGTTGCTGGGGAACATGGGTGGGAGGGTGCTGTTGCACCGTATCCTGCTTTATTGGTCGACAGCTGTTTGGCCACCGTGTGAACAGAGCGCTGGACTAGAGGAACCCCCGGTTTGATCCAGCAGGGCTCTTCTGATGTTCTTCACCCTGGAGATCTTGCATCCCCCATCAGGAGTCGCATCCACCCTGTGGCTCCTGCACTGGGCACGCTGGAGTTGGCTCTGTCCCAAAGTCTCTCTGGAAAGTCCACATTCACCCATCTCCCATTTCACATCTGCGGGTGACATCAAAGACTCCGACAGCTAGCAAAGAGACTGAAATGCCAGCCCTGCACTGGTGCCATTGCAGGGCCTTCTGGAGAGCGACACATCCCCATGCACTGACATTTAGAAGAAGAAGAGGAAGAGGAAGAAGAGGAAGAGAATCTGCCTCACCTCTTCGTCAGGCTCCCTGCTGCCCAGCGGCTTGTATTTCCTGCTCAGGTGCGGGTGGAAAGTGACTTTCTGGAAGAATGTTGAGAACAAATGCTTTGTCCCCATCTTGGCTTGCTCTGTTAGCAGCAGCAGGAGGAGAGAAGAAGATGGATGGCAGCCGGGAAAGACTTAGTGATTGCTTCTTCTGCTGCTTGTCCTTTGCTTATTGCTTCCTGGCTAAGACCTACATTCCCTCACGAGCCAAGGATGTAGCTCAGGAAAGCCGATCTGTGGGTGTTCCCTGATGCTGACAAGGTGACGCCACGCCTGCAACAGGTGCCTGGCCTGGGAGAGGCTGAATTCCTGAGTCAAGCCTGCTCAGAGCGGCTGGAATACCTGGACGGTTCAGCTCAAAGGTGCTTTGGCTTTCCTCCTCATCCAGGGAAACCTAGTGCAGTTTGCAGGGTCTTTCTGACATGATAACCCAAGCCAATGTAACGGATGTGGGAGGACTCTCCTCATTGGGCATTTTTTTGTAGGGGGGAAAAGCTTTTTTTGGACTGGCTTGCAACACTCTTGATTAATGATGAAGCCATATCTCCTGCTGGGACAAGGCTGTAGCTCTGAGGTCAACGTGTTTATTTATTTAAAGCATCTTTATTCTGCTCCTCAGCCAAAAAAAAAGGGGGGCTCTCAGGGCAATCAATAAAATGAGACAGTAAAACCCTGCCTGAAGGCTTGCAACCTAAACAGACATGTCACACACAGAAAAAGGGACGGAGAGGGCAGAGGGGTAAAATGAACTCGCCTTCCAGCAAGGTTGGGGGGAATGGTCCCGTTTCCCCTCTCGGCTCCTTCTGCGCATCCGAATGGCTTCTGGGGAAGACAGCTGAGGGATGAGGAGCCTTCATGAGAGAGGTCAAGCCAATGGTTTGCATGAGGACAGTGGAGGCTGGTGGCTCTGATGTCAGTGGGGTGGTGAATCTGCTCCAGGTTTCATTCAGAACTCTAAAGGAGCTACCCAACATCAAAGGAGCTTTGCACCTTGGACAGGTCCTTTAGAGTTCCGATTGGTTCTGAAGAAACCCGAAGTGGATTCACAGCCCTACTGACATCGGAGCCACCAGCCTCCACTGTATGAGGCTGGTCCCAGGTTCAATCCCTGGCATCCCTGGTTGAAAAGGTCGTGTAGCTGGTGGTGGGAAGAACCTTCACCAGAGACCCTGAAATGCTGCTGCTGGTCATAGGAGATGAGTCCTGCAGCTCAGGTGGACAATTTGACTGGCCTGTATCAGCTGGATTTCTCTGTTTCCTCCATGCTGTACAGGAACAGCTGATGATGTTTTGTTAGCATGGCATGTGGAATTGCTAGATGCCTTATAGGGTGACCTATATTACAGAGGACAGTCCTCTATTTGAAGAGGTGTCCAACCCAAGTCTGTGTTAAAGCTAAAGAACCATAAGGGGGGATAGCAGCAGGGGCCCTTGAAGTAGGTCATGCATAAGCAAACACTAGGGGAGAAGAAAGGCAGTGCCTTCCACCTGCAACCCTAAGATGTGATCTGCTCCCTCAATAAGCCTTTCGACACAAGGCATTTATTATGCACTCGCAAATCCTCACTCATGGTTGTTTGCGGGTGCTTTACACAATGTCGTCATCCTCCAGGGCCTCATTTTTTCTCTGCAACCATTATAGCAGGGTTATTTTCTTTTAATGAAGAAAGTCTGGTATTTCTGTGAAAGATGGCATGAAATCCTGGTGTGTTTTGCACACAATTCTGCTATAGCACAGTGCCACCTAGTGGCTGCGTACACATAAAAAGGCAGAGAAAGAAAAACCCTGGAAAAATACACATGTAAAGGAGACAATTTTAATCCCACAAAGAATCCAGGAGCAGTAAAAAGTCCAAGGAGCCCGGTGGTTCATAATCTGCAGGGATTTATGTTTTGCTCATGTTATTCAAAAATGCCACACACATTGACGGTTTTCTATAAAACCCTGCTGTGCATGATTTTTAATTTTATGCTGGTTTTCTAAGTACTTATAAGTAAGACAGTTAGCATTGAAAAACAAAACCTGTTCCAAATTGGATGCCTTTTATTTTATTTTTAGTCAATTAAAATGCCTTTGTTCAATGAGTTGGTTCGAGCTTGCATTCCTAGGAAGATCCCTAGTTAGATGCAACAAGAGTTCTCCAAGCTGCACTGACCTCAGCAGTGGGGAAAAAGTCACCGCCTCTCACCTTCGTTCCAGCCTGCACCCAAGAGTTCAGGGAAGAGATGAATATCTAGAAGGAAAGCCATGGCAGATCCCAGAGAGGCAGTGTGGCTGGCATGAAGCAAAACAGGTAAGAGTCATAAATTTTACGCTGAACGGTTGCTGTGGGAAATGTTATTTGCAGGGTCAAACCATGCCAAGAATCTCCCTTTTCTTTGGCAAACGTTCTTTGCTGGGTCGATTCCTTCTCTCAAATGGGACATGGTGGTGGCTGTGGTCTCTAAATTTCATTGATTAAAGCATGAAATTTGTGTTTTTAAATGCCCATTTTAAAGTGCAGATTTTTCTAAAGTATGCATTTTGCAAACACAAACTCGGGAATGTGTGATGTCCCCCCCCCCCCCCAAAATACACTCCCGTTCGTGTTCAGGATTGCAAACAGGACAAATTTTGATTGAAGCGAATCAAAACGAACTTTTCATGCATCCCTAGCGTAAGAGGCTAAACATGCTCTTGCGGATCCGATCCAAAGCCCTCTGTTTGTGGAATGGACACGGACATACATTTTCCCTCCAATAAAAAAGAGATAGCAAATGTGAATGCAACGCTAATCACAAAGCTCAGCATTGCCATCTTTACAAATCAAGATAAAGCTTCCAGGGCCATTTGTCTCTGCTGTGGAATGGATGGTTGAATAGACTACCTGTGGCAGGAGTGCCCCAAATAGTTGCCTTGGTTGCTTCCCCACCACCAAGTTTGGCTCTGCCTTACTTGACAATGTGACACTGTCATGCCATGTCAGATCAGTAACCCATCTAGCTTACTTCCCAAATTATTTTCTCTGACTGTTCTCTGGGGCAGGGAGCACCACCTTTTCGAGCCTGGAAGCCACATCTGGTGTTGGTTGGGCAGAGGCTGTAAATGCATACGCATACAGACAAGCACATGGAATCTCAACCCCATGCCAGCATGTTGGAGACCCCAACTTTTAAGCATGGATTTCCCTGACAATTACCCTGGGTTAACAGTAGATGGAGTGTTTAATTGAGGAACCATGACAACAAATTCACAGTAAACTGAATTCTGGGAGGAACACAATTAGAACTAGCAATCTCCTAAACTGGTTCCCACCCAGCTCATACCCTCTTCCATCTCCCTTTTCCTACAGCCAACTGACCAAATTCCCATCCCAATTGTTACCCCATGCCAATCCAACTTCCCCCTTCCACTGACCTTGGCATTATATGCTCCAAGTGATCTCCTTTCTCACCTCCCTCCAAATACAAATTGCAAACATGGTTCATTGCAAACACTATTGAAGCCCACAAACAGAAGTTGATTAACAGGGTGGTCCCCATGGACAAGACACATTTATTTTTGTGTACAAGTCTCACAACAAGGCATTACTCTCCATCAGAAATTTTCTACTACTGAAATGTGAATTATGGTGAAAGTTGAACCTCTGAAGGCATCTAGATGGCGGGATGGGGGAGAACACTATTCCAAACGATGACTTTAAGTATCAGAATATAAGTGACAGGTGAAATGTTGGTCCATTGAAGGCTAATGTGGACACAGGTGTCTCTGTGTTTATCCAGAAAGAGTAGAAATGGATCCTTTTGTCTCAGCATGACTCAGTTTCCCATCTGAGCATTATCACTGGTCTCTGAACTATAAGGAAGTACAACAAGGCGAGGATAATGTCAAAACTGGATCAGCAGCTGTGTGGTTAGAAAGAGTCCAGCAACTGAAAACTAGAACCAGATGAGGGGCCATCTTGTCCAAGCCAAGAAGCCAAGAGATGAAGCCAAGTTGGGAGAGCAAAGCTGGATTTAGAGGAAGTCACGGTGATGGACCAGGATGAAGTAAATAAAGCAAGGATCTAGACTGTAGGAGGAGATGTGGGGAAGGCCTGATGGTTGCAGCAGAAGTTGAGGCAACTCATGCCATGACCTACTCATCGGGACAATTCTCCTTGAACCTTTGCTTGAATTACCCAAGGTGCTTCTGCTGTTGTTTCACATAACCCACCACATTATTGGAATTGGTTCCTGAAAAGCAATGATTGGCAAATTAGAAGACTGCGTAGGTATGAAGGGTGGGCAAGGTTGGGCACTTGCTGACGGCCCACTCTCTAGCAGGGGCCCATTGACAAGAAACCCTTGGGATTGCTCCTCCACTTTCACCTTTGCAACCTGCATGTCCACCTGTCTCTTGCTCTTGCTTGGACAACAGCGGTGGTGAGGAGGAGCAGCAGCAGATGCCACGGTCTACTCGCTCCCTGGCTCCCTGCCTGTCAAGCAAGCAAGTGGGAGCAATGGTGAGCAAGAGCGTGAGGTGACAATGGTGGAGAGGAGGTAGACTCACTGGGAAAGGGGGCATTGCGGGTGTCTTATTCAAGGGTCGTCAAAAAGAAGGAGACTGCCCTGATAAAAACAAAGCAGTTAAAGAACCCTTTAGTCATTTCTATGGTCTTCATGAAATGCCAACATTATGACCCTTTCAGGGCAGCAGAAGGGGAGGAATCAGGAACGGAAAGGGTAAGGCCTTTCTCTAATCCCACCACGTCACCCAGCATGGAGACCATAGCTTCTGGAAGAGGAAAAGGCGTCAGCAGGCCTGCTTTTCCAAACCTGCCTATCTGCATAGCCCCACCCCTTCATTTGCATAGACCAACCCCTTCATTTGCATAGCCCCACCCCTTCATCTGCCTAGACCCACCCAGGGTCCTGTGTTTTCTTTTCTTTTTTTTTACATTGCCATAGGAAAATAGGAAGCTGCCTTCTACTGAGTCAGACCATTGGTCCATCTAGCAGTAATGGCTCTCCAGAGTTCCAGGCAGTATCATTTCCTAGCCCTGTAGTGACGTACAGTTCGATTAAATTATTCTTGGTTGAAATCTTAGTACTGGAGTCTTACCAAAATACTCCTTGTAATACTTAGGTCTGAGTTTCCATCCATCTGGAGAAGGAAAAAAAAAAAAAAAGAACAATCTGTTTGAGCAACACTTAGCAAAGTTGAAACATACAATTGTTTTCATTGACAAGGAACTTGTTGTTCGGATGTTCTCTTATCTTCAATCCTCCACTAATGAGTCAGTGACAGACCTGTGCTCTGAACAATATAGGGAGTGTACTGACTTAGGGGTGGACGAATCTGTCAATTTCCCACGTTCATTTTTAAAAATAATAATCACAAGTTCTTTCCATCCCATATATGACGAAATTTGTGAAATTTTGTGAATTCTACCAAAAACGATCCAAACCTAAATTCTCACCTATCTGCACTAGCCAAATTCAAGAGGAACAGCTGCTCCCAGCGTGGAGAAGGCCATATTCTCCCAGCCTGCCATATAGTTGTTAAAGATGAGGAACCCATCAGAAAAAAAGAGGCAGCGATCGCAATTCAGTGCCCCCAGCGTGGATGGACACACAGGGATTTAATCCAGATTTTTAAGAGCTGTGCACGGAAAGCCCTGGGCCTGAATGGACATTTTGCTTCCTCCCGCATCTGTTTTTGTTTTTTAAAAAATCTCAAGTTCTTTTCATCCTGATTAGAAAGAAATGTGTGAATTTGGGCTCATTCTTATCAAACCACCGTGAACTCAAGAAAATTCTCACCAATCCCCACACCAACCTGGTGCCTTCCAGATGTTTTGGAACAACTCCCATCAGCCCTAGCCAGCATGGACAGTGATCAAGAATCCTGGGAGTTGTAGTCCAGAACATCTGGAGGGCACCAGCTTGGGGAAGGCTGCCTTATTTCTAACATGCTCTGTGGAATAGTTTTGGGGACACCTAATGTCTGCAAGCAAGAACTGCAGGAACATCTGCCTGAAAATGCCAAACAAGAGACGTTGTTCATGCAATTAATGGTTTCATGATTGTGTTGTGTTGTTGTTGCTCTTGTTGCTGTTGTTGTTTTGGTAAATAGAAGGCAATAGGAGGTGAGGGGAGCAATTTACCTTGGATGTGCAGCACATAGGGCCCTGCCACACACCTGATTTAGATAGCCCCTTCTGTATGGGCTCCTGTCTACATCCAGAAATGCAAACAGCAGCTGGCTACGAGGACAATCTGGATTGGACCATGGCAGGGCAAAGGGTTAAAGCTTCCTCCACCCACACTGCAGTCTCCATCTGGATCAGAAGTCCCGGTGGTTATTTACTTTGAAAAATAAACAATTTATGCAAACACTAATTTGCAGTGGGAGATTCAGGACAGAGAAAAGGAAGGACTTCTTCACTCAGCACATAGTTAAACGATGGGATTTGCTACCACAGAATACAGGGAAGGCCACAAATTTGGATGGCTTTAAAAAGGCATTGGGCAAATTCATGGGCAGGAGAGTCCTAACCTAAGGCAGAGTGATGCCTCAGGCAGCAGATGCTGGGTGATGTGGAGGGGGTGGCTGTTGGAGGACCTAGCTGGGTGTTCCAGGTGGCCTGCCCTAGACCCTCTAGCTAGATAGCTGTGATTAGATGCCATCAGGCCTATCATTATTATTATTATTATTATTATTATTATTATTATTATTATTGTATCCCACCTTTTGCCCAATCATGGGCCTCAAGGCGAACATATACGGTTCAAAGCTATAAATAGAAATACACAAACTTTAAAAAATATAATTAAAGAGGTTACAATATTAAAACATTTCAACATTTAAAATACGTATTAAATTTTAAAACTCCTAGACATAGGTGGAGGTCCACATTATTCACCAAAGGCCTGCTGGAATAAGAAAGCGTTTGCCTGCCTCCGAAAACAGATCAAGGAGGGAGCCAGTCTGGCTTCCCTGGGAAGGGAGTTCCAGATCCTTGGAGCAGCCGCCTTCTAGCCTAGTATTGTCAACAGTGACTACCGGCAACGGCTCTCCAGAGTTTCAGGCCTACGACTTTCCTTGCCCTACCTGGAGATGCCAGGGACTGATCCTGAGACCTTCTGCAAGCAACGCAGGCACTCTGCCAATATTCCTACAGAAATGACTTGATCTGCAACTGATGCACGGAATGAAAATCCGCTCTCCATCAGACTCCTCCATGCTCCAAGTGCTGCTTACAATAGTTGTCAATTTAAAAGTCTCACAAATCACATCTAAGTACATAATTTGAGAAATATATACATTTTTACAGATATTTAAGTGCATACTCTGAGAGGTTTTTTAAAGTTTTTTTTAAAAAAGACCACCCTGGAAATGGATGAGGACATTGAACAGAATGGAATTATGGGTAAAAAATATAGAAAAGTCACCTGGGGCGGAAATAGACAGGTTGGTCTGTCTCCCTGCTCTCGCACAAATGCTCTAGATCAGGGGAACCAGAGAACCAAGGTGCACAAGGTACGGGGCGGGGAGTCTAATTAATCCCCTGCACACATGCTACATTCTTGATCCAGATCTCTGCCTCCCCCGGCTTCTATTTAATAAGCACAGAACTTATTCTGTAAGTTCTGTAACTTATTCTTATAAGTTACTCTAATAAGTGCAGAAAGTATTCATGCAATTATGAATAAGCCTTTAATGCAGATTTCCCCAACTTGGTGTCCTTCAGAGCTTTGGGACTCCAACTCCCATCAGCCCCAGCCAATGTGGGCAAAGGTCAGGGATGATTGGAGTTGTAGTCCAAAAGATCTGGAGGACACAAGTTGGGGAAGGCTGCTTTAATGTAAGGTGTGGCTGAGCCCACTGATACAGGTTGAGGTGTTCCGGATTCGCACCAGTGTGACAACATACCAGAGTTACCACGTAGCTTGATACACTGCCCCCTGTTGGGGATGCCTTCAGCAGCATTGCCAGGGTTAATGATGTGACATTCGTATCCTGTCGGACAGTGGAGAGGCTCATCCCCATCCTCTGTGGTGCTGCATGCTTCGGCTGTGAAAGGAAGTACATTTAAGAACATCTTTAATCTAAGACAGGGCAATGGGAGGGAGGGTGGGGGATATTCCACCTGCCCTTCTGAAAGACCCCCCCCATGAAGCTCCTTCTCCTTCAGCTATCATCACCCACAGCCATTCCAGCAAGCTGTACAGAAGGCGATGACAGGGGCCATCTCACCAACCCTATTGAAAGACAACTTCATTTTTTTCTTCATCCCTCCTCGTCCCCTTTTCCTTATGTGTCATTAAAAAAAAGATTGTAAGCCTGCAGGCAGGGACTGTCTCGGTTTACTGACTGTATGTAAGATGCTCCAGGAGCCTTTTTGTCTGAGGAACTCTCCTTGAGGAGGGGAGGTAGCTATGGGGACTGTAATGATGAGTTCCTGGACTTTAACGTTTACCACTACGCCATTGCTCCCAAATGATGCATGAGTTTGTCCGATGGCCACCGTACCTTGCAAAACTTCCTCTGGTCCGTCGAGTAGCCAGCCATTTCCACCCAGCCAACGCGGCTTGGGCTGCACCAGCCAATCTAAAACTGTCCAAATAATTCATACTGTTATGAAAAATGAGCACATGGCGATGTGGATATTAGAGGGGGGAAAGTTACCAATGCTGGGATGACCAATGGTCCATGAAATTCAATATTCTGTCTGTAGACATTGGGCAGATGGATGCGTCAGGGGGATTTACAACCAGGGGGTCGTGATGCAATATACCCTTTACCCTTAACCCTAAACAACTTAACCCAGAACAATGTTACACCTGAACCTAGAAATTATATTTTAATTCCTCAGCAATTAATCCAGCATAGACAGATCTATTCTCCGTGCATTCCTCTAATCCTTTATGGTAGCTGTTTGAAGAAATGTTTCCATTTTTATTTTACCCCCTTTTGATTCTAGTGGATGACCCAAGGCTTTCTCCCTGCCCTATCCGTTCTCACTCTCCCCGCATTGCTTAGAAATGTCTTAGGCTGCCCTCCCGGATAGACCAGGGAGAGTTTCTAAAGGTGGATGAAGAGGGGTCATAGCTCAGTGGTAGAGCACGTATTTTGCATGCAGAAGGTCCCAAGTTAAACCTCTGTCTTCTCTAGGGATGATACTACCTAAATGCTGGAGAACCATTGCTGCCAGTCAGTGTCGACAATACTGAGCTAGATGGACCAGTGGCCTGACTCAGTAGAAAGCAGCTTCCCATTTTCCTATGGCAATGTAAAAATGTACAAGGACAAGGATCTTTTGGCTGTCCCACCTTTCCCTTTTTGCAGGGCCTTTAACGCCAGAAGGTCACTTGAATCTGGTCTGATAGACAGAATCTCCAGCAGGACATATTATGGGCTGGCATACCTGGGGGTGGTGGCACCGACTCCAGGCAGGCATAGATGCACCCGTTGTAACAGCAACGCTTGTGCCTCTCACACTCCGAGTCTGAGCGGCAGCTGGGCACCTCGCAGGCTCGGTCTGGTAAGGTCTGCGGTGGAGGGGGGCAGCGGTCGTTCTTCTGGTAGGGCGTGTCATGAGAATGAAGGGGGTACTCGTAGTCCTGAACAGAAAGAGATGGTTTAACTTTAAATGAACAACTATAATAATAGTGAATTCATTCTCTGGTTGTGGATCCTTATAGGAGAGGCTGTAGCTCAGAGCACATGGTTGTATGCAGAAGGTTCTAGGTTCGATCCCCACGATCTCCAGGTAGGGTTAGGAAAGAATCCTGTCTGAAACCCTGAGAATCATTGCTGTCCATTAGGTAAGAGATAGTGTTTGGCCCAAGGGTCAGCTTCATGGCCGAACAGGAGTCGTCCTAGTCTGGCACTCTAAGCACTGCAGTTAAGCCATGCAGGCATTTGTTTAGCTACTGTGAAATGTTATCCCAGTGGAGTTGGGTTGTCTGAAAAGGACCATCCTATGTAAACCGCCCAGAGAGCTTCGGCTATGGGGCAGTATACAAATGTAATAAATAAATAAATAAACAAGGGCCTTTATCACACCTACCAGGTTTGCTTATGCGGGTCCCCCCCCCCCCCATTTCCTATGCGAGTCTAGCCTTTTGATCACATGTGGTCAGTTTTGCTCCGATACCTCAGCAAAGCCTGCGGAGGAGGGGAGAAAATGGACTATCCCCCTTCAGTCATACTTCGAAAGTGAAACGGGAAACGGAGCACCCAGGGCGCGAGAGCAGTGGGAGGGGGACGACATCATGTGAAAGAATTGGATCAAAGTCACAGCTGGAGTGGATTAAACCACCCGTGTGATAAAGGCCAAGATTTGAGAAGCTGGTTGAAAATGTGGTGGTGCTGGGGTTCTTAACCAAACTCTAAAAATCAACCTGCTAAATGAGTTATGCCCAGATATTCAAGTTAGACATTTGGCATGTGTACTGTGTGAAATTCTGAGTTTTATTTAAATTTTGGGACAATTTCTCTTCTAGAAAATGTAAGGAAGCCACACCTTGTCTCAAAAGTCTCGTTGGAACAACTAACTTAGAATCCTGAGTTTCTTTTCTAATAGCACACTCATTTTTGAGAGGTGATGTGGTGTGGGAATCTCATTATAAGGCAACTATGCTCAGTATAAACTTCCAATTCAGTACCTTCAATATTTGTTTTCCTTAAATTCCCACCCTCCATAGCCAACGGCGTCTGAAATTGGAAATGATTTAATGATTAAAATTAGTATACGGATATATTTTTAAATCAACTACTTTGGCTATAAGGCAGTCTTCCCAACCTGGTGCTCTGCAGATTTTTGACACTTCAACTCCCAGCATGC
Organism: Anniella stebbinsi; assembly: GCA_029215795.1. NCBI lineage: Eukaryota > Metazoa > Chordata > Lepidosauria > Squamata > Anniellidae > Anniella > Anniella stebbinsi. The sequence goes on from JARDYH010000007.1 coordinate 7,278,157, forward strand.
CTGCCAATTGGCCATGCAGGCTGGGGTTGATGGGAATTGAATCCCAGAACATCTGGAGGGATGGGGAAGGATGGCTTTGAATGCTGACTGCAATACTCAGATAGTCGACTAGATGGCATCAACTGGTAATGACTCAAAGTATGCATAGCCGCTAGACTAGAAAGCCTCACTAACATATTGTTATGTGCACCATACTTCTCTGAGCAGAAAGAAGTTCTAGGGGTGAAGTGCTTATCTGGGTTCAGTTCCCTTTGGAAAGAAGCCACTGGAGGCTTATTGGCATTTTGTGATATTTGCATTTATTTACAAATGTAAAGGCTGGGTGTTCCTTAACTGTTGATTAAGACTGCAATGTTCTACCCATTATACTGAATCCTCTTTTGAACAGACATACTGCATGTTCCATTGGCCAGCTACATCTGCCCGTTTTTGCAGGTGGCTTTCCTCCAGGGTTTCTGTTGTAGTTTGATTTTGGTTTTCTTTAGCTGGCTGGGGCGTGCTGGGAATTGTAGGCCCTTTTCCATCTAAACATGCATAGGATTGGGCCTTAAGAAACCCAACAATCCAGATTGTTTGCTTATTTCAAATCCCCTCCAGGGCTTAAATTTTGGCTCCAAACATCACTTAGATTTATTTATTGCATTTATATACCGCCCCACAGCTGAAGCTCTCTGAGCGGTTTACAAAAATTAAAAACACTGAACTTTTAAAAACCAATATACAACATTTTAAACCATAAAAGCCTAAAAATGAACTACATATCATTTTAAACTGTCCAGAGGTCAGTTAAAAAGCTCAACAAATGCTGTTAAATGCCTGGGAGAAGAGAAAAGTCCTCACCTGGTGCTGAAAAGATGACAGTTGGCGCCATTTCTCAAGGTCATGGCAGGTCTAAACATCCCTGCTGTAGATAGCCTCGTTTAATCCTGCAGTCAAGCCTCCCAGTGGGATTTCCCTTCTCCCTAAGTCTCCCAGGGGGATTTTCATTGAAGCACCACTAGAATCGTAGACATCCAAAAACTAGTCAAAGCAGGGATATTGCATCTCTCTCAGCCTGGGTTGTGTGTGTGTGTCTGCTGAATTACATTTCAGAAAGCTCTCAGGGGATGCGTTCCAGTAGGCTGACCATCTGAAAAGGAGGACAGGGCTCATGTAACTTTAACAGTTGTAGAGAAAAGGGAATTTCAGCTGGTGTCATTTATATGCAATTAGCTCCTGGTGAAATTCCCTCTTCATCACAACAGTTAAAGTTGCAGGGGCCCTGCCTTCTTTTGTATTTGGTCACTCTAATATAGTGCCTGTAACTTTAACTGTTGTGATGAAGAGGGAATTTCACCAGGGACTAATTGCTTACAAATGATATTGGCTGAAATTCCTTTTTCTCTACAACTGTTAAAGTTACATGAGCCCTGACCTCCTTTTCATATGGTCAGCCTACGTTCCAGTGGTGGGCAGGGCCAAAGGGAAAAGGGGAAGCGAAGGCACCAATGGCTTCTACCAAAATTATTGATGCTAGAGTATGGGAGAAACCTCTTCATGATCAATATGGAAGTGCAATCCTAGGAGACAGAATCGTCAGAGGACAAGAATATCTTCAGGGCAATGTAATGCACTAGGCGTGTCCAGTCAGAGGTCCTCTAGAAGTTCTGCTTCCATCGTACACCTTTCCTCAATCTGGCACTCTACTATGGCATTCTCCCCCAAGATGGCACCTTTCAGATGTGTTGGACTACAACTCCCACAATACACAGCCAGCAGGGAATTGTAGTCCAACATATTTGGAATGTGCCATGTTAGAGAAGGCTGCCATAGTAGAACAACAGGGATTTGGCTTGTAAATATACTGGCAATTATATTGGGTTGTGTGTATGTGTGTATAATCTGGTCTCAGAGGACAACACATTTGAACAGGAGCTCTGTTAACATAACTCCTGCCAAATAGGTCTAGTGCCTGATAGCCTCCAGGATACACACTTTCTGATCACCGCAGCTTTTGAAAATATTGTTATTTCTAGGTGCACAGCTTCCTGGTGCTACTGAGTTGGCAAAGACGCCAGGTGTGTCTTTGATGAATAGGAAGGAACTGCAAGAGCAGGCAGTTCAGCCGAGAGGCAAAGAGAAGAGACTTTCTCAACTGGAGGATGTCGGTGCTGTTAAGGTTGGCGGAGCGGGAGACAGACATTTTTGATTTGAGGGATCTCACCCAATGCAGGGATGCGGAGCCTCAGGCCTGTTTTTCAAATCTGGCTCTCCTGGGTCCCCAGAAGGCCCCACCTGTTTCACCTGGAGCACCAAGATTTGGGTAGTTTTCCAGCTTTTACACATCCCCCTGCCATCCTACAAGATTGACATGACTCTCTTAAGGAAGCAAGAGCTTCAGCCCAGCCCATTCAGATGGAAAGACTTTCAACACCCCTGATCTAATGCCAGACGAGATGGACATGGCTTCTCTGACTCATTGCCTTATGATGAATTAAATGCTCGTTGGGTTTTTCACAAGTGAAAACTACCCTCATATCTATCTATCGATCGATCGATCGATCGATCGATCTAGGAAGTAAGACCCCTTGAACTCAGTGGGCAAGCATTGCTTCTGTGTAAGCTTCAGATCAAAGTCCATGTTTTGTTCTTGACCATACTGGCCACAAAGGCACAAAACTGTGCCAGGGAGCCAGTATGTCAGCCAATTAACAAATTAGATGGGGCAAGAGGTATGTGCCCAGTTATTATGGACAGGATGATGGGGGGGTTTGGTCCCCCACACACTTGGGAGGCACCAGGTATGGGAAGGCTATTCTATGGATGCAAAGCTTCTAGAAGGTATCTAAATACAGATACCGTCTAGACATTTTTGTCCAGAATATAGGCTTGTTTGACAGGGCACACACTGACCTCCCCACAATTAAAACTAACCGGCCCTAACTCACCCTAAAATCCCCTCCTTTTCACATGGGAAACTTGCCTTTTGATCACTTTCCGTTCTTAGTAATCCTAGATCACTCCTGCTAACAATAATAGGAAACAAGCTTTCAAGGAAACGGTGATAAAAAATGCCTTGCTGTTTCAACCTCAAACAATACTTTGGACTCTTTCAACTCCCACCTGCTTTACGGTCAGTTTCCTCTCTTGGGAGTTCAACTCCACCCAAGTAGGACATGGCTGCATGCCCTACTTTACAGAGGGCAGCCCTCTATTTGAAGAGCTTTCAGAGAAAAGCCCTCTGTCCAAAGCTATCATGTTAATATAACAAGATATCCATATGAAGTGCAACAATGGACTGGCAAACCAAAGAAGCAACTGCACAGCAAATGATTAAAATATAGTTTGGCACAAAGAAGATCAATTGCAATAATTCAAAAACAATTTTACACTAAAATCAATGCTTAATTTTCAGTTCAACAATCCTGAGAACAATAAAACAGCAGCTTAATAATAATAATAATAATAATAATAATAATGATGCAGATAATTTAAATGTAAATTGTCAGTGCAGAGGAGGAAGACTTTCAGCACACTCCTAGGTACATCTACTCAGAAGTAAGTCCCTCTGAGTGCAATGGGACTTTCTCCTGGATATGTGCATATAACAGCAGCCTAAAATGTTCAAAATTGGACAGAGCAACTGGGGGTCTTGCTCGCAAATCCAAAAGCTCAAGATGTTTAAAAAAACTCTGCACAGGCTCAGAGGCACTTGGGCCCGATTAAACCACACCCTTTGATCTGAGAACCTTTCCCTTTACTTGCAGGTGGGTCAGACCTAGCTGCAGAAAGGCACGGGTAGTCTAAATGAGCCCAAAGGCACAGTTTTCTTCGTGAAGACTTTCCATGTTGCTTGCTAGGTTTTAGCATGGAAAATGAATTAAGGAGTGTATCCTGGCAGAGAATCCTCTTTTCAGATTGAACCCAGCTTCTGACGAATGTCAGGTTTTATTCATAATATATGAAATGTAAAAAGCTGGCCAAAAAATTCAGCCGCAAATGGATCCCTCTTTTGCAAACAGGACAATGGAGAAACGAACATGCATGTTCTCTCAGGATCTTTTCCAACTCATCATCCATCATTTGCTTGTGCATCTCTAGTTTTCCTGTCAAACAACAGACTAACAGATCATTCCCCACCTTATGATATGCACTGAGCAGGGTGATCTTCCCCTACTTGGTGCCCTCCAGATTTTTCAAACTCCAAATCCTATCGTCCCCAGCCAGCCTGTACAATAGTGCGGTTGTAGACCAAACTGTCTGGAGGGCACCTGGCTGGGGAAGGATGGAGCAGGAGGTTGGATTGGATGACCTCCCGGACCCCTTCTGACTTGAAAATTCACCCCTTTAGCTTTCCCTTCTTCTTCTCATAAAACCAGATCGACTCACATCGTATTTCTCCATCAGTTTCAGGTGAGCCGCTCGTCTCCAGCGCTTCTTCGCACAGCTCATCCATGGGCACAGAAGAAGCGATAGGCACAAAGTTGCCGCAAAGATCCTAGTGCTGAAATGCTCTTTGGACCCCATTTTCGAACGCCTGTCGTCTCCTGCCTCTTCTCACACCATGAAATACTAATAACGAAAATTAGAGATCCCAAACAAAATCCAGCTGCGGCGGAGGGCAAAATTAGCTTCAGATTCCTTCTGATGAAACAGAGAAGAAAGGAGGTTGTTGTTTGGTCAAAGCCACAGCTCCGGCTGCCCCCACCTCCAACACAATTCCACCCTGTAGAAAGGGTCGAAGGTGGCTTTGGATCTGGTACCAACAAGTTCTGCTTTCATCGAAGAAGTTTCTGGCTCCAAGTTTGATCAGGTTCTCTGCTCTCACAGCTGCTCGGAGGCTGTACCCCCCCTCCCCCCTCCCTGGAAAGATAGATGGAAAGATTATTTTTAGACCTTTGTTTCAACATCTGGCACTCCTAGAGAGAGAGAGGCCCATTCAAAACCAGAGAGAACGAGAGGATCAGATGACAGCTGCTGTTAAGTGGGGAAGGGGGGAAGCCGAAAAAATATTTTTTTAGAAAGCTCTCTGAGGAATAGGCCAGGCAAGCTGCAGCAAGAGACGATCCAAGGCAAGATGCCTCTCCGTCACAGCTGTCCTGTCCTGTCTCCTCTTGCGGCTTTGTGAACTTTAAGGGCCGGATACATCCAATGCAATGAAGCGTTCATGTTTGTTTTTTTAAAAAAAGCCCTGCCAAGCGTCCATCTTGTTCAGAAACTTGTTTCACACAGTGGTCAACCACAAGAACATGCCTCTGGGAACCCACCGACTTCTTGCAGTAAGAAGTTCAATCTCCTATCTATCTATCTATCTATCATCTATCTATCATCTATCTATCATCTATCTATCTCCATCCATCCATCCATCCATCCATCCATCTATCATTTGTTTAAATTAGATCCCACCTTTCTGCTAAAGAACGGTGCACAAGGTGGCTAAGAGTGCAATCCGAATTGAAACCAAATCTTAATGCAAACACAGCATAAAAAGAAATCAATTAAAACACCACAATCAGAGCCATAAACAGCACCCGATCCATGAAGCCCCTTAGTACCAGACCGGCTTAAATGCCGAAGGCCTAAATAAAACAGTATTTGCCGGAAGAACAACAGGGAGGAAGGCAGCCTAGCCTCTCCGAGCAGGGAGTTCCAGCGTCTGCGGGAAGCCACCAAGAAGAGCCCCTCTTCTGTCTTCCCCCAACGTGCTCCTGATGATCTTAAAACCCAGGCAGGTTCCTACTGGAGAAGGCAGACTTTCAGGTATCCTGGTCTCAAGCCATATAAAGTTTTAGGGGTCATAACCAGCACTTTGAATTGTGCCAGTAAAGCTGCTGTCCTGGGAACACGAACTCCCTGTATCGGATACGTTTGTATACTGCCCTTTAACAAGTGGTACCCAGGGCAGTTTACACCTGCCCTATTTCTTCAAGTTTAGCTGCTTGGTGGTGTAGGGAAGGCTCTCTGTACATGCTCAGGAGGGCTCTTCTGTGTTATATGTTGCCCCTCTGGACCTGCTTCTTTCAAGGAGCTGCATGGCCAAAGGTGAAATGAAGTGGAGTTTAATCTGTGCAGTTAAAAGAGACAGGGTAATTCTCCTTTAGACAAAGGTACACTATCAAGCATCCCAGGTTTAACAGATTTATTTATTTTATGGATATGCCTAGGCTGACCATATGAAAAGGAGGACAGGGCTCATGTAACTTTAACAGTTGTAGAGAAAAGGGAATTTCAGCCAGTGTCATTTGTATGCAATTAGTTCCTGATGAAATTCCCTCTTCATCACAACAGTTAAAGTTGCAGGCACTATACTAGAGTGACCAGATACAAAAGAAGGCAGGGCCCCTGTAACTTTAACTGTTGTGATGAAAAGGGAATTTCACCAGGAACTAATTGCATACAAATGACACTGGTTGAAATTCCCTTTTCTCTTCAACTGTTAAAGTTACATGAGCCCTGTCCTCCTTTTCATATGGTCAGCCTAGATATGCCACCATCTCCTTCATAACTAAACCAACAAAACTATCCATGTACAGAGTAAGCTAGATGTCAAGGGGAAGATTTTTGCATCTAGCTTTCCCACTAGTTTTCTACATGTAGGGAAACTTTTATTTTTTAATGAATAGCTTCCAAACCTGCACATGCAGTCTGAAATGGCACTGGTTTACCCCACCCCTTTGTGAAAAGTAAAATATATTTCTGAATAAACGTGTGCAGTAAACACGTTTGTCCTTACTGATGCAACTGTGCATTGCGTGAACAAAGCCATATGCATCTCATTACGGAGGCATTCCCATAAACTCAGAAAGTGCCTGGATGGTTTAATTAACACAGAGACACCGAAACGTACAAAGCATTATTAGACTTAGTATGAGGAAGCTGTCTAGAGAAGTGGTCAAGAGCAGCCTTTCCTAACCTACTGCCTTTGAGATGATTTGGACTACAAGCCCCATCCTCCCCATCCTAGAGAGTAGGGCTTTGAAGAGAAGATTAAAAGACAACAACAACAGCCTACAGTCAGCCGATGATCTTGATTTGCCTCTGGGTTGGTAATGAAGGGTCAAGGGCAGGGTGTTGGGAGGCAGGCTCTCTATGGGTTTGGGTGCTTTGGTCTTCTTTAATTAATTTCTTGCAGGATGAAAAGCACCCGGAGGACTCAAACTGAGCATGAGGCCAATAGATTCCAGGCAGCCGATCACCAAATGGAGGTCTCTCACTAGAACGCTAGCACACTTCAGCACAAGACTGTCTGAATAAAGCCATGCGTTCTTATGACATCAACAGAGGCACATGTCAAACCAGGACAAAACAGCCACAAGCTAATATAATCACTTGTAAGCCTAATAATGCTGATATGAATCAGAATGCATTCACAAATTCACACAAATTGCACTAAAATGTATACACACACATCACGCTGTCTAAATATAAGGAATGAGATCAATACAATTAGCTGTTCAGCTCAAATAGTCATAAATAGGAAATGTCAAAGAATGAAGTTATCTATACAACGCTAACATAAGAAACATAAGAAACCACACTACAGTGGTCAATGCAATTATTTTATGACGGCAACTCCAGAATGTGTTGTCATTTCTATTCTTCTTCAGAAAATTGTTGTATGAGGATCTGCCTGTTTGATATCTGGGCACACAGAATCCCTCTCTTACTCTACGCTGAATTGGTCTAATCTCCTTTGTAAGCCATCTAAGCGAGTGGCCACGTCTAGATAAAGCAATAGAAATGTAATAAAATAAAGAAATACATTGAGCCAGTGAATGCCATTAACTATGGTTGTTGAACCTCGGGCTGTGGGTCAAATCTGGCACAACTGAGGTCCCAATTTGCCCCTCCTGGGGTTTCCGAAATTACCTTGCCACCATGCTCCGGTCCCATCCCCTTTCCCTGACCGCTGATCATTCAGACGTCCCCTGGCTTTTGTGCATTTCCCTCTAAAGTGTTGAAATGCCTCTCCTAAGGCATAGTTATTTTGGCAATGAGAGCTTTTGGTTAAAATAGTCTAGCATGTTTGGACTTCCCCCCTTTCACCCTGCCCATCGCTGGAATGCAGCCCCTGAGAGATTCTCCAAAATGGGATTGGGCTCTCCAAAAGACGTCCAGTGCTCCTGGCAGATGTGAACCATGTGTTGCATGAAGAAGTGCTTTCTTTGGTGTGTCCTGAACTGACTGCGAACCAAGTTCACTGGATGTCCCTTGAAGTATGACGTATGCGCCCTGTGCCTGCCTTGAGTGTCTGGACGTGGCATATATCAGGCAGGTGGATGCGGCCATTTCAATAAATTGGAGAGTTGGGAGGGAAAGGGAGTCGAGGTCTTGGAGACGAAAAACATTCATCACGGGAATGACAAGGATGAGTCTCGTATGAAATCTGTCTCTCTTTAGATTCGGCGTGGCCATCTGGGAGACATATGCCACGGATGGCAAAGACAGCTGTCCGCAGCAAGCTGGCCCAGGATGTACGGAATACTTGATTCTGGGTTTTGGAGTGTGAGATACAACAACAACAGCAGCAACAACAACAAGAAGAACAAGAACATGAAATGTAATCCACAGTGGTAAATGATGTTGGTATTACCAACTTGGGACCAGGTTAATTTCGGGATCGCCTCACCCTTTCTGTCCTTGTCTCATCTCTGTGATCATCTGGGGGGAGCACTTTTGATGGTACCCCAAGCTCCTGTGGTTCGCTTCAGGAGCACTTGCAGTAGAGCAGGTCATGCTGTGGCACCCTCCCTCTGGAAGGCATCACAAACTGTCATTAGGTAGCCCCCACCATTCCGAAATTCTTAAGAGCCATCTCTTCACACACGCTTTCCCCGAAAGTGTGACCCCGCCAGCTGTGGTCTGTAGTACCCATCGGAGTGTGCAGTTTTACTGTTCATTGGCATTTTTATTATTGTGTAGTGTTATTGTGATACCTCATTGTCGTTTTGATGAGATTTATTTATTTGTTGCATTTATAGCCCTCCTTTTTTCCTCTAAGGAACCCAAGGCGGTGTCCATAATCCTCCTCCTCTCCATTTATCCTCATGAGCTTCCACGGTTGAGTAGGGACTAGAACCCAGATCTCCTGACTCCCAGTCCAACACTCTAGCCACTACACCATACTGGCTGATGATATATTTTATGTTCACCACTTTGATGCCTCCGTAGAAAGTGGCATATAAATTTGAGCACTAAAATAAAAATAAATAATCCAGCTGTTCTTGACAGTGGGCCAATTTGCGGTGCAGGGTACCTGCCAGTATTTGTTTTTGCGGGCACAAGTGTAGCATCATTTTGGGGAATCACCCTTTCCAGAATTGACTGGCTTAAAATCCTCAATCAGATTCTGAGGCATGCTCACTGTCTCCTCGTTAATGGAGATGCAATAGGTGGGGATGACAGACAGGGTCTTTTTGGTTGTGGTACCCAAGTCATAGAATAGGGTGCCATTGGCCTACTGTATTATTGTTAGGATTTGTACTTTGGCTTGTTTATATTCTGTATACCTCCTTGAGTAGGGACTTTCATAGACAGGTGGGATATAAATATTGAACGAAGGAAAGAAGCAAAACCATGGGGCAATATTTCATTTTGGCCCAATGCTCCAGCAGGCACTACAGATACTGAAGAAAGGCAGATAGGGGTGAGGGTGAAATGATGAATTACAATGAGAAGATTAGGGCCAAGGGTTGGAGGGCTGGTTGATTGACTGACCCACATACTGCAGGGGATCTTGGGAAGCCAAAAGGTGATGTCAGGAAAGTGGCGTGGCTTTAATGTGCTCTAAAGGGAAGCACTCTTGGGGGAAACATTCAGTCTAAGGGGGAGGAGTTCCAGGCGGAACAAACCACCATATAGAGAGCAGAAATTGAAATAACTCCTACTTATTGAGCATAAATTCCCCCCTTCCTTCGACGATGCTATCCCAACTGAACTACTCAAGGACTGAGAACAGAAAATTCCAGCCTGTGTATGAAAAAAAGGGCAAATAGATGCATGCGGCTCCATATCTCTTACATCACCCATGACTTAAATACACTTTCCACATAATTGGGTGCAAGGAAACAATCTGGATATCATTACGGGCTCATAAAATGTGGAAATGTGGGAGAGAAAGACTGCACTTCATTTGGATCCCTTATTAGGATTAGGAGCAAGTTTGAAAAACAACAACAAAAGATTGTAATATTCAGATAGATTTTGCAATGAACTAGAGGGCCAACCATCCATTTCTGCAACCCGGAGATCATATCCTCATTTATAAAAGGCTCTAATAAGAACATAGCTTTACCTCTCCATCGACTCATTCTACGAGTCTTGTGTGCCATGTGTGTTTCGTCTGCCGCAGAGTACTCGGCTAATATATATATATACCAGCATTTGTCACTAACACATTCCTGATTCCTTTCCTTTCCTTTTAGAGATGCGTTCAAGAAAACAACTCAACTTATCTAAATTTAGAATGACCTTAGGAATTTGTGAGTGGAGGAGGGACAGAAGGAGCCTTATTCTGAGGCGCTGAAGGCATATCTATACCACCGAGTTATATATTTGTTTTGATGGCAGTTTAACAGCCCTGGCTCTCCGCCCCATCAAAGAATCTTATATTTATGTATTTATTTGATTTGTACCCAATCTTTCTACTACAAAAATGGTATTCATTGTGGTTTACTGTCAAAGGAAATAATAATAATAATAATAATAATAATAATAATAATAATAACCACAATCACTTTGGTTAATATAATAAAGCAAATGAATTAAAACACAACAATAACAGTTTTTAAAAAAACACCAGACTGGCTTACTCACCAAATGGTTGCTTGAATAAAAATGCATTTGCCTGCCAATGAAAGGACTGCACAGAGGGGGCCAACCTAGCCCGCCTCACAGACAGATTGGGAGCAGCCACCAAGAAGGCCCTCTCTCACACCCCTACAAAATTTGTCTTTGAAGGTGGCTGTACCCTTGTCTTCATTTACTGAGGCCACCTCAAAAGTTTGTTAGTATGAGTTGCTAGCACTGTCACAATTTATGATTCATCTCCCTCTTGGGTCTCCAGAAGTTAAGCTTCTGCATGGGCAGACACTGGTGCACCTCCTCTGGTGTGCACTCATGTGGATACACACGCATGAGCACTAAAGCAATGCGCAGCACCAGCTCTTCCATTTCTACAAACTGCAGCGGTTGAGTTCCATTTTGGACTGAGATATGATCTTTGCTCTGGGCCTCTGGGATTTTCCAAGTTATTAAGCCCCGCTCTGTCTTAATAACTGTTCTGCTGAAAGGATGAGTTCTGTGTGTGCGTTAAGGAGATTTATCGTTTCGGTTATAGCCAGCCTACTGCTGCAGGCCAGGCCTGGAAAGCCATAAAACTTGCAGATGGGAATTTCCCAGACCTTCAGATGAAAAGTTGCCTATGCTTGGATTCGCCCTGCACTAGCAGAGGCTGGTGGTTCAGATACCGCTGGGGCTGCACATCCGCTCTGAGTTTCAGTCAGAACCAGTCAGAACTCTAAAGGAGATATCCAAGGTGCTGAAACCATTTTGGGCATACTGCTCAGCATTTGGAGAGCTCTTCTAGGGTTAGGGTTTTCCATGCCCCAGTTCCCGCTAGGGGAATCCATGAATCCTTAATCCTAGTCTGACGATTAACCTTAACCCTAATGCACTGCTGAGACATTCCTCTATCCACTAAAAGTCAGCATGCAAGCTGTCCTGGTGGCCCGCTCAGACTGTCTGGCCCTGAAAGCCTCTTCCACAGATGTGGTTCCTGCCCAGAGAGCTGTACCTCCTCAACCCTAACCTTCACCTGAGGATTAACCATAGCCATAACCTATCACTGAGATGGGCCTTCTGCCACTAAATGTTGTGGGTAAGCCCTCCTTTTGGCTCACTCAGTTTCTCTGGACTTGCAAGGCTCTTCCGTGCACTGGTTCCTGCCCGGGGTGTCATGGCTCCTCAACCCTAACCCCAACCTGGAGGTTAACCCTAGCCCTAACAAACCAATGATATGTCCCTTCTGCCACAAAAAGCCAGTATGCAAGCAGTCCTGGTGTCCCACTCCATCTCCCTGGCCCCGATCGGAGCTTCCATGGTCCCGGTTCCTGCCCAGGGAACCTAGCAGGGCCAGACGTACTGAGTGGGTCAAAAGGATGGCTTGTGTATCTTCTAGCCAACTGATGTGCCCTGTGTGAATTCATCTGATCTTTTTTGCATGGGTTCAAATCGTCACTGCACGGGCCAAAAAACGGAATCCTGTTGTGACTGAGGAGTTGTTTCCAAACCTGAAAGCAGAACTCTTATGCTGGGACAACGGAGGGATGGCCTTTCATTTCACAGGCATTTCCCCCAGAAATTAGAAAGCTAAATGCTTCACCACCATGGCATGCCCCACAACAGCAAAGCAGGCTCTGTGTGGGTGTAGATTTTGCTTTTCAAATTACTGCGAACACGAATGATACAGAATGACCACACAGTAAGAGGCAGAAGTCGAGACAGGCAGGCAATAGAAACAATTCAGTTTCATGTCAAACTTTAGGCTGCCTTACAGGCTTCAAAACCTGCTTGAGGCAGCTCATTCATATGCCATATACTGCCATGATTATATATAAATACAAATTAGACAGCCAGAAGTACAGTAAATGTTAAAACAACAACAACAACAATCTACTGGACAAAAATCAGTTTTACAATTTTGCAAAACAGATTAAGGGAAGGAGCCATGCTATACATTTGTCCCTAACATGAAGAAATCATGCTTGACCACTGATGGTGCAAGCTGGGTTGGAGGTTGGGTGTCCCTCTCTCAGATCCAGGGGCCCAGGGGTCTGGAGAAAGCCACTGCATTTATGTGATGAGGATGTTCCCACGTAGCTCTTGACTTCTCACGGCCCGTGCAGTTCCTTACAATGCTGATTGCAGCTTTCCCCAACCTGGTGCCTTCCAGATGTTTTGTAATACAACTCCCATCACCCCTAAGCTGCTGGCCACACTGGTGGTGGCAGATGGGACCTGCAGTCCAAAATATCTGGAGGCTCCCTGCTTGGAAAGGACTGGTTTATTGTGGGATCCCAAAGCATCTGAAGCCCTCCTCCGAGGGGAGTTGGGAGAATATTAACAAGGGGGAGTGCCTTTTCAGTGGTGGCCCCCGGAGTTCAGAATGTTCTCTCCAATAAGTCCCATTTTGCCAACGTTGATACATTTTTGACCTTCCTCTATTCCCAAGAATTTTATGGCTTTTGATGGACTCTTTAATGCATCAGTTGAATTGTTTTGTTTGTCATTGATTTGAGTGGATAATAACTTTTAGCTGTTATACATTTGGTAAGTTTTAATTTTTGCTGTAAAGAGGCCCAGCCTTCTTTGAGAGAGGCCTCTAAGAAGTTGAAATAATAATAATAATAATAATAATAATAATAATGTTTTACTTTCTTATTTGGTTGTTTGTTGTCCACTCAGAATTTTAGATGCCAGAACCTTAAAGCCACAGCTTGGTACAGAGTTTTTGGTTCATTAAAGCCTGTCCTGCTAATGGTCTGTGCGTGATTTCGGAGGCCAGTGTGCTGAACTCCAGCTGTTCCAGCCTGGAGCTTGTTTGAGTAATTTTCTAAAGATTAGCAAGCATTGATTCCCCTGGAAAGCCATTTTGGAAGCGAGGGCGGGGAGGCTGTCCAATCCCCTTAATCTCTTCTGACTGCACCAACAGCAGGCATCATCTTTTTTTGGAGGGGGCTGCTTTCTTGGGTTGGGGCTGGAAAATATGTAGAACAGATGAAATAAAAGAATAATTAAGAAATCTAAAGACAGGAGGGCAGTCTTGCTAATGAAGGGAAATTTCATGATTTTATTTTGCCTGTACCATTTGGATAATGGTCGGCTTGCCATTCTACCACCCACAGCAGAGCTTAAGTGTATTTAGCACAGGGCTGACACAGTCAGAAGTTCAACAAGTGAAGCGTTCCTCCTCCATTGCATTGCCATGCTGACCTCTACTTCAGATTGGGGCCTAAAGATTTTACTTCCTTCCTCTATCGTAGAAAATACATTTTTCTCCATCCAACACCCTACATTTCAGTTTGTTTTGAAATTCATCTCCTTTATTAACGCTTTGATGGTTTCATCCTGCTCCTGGTTATAGCTGTGTAACCAATTTCATTGTGTTGTTTGTTTTATTCCGACTAGCTTCTGGGACCCTATGTAGGGTATATAAATGTATAGGAACGTGGTTAAAAATATGCCAGTTCCAAGAGAGTTTCATGTCATCTGTCTGTTTGTTATTTTAATGAAAGGTATTTTATGTAGGCATTTCAATATATTGGGGTTGAGTTGTCATGGAATAGAAGCAGACTTCCTCAACCTGGCGCCTTCAAGGTGCTTTGGACTACAAACCCATAAACCCCTAATCTATGCCGATGGCCATTAGCAAATTTTGGGACAGCAAATTCCTCATGTCGATTCTATGTCAATGTTATGAAGAATTTGTTTCCTTTTTTTCTTGCCCAAATCTTCTAATAATCAATTCCACTGGGTTACCACCAAGTTCCAGTGTTATGAAAGAAGGAGGGCATGAAAAAGCAACAACCTCTCTTTGTGAACTTTTCCCACACTATCCCTAATTATATCAACTTCTGTCATCTTCATGCCCCATCCTGCCCACTCTGGAGCCAGCTTGGCAGTGGCCTTCTACAGGGCCTTGGCTCATTATTCCAATGCTTAGCTGCCCTGTCAATTTCGTTCTCTGTTGTGACACTTGAAATAGCCTCCAATTAGGCACACCCATTTCTGCCCAGGAATGAGACATCCATCATGAAAGGCTAAGCAACAAAGCCAAAGGATCAGACGAAACAAGATGCAAGTGGGAAGTCTTCTCTCCCTTTCGACCTGCACCCAGCCACTCTGCGTGACTGAACAGCATTACATTTGCCAGGTGCTGCAAAATTCTGGCCAGACCAAGCATGGAGGTGCCAAAAAGTCTTAGCAGGCTTTGGTAGAAAGTTGAACGGAAACCAGGCCTGTTATGCTCTTGGAAGAACAAAATGGAGCACCAAAACAAGGCCTAATAATTAGGGGTGTGCATCAGATTGGGTCCGATCCACGATCTGAAGCCGATCCGATCGAAATTGGATAAAAAAATTATCCGATTACGATCCTGGCTTCTGGATCGTCCAATCTCATCTGAACTGGTCCAGAAGGACCCAATCCGGTTCAGATAAAATCGGAGGATTGGACCTCCTCCTCCCCCTCGCGCTTCTTACCTGCCAGGGCCGTCCGCTACCATCTGCTGCCCCCTTCTACTGAGAAGCAGGCTTCATGGCCTGCCTCTCAGTAGCGCACCAGGTGGTGACATCACCCAGCACGCTACTGAGAGGCAGGCCGCGAAGCCTGTTTCTCAGTAGAAGGAGGCAGCAATGGCAGCGAACGGCCCCGGCAGGTAAGAAGCATGAGGGGGGAGGCGGGAGGGCCCCCCCACTTACCTGCCGGGGCAGCAACTTCTCTCCAGTGCTCTGATCTACTGAGAAACAGGCTTCATGGCCTAGTTCTCAGTAGAGCGCCGGGTGATGATGGGGAAAACACCAAAAATGGTGGCCGATCCAAAAATCGGACGTCTGATTTTCGGATTGGGATCGGGTCCGATCTGATCCGAGGGACCTCCGATTTTGTCTGAACTGATCCAGGACAATGTCGGAGGTCCCGATCCGGGTCCCAATCTGATCCGGGGGGTCCCTGCACATCCCTACTAATAATGTACGCTGTTTATGTTGCGGTTTTGAGCATTTCTAAAGGGCTTCACAGATATGCTGTGACCCCTGCAGCACAACTGATCTGGAATGTAGATCTGTAACATTAGCCCCATATTGCAGATGGGGTGGAGAAAACTGAGCCCGAGAGAGGCTGCCATTGTCTAAGAGTTCACAGCATAGGTTAAGACTTGAACCAGTGCTTTTCTGAGGGGTGGCTCCATCTCTCCTTTAACCCTTCTCATGCATCAGGGATGATGAACCTCAGGCTTACAGGCCAAATCTGAACTCTCTGAGGTCCTACTCTTGTCCTGTTATTCTGGCCCCACATCCTTCTCCAGACCACTGTTTGTTTGATCATTTCCTGGCTTTTTCATGGGTCTCCCCCAACCCCTTTCTAAATGTTGAAACACCTCTCCTATGGCTTAGCTATTGGCAGTAAAATATTTAAGCAAAAATGTATTGGTATTAGTTGCTTTTGTATTTTGGGGTCTACCCCCTTTTGGCTTCAGCCCCACCCACCATTGAGATCACCCCTCCCAAGAAAAAGAGCTTCTCTGAAGTTGAATTTGGCCCTTGAGCTGAAGGTGGTTTGATACCACTATAATAGAGGTGTAAAGTATCCCCTTAATCCCCTCCACTAATTTGCCCCAAATGTGTAGGCCCAGGTACAACGTATCATTGACACATTTTCTTGCCACCCATCCATCCATTCATCTATATATTCCAATCTTGCATGTAAGCATTGAGTCATCAAGCACAGGTAGGGGTGTCAGAGAAATCTGCAACAGATTCAAATGAGTTCGGATTTCCATGAATTGGACCTGCAGATTCCGCAGCGGAGTGGCCTTTTCTAAGTTGCGCAAATTCCATGGACTTGTGGACTTTTTTTTAACTTGGGGGGATTTGCACCAATTTGCTTTGTGCTAATGCACATTTGCGCAAGTGGAACAAAATTCTCATACATCCCCCCAGTAAACTGATTCCATCAATGAGTGGAGAATGGAACAAAAGATGCCTGACAATCCTCAAAAGACAGATGGAATGGATTTAATAAAATCTGTACATTCTTAACCCAGTTCTTCAAGGCATAAATGTCCTTCCAGAAACATGGTGGCATTCTGAACTCAAAGGTCTCCTGTCCTCACCCCTTCTGCCTACCTCCATGACTTCTTAGCTGAGCACATGGTTGGGTGAATGGTGGATGAGATCCTATCTTCTCCATCTAGTTGGTTCCCAGATGCTTGAGTTCAGCAGTGATTTACTAACCACATCAAGAAAATCAGAGGTTCATCTTACTGTCCCTTTTACAGACAGTATGTTTCTGTATACCAGTTGCTGGGAGACATGAGCGGGACGGTGCTGTTGCATTTATCCATACTTGTGGGCTTCCCACAGGTAGGGATAGGTGAACGAGCAATGTTCGAGGTCAACGAGATGGTCCAAACATCAGTTCACTGCTCATCTGTTCTTGATTTGCGCTTGCGTTTGCGTTTTGTGTGAATGGGGAAATTGCACGAAACAAGCAGCTATCATTTGTGAAAGTTGCACAAACAATCCCAAATTTGTGCACCTTTCCAAAATTGCACCTTTCCCTCATAAACTCAAATGTGGGGAGTATTTAAAATGTGAACATTTTGAGAAGTTTTTGCATTTTGAGAGAGTTGTGCACTTTAAATAAAATTGCACATTTTAAGAGTTTAGGAATTTGCAGACCTTTTCAGAGAAGATGTGCTCCTGTTTGGGATTGCAAAGGGGCATTTTCAAGGGATTTGCAAACTGAAATGAAATCCTGATACACCCTTACCCACAGGCAGCTGATTGCAATGTGTGAACAGAATACTGGACTAGGAAGGTCTTTGGTTTGATCCAGAACATCTGTTATGCGCTTAAACCTAGCACATTATAAAACACATTTTAAAAACTAGCACATTTTAAATGCACAGCCTTATCCTTGCTTCATTCCTTCATAAATACTTAGCTCACAATTTCGGTGGTGTGTGAGGCATGTTTATTGCTCAAACTAAACAATAAATTAATTGCACATTTCCCCCCTATTGCGGTATGAAGGAGAAAAGAAACGATTGAATCCATTGCCTGAGAATGGCTCTTCCTTTATAAGGTCACAGTTTGGCCCGGAGCGGTGTGCTCCAAATTCTCCACCCTATTTGTGAGCAGAGAAATGGGGACGGATGGTAATTCACCAAATTCCTCCAGCGGGAGGAGAAATTCCTCAACAGTTCCTCAAGGATGGGGCTCTTCAGCAAGAGTAGCACAACTTTTTTCTCCAACCCCCCCAAAAAACAAATGTGTTGGCAGTGTGACCACCATTTTGTTTCCTCCATAATCCCCCCAACGTCATGTTCTTCCAGGGCATTGTGGTGCCTCAATCCTACGAAATTGCACCCCACCAGATTTTTTAAAAACCTTCTGTTGGCACCAGTGGAGCAAGTTTTGAAGCCTAATAATCGTGTGGGATTTATGTATGTGAATCTACACTGACAGCATCATTCTAGGGAATTCTGGGGTATGGGGCATTATGGTGATCAGCCATGAGGAGGAGCATTGGGCTGCAGCAGAAATGGTGGAGGTGGAGAAAGCTCTAACATCCCCAACCCAAATTCAAGCTTACAACGTCTCCATGGAGAAGTTTCGGCTCAATTCTCAACTAAATCATGAACAGTTCTGAAGCTGTTTTCAATGCTGCAGCTCAGCCTTAGCCTGTGCAAATGGTTCAAAAGAAAAGAGTGCTTCTGAGTATGTGCAGAGAGCCATTCCCTCACCACTCACTAGAATCAGCCTGTGCACATCAGTATCTAGGGTGAGGGCTGAATTGAAACTTCTAAACGCATTTAAGATGCAACATGTCATGATTTATAAATTAATCCCTGTGATTTCCTTAAAAGCTGTGTACGGTGCTGAGTTTCTGATAGCAGAATAAAATAATATAGATTGTAGCTCCCTCTGGTGGAAGCAGCACTTTCTAGCCATGGCTGCAAAGTTTAGGAATGCTGTAGAGTACATACATAATTTTAGAATATTGATCAAGCACCTTTAATGTGTTCTTCAAAGGGCTTGTGGATATTATTGTGGTAACCATTACAACTGCCCTGCCCTTTTGACCAGATACAAAAGAGGGCAGGGCTCCTGCAGCTTTAACTGTGGTGATGAAGAGCAAATTTCACCAGGTGCTGCCTGCAGGCATACCAAGGACACCTGCTGCAATCCCCCTTTCTACACAACTGTTAAAGATACAGGAGCCCTGTCCTCCTTTCCATAGGGTCACCCTACCAAAACACCACTCTGTGTCAGTTAGGGAAAAAGAGCAAAGCAGGCTGTGTCAGGATCTACACTGCTACTTTAAAGCGGTTTATAGCAGTAGTGGTAACTGTTAGGGCTCAGGACACACCTGCATACACGGTTTTCAAACCATTTTCAAAGTGTCGTATCTTGCTTGGCATAGATCACAAACTGCTCTGTACCTGTCTTTCTCTGCCTGCTGTTTGACATTTTGCTTTTTAGGTGGTGGTGGTGGTGGTGGTGGTGTGGGCATACTGACTTGCAATGATGGGAGTTGTAGTCCAACACCTTTGGAGGGCACCAGGTTGGGGAAGGGCTGCTCTAAACAAAAAAAAGAGAAGCAGGTGGCCCTAAGTTGTTCGTGATCAGTTTTCCACAACCCCACAGTCACCTCTGCATATCATATTCTCCATCCTGTCCTCGTGGTTTATCTGCTTTGGGAGAATGAGAATTTCACTTGCACTTTCTGCCTCCTTAGGGAGGATGTGGCGTTAAGGCTTTTTGGTGTTGGTTGGAAACTGTAGAGCCTTAACGTTGGTTTGTAAGCCATAGTTTTTTGTTTAATGAATATACTTTACCTATGTGCTGTGTGAAGAATGGCTTCATCTTGTCTGTCCTGAATGTCCTACCATTCACTTCTATGGGAGAAGGGGGGAAATGTCTCCCTGTCTACTTTTTCCACCCCGGGCATCATTTTGTAACCGCAGGCCCAGAGGACTCCTCTGGCCCAACTGGATTCAAGATCCTGCCCTTCAGGATTTGACCACACCCTCTTCTCCTGGCCCCACCCACTTTCCTCCAACCACCTGTCATAGTTTCTCGGCTTTGGGGCAGCTTCCCCCTTCCATTCTACAAGGTTGAGTTGCTGTCCCTAAAGCTTATTTACTGGCAGTAAGATATTTAAACTAAAATATGCAAGTCTTTTATTTTGTATTTTGGCCCTGCTCTTTTGCCTTCAGACCAAGCCTCCATTGGCATGGATTCCCCCCCCCCCTCCCCAGAGCTTCTTTGAAGTGGAATTTGACACTGGGCTGGAAGAGATTCTGCTCCCATGCTGTATAGTACTCCTCAAAACTGCTGGACTCCAATCTACAATCAGAGTGTTATATTCTCCCAAGGTAGATATTAGACTGACGACAAATAATACATTCCACCTCCTACAGATAGAGTTTGGTAGAATTGGAGGCGGCTCTGACAGCCGAGAGAGCTTGCAGACGAAACGATATGCAGACGACAGAAATTGAAACCTGACTTAGGCTTCCCATTTCCAATTTAGTTGGAAGGTAAATTGCTTCGCATATGGCACTTTACATAAGATTACAAATTAACAACAGGCCTCGCACAATGCCGCGCTTTGATGAGAAACAAATCAAGAGGAAATTAGTCCCCACAGTGGGGATAATGATTGAGAGCAAATTCATGCCGTGTTCACTTAGGACCTGTCACTGGAAAAGATGCCATTGTCTTCTGAGAGAGATCAACGCCCGGCAAAGAATCCTGATGGTGATATTCTACCTCCAGTATCGGTGGTGGTATTCCTAGGTACTCCAGTTGCTGAACACCCAAACCTGAAGCTAAACCCTAACCAAAACCGGGAGTTTAAATCTCTCTCTATGCCAATAGCATTCCCAATGGCATTCCACAGGGTGTCCCGGTTGACCATTGTCAAATTTAGTCATGGCTTAGGTTCCTGGAAGTGCAGAGGGAATCCGGTTATACCAACCCATACCCTACTCTGTACCTTAAATCTGTTCCCTTCCAGATGTCGTACTTTGACGTCTGGTCTTCCTTTATTGTAGCTGTCGTGGCTGACATTGGAGAAAGTGTAAACGTGCAACTACCAAAGGTTAACTGTGTACTGGTTCACATATTGGTTGAAAAGTGAAAAATTGGGTAAGTTTGTGAACTGAACAAAACTGTGAACTGAACAAAATTCTTCCGCATTCCTAATACAGACTTCAACGTTGGCCATGGGAAAGCATCCTGCACCACACTTGAAGGCAGCAGGCTAGCTTAGGGAATGCAGGGCAGGCCACATGGTCCATAGCTCTCTCCTCCAACACCTTGCTGCCACCTCCAAGCATCTGCTGCCTGAAGCAACTGCCTCACCTTGCCTAATAGCAGGGCTCGCTCTGATTGTGGTAAGCCATCCCTCCTGCAACTGGGGTCCCTCTTGTCCCGACCTGATAGCATTACTGTGCACTGTGCTAAGTAAAAGAGGGGTGGTTCATGCAGAAGACTTCTCTCCTCCAGGATTCTACTGTGGAGTTCTCCGGGACCAACCTTGATTGACATTGATGCATTGCATAGAATACACAGATTGTAATTAAGAAATCATGCAGATGGTAGGTCTCTGCCTAACTGGAAAGAGAGAGAGAGGTATTTCTGTTTGGAAGTTATTTCCCCCAAATGTGCGAGGCTCCCACAGTATGGAAAAGAAGAGCTGGTCCCATTTCCGAAAGAACACGCAGTCTAATTTTGGACACACCAGATTGAAAGTGGTAGTTGAGAATGTAAGAGAAAGACTGAAGCAGTAGGAGGAGAACATTTGCCCAGGATCTCTGTTTTTCTGGACTGTAGGAAAAAACTACCTGGATGCATCACCTCCTTTACCAAAATAATAATAATAATAATAATAATAATAATAATAATAATAATAATGCTAAAAAGCACACAACTGCACAAAAATAACGTATTGAGTGACAAAAAGGGGTTAGGGAAACCGAAACAGTAGAAACTGTCTAACAACATAAAGAGTAAGCAAAGATAGGATAAGTGTCACACAGGTAAAATCATGCACACAAGTGAGGTGGACTTACTGCACCAGTCATGTGTGTTGTATGCACCTGAGGAGGAGGAGGAAGTGGCTACCAGGAGGAGGGCCTTCTCTGCTGTGGCACCCCGGCTGTGGAATGAGCTCCCTAGAGAGGTTCACCTGGTACCGACATTAAACTCTTTTAAACGCCAGGAGAAGACCTTTTTATTTTCTCAGTATTTTAACAGTTTGTCAACTTAATTTTTAACTTTGCTGTTTTAAATTTGTATGTTAAATCTGTATTCATTTCTGCATGGCTGCTCAGTTTTATCCTGGTTGTGCTTTTATATTGCATTTTATACTATGTTTTTATACCATTGTTTGTTTTATATTTTGAATGGTTGTCATGGTTTTAATTTCTGTAAACTGCCCAGAGAGCTTTGGCTATTGGGTGGTATAGAAATGCAATAAATAAATAAATAAATAAAGTGGTGGAGGCAATCAGCTTGCACACACAGTGGAAACTGGGCTACTGAGGCTTTTCTCCCTTGATGTAAACCTCCCAATTCCCCACTTAATTTTCTCACTAATCCTTCCATGATCCTGTCCCCAGATAACATGCAACCTCTTTAAGAAGTGACACGGTACAATGTATACATTGGCAATATCTCATCCCTTCCTATTTTGTAAATAGAAGTGAAGCCTCTGCTCTCCTGACGGTGGACTTTTATCACTCCAGCCCAATGAACATCTTATCACCTTGATGATAATACTGAATGACTGCGCAGATATATATATCACATAACTGCTGCCCTTCCAAGAGCGGGGAAAACCCAGTGTAACCCCATCGGATGCACTCCAGCAGCAGAGTGGGTGAAGAGATAAGCCAGAGAAAGAAAGGGAAACGGCCTGATTAAATTGACGGAGTCGCTGTCAGAAACGCAGAGAGTGTGTACGAGATTTCCCGAGCTCAAAACCCTAATCCACGTGAGAGGCATAAGACGCATTAGAATACAATTTGACAAAATGAAAAATAAAAACTGTTTCCAGATATGAACTCAGGCAGCAACAGAAGAGATGGAGAGTTTATATTTTGAGTTACTGGTTTAACAACAAGACAAAATTGTAGTGAGGTGGTGCAAGACCTCAGGCCAGGGGGGCCAAATCCGGCCTCCGGGATTTCCCAGAAGGCCACACTCCCTACATCTGGCTTCTTTCCCCCATCCCCAATTTGGTGGTTTCTTGGCTTTCAGGCATTTTTCTCACCCACCACCACCCTAAAAGGTCGAAACTGCTTCGTTAATGGGAGTAAGAGCTTTAAGCTAAAATATGCAGGTGTTTTGACCTTACCGCTTTTCCCTTCAGCCGCCCACCATTGGAATGTGGCCTCAGGTAGACCTCCTTTGGCCTTCATCCCTGAGATTCAACAGGTGTGGATAATATGCTTTGACTCTGAACAAGGCAGCTTCATATGTAGGGACGCTGGAGAAATTCGAGATGGACTAACATTAGTTTGAATTCCTAAGAATCCGGCCTGTGGAGTCTCCTGTGGACTGGCCTTCCCCAGGCTGTGCGGAGTCCACGGATGTCCGGATTGATTTATTTTTTTCTTAAATGTCCTGAAATGTACACAGATCCATTTGTAGGAAAACATACAAGTTTATGCTGAGACACATGCCATCTGGAAAAGAAATTGGAGGTGGGGTGGGGGTTGAATGGAATGGGGGACAATGCACTACATGTTACGTACTAACTTAAATTATGTAAATTACTAAATCGTTGCGAACTTTCTGATGGAATTATTTGTGTATTTTTCTGCATAATGGAAAAAAATTGATCCTGTCTGTGAATGGATGCCCGAACCAACGACACTGCATCATTCACAAAACACACATGGGGCGGATTTCACAACATCCAAACATCTCTGCTCATATATTGCTCTGGAACTTGCATAAGGAAAGCTGCAAAGCCTGATCAAGGCCCTTTCTACATCATAGGGGTGTAGAGGGCGGAGGACGGGCGATCCTGGAAGTACCTGCTTTCAGGATTGTCACTCTCAATTCACATAACGGCCGTGATGTCCTGGGTTCCTCCCGGCCCGTCGCACGTAATGCCCACCATTTTGGTTTTTTTAAAAAAAAATTCAGGAAGAGTGCACAAATGCTCCTCCACAAGATGTAAATAAAAAAGCCCCAAACCCCGCATGCGATTGGTCCCCTACCCCGTCCCTGCCCTCCTGGGAGTGGCAAAACTGCTACCACCCCCTCCCCTGATGGGCACGGAGCCATGCAGTGCGGCTCTGTGCTATTTGTGCTGCTGCGCTTACTCACACGTAAGCGCAGCAGCACCCAGGACAGGTGACCACATCTTCCGTGGTCCCGGGAAGTTCCTGGGACCATGGAAGATTCAGAATTTACCAGGGGTCTCTTATCCCTGGTAAATCCTGTGGCCAAGCCCCTGCTCTCAAGAGTCCCTGTGCATCATTTGGACTCACAGGGACCAGCCGGGGGCCATCCCAGGCAAATAGCCTGGTGTAGAAACAGCCCAAGATGGAACTACTTGAAGAAGCAGGTTGCGCGTAATGCCAGAATATGCATACATTCCCATGAGAACCCGAGTCATGTGGGGGAACTGGCTTTGCTTTTCTCAAAGTGTTTGCCTTGGAGGATATGGGCATTAAGGGGATCCATTATTTAGCTGCTCAGCGGTGCACTAAGTGCATTTGGTCTGAAGCGCGAAGGGACGGAGCGTGATCATTGGTGACAGAGGGTTACTTTCAGGGTAATGTTCAGTTCATAAATGTAGAGGGACCAATGCTCCAGCTTTCTCTGGAAGTCCACCACTTGCCCAGGGTGGGGTGGTGGCCGCAACTGTTTTGGTGTTCCCTAAGGGGGGTGGAAGAGTGGAAACACATGGGCTCAGCCATGCCCCCTCCATCACATTTCTCAGCTGCCTTCCATGCTTTGGAGCTGGATTTTGACAGTGGGAGCTATGCACGATCAGGGCTCTCAATGGAGCAGAGAGAGTACAAGAGTAGAGCAGGTTCCCTGTCTGCAAAATTTCACCCCCAATGCATGGTGGCCAGTGGGGCTGTGAGGAACATGATGGAGTGGAAAAGGCTAGAGAGCACATCCCTGTTCTTCCCCCTCACGCGATGGGGACCACCCAAACAGGGCTTCGGTTCCCATGCCATCTCAGGGACGCTTCCTGTTCCCAGTGGAATGTGGTCATTTGGGTGGTGAGCAATGCCACACAGAATGAGGTTGTCCCACAGAGATGCACAGTGGATCAGGGACAGGCAGAATCTCCAGATGTTTTGGAAACCCCTGCCAGCACAGTGAATGGTCAGGAATGCTTGCAAGAAGAAGGTGGGATATAAATGTATTAAGAAAATAATAATGAACTATAATAGTAATAATCCCTTTTTTAAAGCCATCTAAGTTGGTGGCCATCGCTATATCTTGTGGTTTGACTATGTTGTGTGAAAAGGGAGGACTGACCAAGTTGTCTCACTGATGGGAAGGGGGAGTTCCCTCCTCCCCTAGTACAGTGACAAATTAGAGAACCAAGAGTTGCAAACAGGCATGACAAAATACATGGACGGGTGGATAGTAGAGGGTTTCCGCGAATAAATTTCCACCCCCCTTGAAATGGCAGCTTGCCCAGCAAAAAACCAAACTGCGTGAAAAGCCGGGATGACTCTAGGCAAAACCGAAGGGCCTGCAGAATTTAGGCCTGGCAGAATCACATTGCTTTTCTTCTTAGTCTGTGTGGGTCACTTGTGATGCCACTTCAAACAGATGGGAGCGTGGGCTGCTGTCCTCCATTTAGGCTGACCAGATAAAATCCAGGTCAAGGCTCATGTAACTTTAACAGTTGTAGAGAAAAGGGAATTTCAGCCAGTGTCATTTGTATGCAATTAGTTCCTGCTGAAATTCCCTCTTCATCACCACAGTTAAAGTTTCAGGGGCCCTGCCTTCTTTTGTATAGGGTCACTCTAGTATAGTGCCTGCAACTTTCACTGTTGTGATGAAGAGGGAATTTCACCAGGAACTAATTGCATACAAATGACCCTGGCTGAACTTCCCTTTTCTCTACAACTGTTAAAGTTACATGAGCCCTGACCTGGATTTTATCTGGTCACCCTACCTCCATTTCCGTGTGTGTGTGTGCGTGCGTGCGCATGGCAATTTGGTAATGCCACCCCGGCTGGTGCTGCAACAGCTGTTTGCAACCTTTAGACTTTCTCCCTCTTTTAAAAATCAGATTAACAGCAATGGAGTGAACCACTCCGTTAGGGATTGCCATGCAGGATCACAGGGCATTGCCAAAAATCTCATGTTTGGAGAATGCCACAGCAACAGGTGCCGCAGCGTCTGCTGTGCACACTTCCCAAGCCAGCTGCAGTAAGCTAGGCCCATAATCTCCCACTGCATTTCATAACCATTTATCCCAACACCCTAATTCATGTGAAATAAGCTCCAAAACAGATGTCAGCCCAAATGGGTGGGGTGACCAGATGCAGAGGAAGAGATACAATTCTGTACCTTAAATAATGGTATACTTTCTGCTCCTTCTTATTGTGGAACACATTTGGGGGTGGGTGATGGTGGGGGGAGATGGAAAGGTGAGCAAGAGTGGATAACCATTCCTGCTGTTGTGACGGTAAATTTCATATGTTTGAATTTAGTGGTCTGTATTGTCTGTTCTTGTTTTACATTGATAAACAAGTCAATTTGTTTTCCTGCCACATTGCAGTGCAATCTTCTACAAGGGCTTATCTATATGGCCTACGTATCCCATAGTGGCTGCACAGTGGTGCCGCGTTGTTTATATGATGCAGCTGCCAACTCGCAGCCCCACTGAGGTTTTACCTTCGAAACTGCGCTTTTTCACGGTGTCCTTTTATCCCGACTTTCCCATTTGCTCCGATGTCACCACATCGTTTCTCCCGACTGTTAGTGGTGGCTTCATTTCGGGGGTGTTACTTGGGGCAGATCCCAGTACAGGATAAAAGCCAAGGAATGCAGGGCATTGGGCAGGGGTGAGATTGACAAGTGGGATGGCCGTCAGATAGCCCGTGCCTTCTCCTGGCATTCTAGATTTAGTGTTCCCGCTGGCAGCACTGATGTTGTGGAGTTTTGAGGGGAAGCAACTGTAAAGTGGCGTTGTATACACACACCCCATGTCTACTCAGATATAAGTTCTAATAAGTTTAATGGGGCTCATTTCCAGATATGTTGCAGTTCAGGCTTGCAGACTTAAGGTATAAATACGGGGAAAGATGGGGTCTTAACTGAATCAATCAATCAATCATGCGATCCTTTAGTTCATTCCAAAGTGAGAAAAGGTGTCTCACCACCCAGTGAGTTTCTCCTACCCACTGAAACTATTGAAAATACTAATCTTTACTTGTCTGGTTTTCAGACGATGGGTTGGATCCAAGTTTACACTGGATAAACTGTGCTGCCGGAAGTGGATTTCTGTGCCTGCTCCTTTCCACGGCAGCCATTCCAGGCCCCAGAAAATGTTACACAGAGAGTAAGGGGACCCTGCTAAACATAGTGAGCTGTGGTGTGTGTAGGGGGGATCCCCAAAATTAGGCAGAGGGACCTTCCACGAGCAGGGCCTTCCTCTCACAGAAGGTCTCTTCCTCTTGTGGAAGACAGGCCATGGATCTACCGGAATTTATTTAAAGAGCATATGGCTCACCATGCACAGCTATAAACCTGTGAAATGAGGAGGAGGATATATTTCAGCATGTATAGACTGCATTTGATACCATCTGGTAACTGCCACTGAATATTGACACATCAGGGCTTAGGATTCAGGGCTAATGTGGGGCTACTCATGAGGAGGAGCCTTTTTTGGCAAGTTTCAGCACCATAACTTGTTAAAGTCTGAATAAACGTTGACAGCTGCACAGATCAGAGTATTTTATCTTCTGCACGTAGGGCAGCCTTAACAGCAGAGGTGGCGAAAGAAGATTCCCCAGCTCGTTTATGTAAAACCAGAGGCAAACGTGTCATGCTGAGATCTGGATTATGAAACCCTCATGGAAGTGGAGTATTAGCCAAAAGCTTCACATCTGGAGCAGGGAATCAGGTGGCCGGGGCAGCCGGGGAGGGGAGCTCATTTAAAATAGATCTGCTGAATAGCTAAGAAGATTATTGGGTTTGATTTGCAAGATTAGGGACTGGGATGTTTTGCCTGGCCTGTTTTTTCCTCCCTCTTGCAAACATTTCAGGTTCTCGCCCCTCCCTGCAGATGAGGGTCCATGCTTTTGCATGGCTTATGTGGTGGGAATCCATGGATGCAGCTTCAACTAGCATTGTCTGTGTGTGTCATAGGAAGATAGGAAGCTGCCTTTTACTGGATCAGACCATTGCTCCATCTAACCTAATACTGTCAACATTGACCGGCTCTTCAGGGTTTCAAGCAGGGTTCCCCCTAGCCCTACCTGGAAATCCCAGGGATCGAACCTGGAACCCTTTGCATGCAAAGCAGAAGCTCTACCATGGAGTCATGGGGTCTCCTTCCTGAAGGGGAACTCTAGGGGAGGGAGGGTGTCTATCGCTGCTGAATTTCTGGCTGCTGTGGAGTTGGCTTGTTATGTTTTTTAATGAACATTTAATGTTATAAAAGCCTTCGGTCATAAGGGCCCTGCAGTAAAGAAAAGATAGGGCTTTCTCAGTGGTGGCATCCCATTTATGGAATAAACTCCCCAAAGAGGTTCACCTGGCCCCTGCGCTGTTGCATTTTTGGCACCAGGCAAAGACCTTTCTTTTATACCCAAGCATTGTAGAAAAACCTAGTTGTAGGTTTTTATGGTTGTTTTATCCATTCCTGTGATGTTTATTGGTTTGCATTACATTGCATTTTATCCATTTAAATATTGTTGTTGTATTTTATATTTTGTTATATTACATTTTTGTTTTTGTTTTTTTACTTTTTGTAATCTGCCCAGAGAACATTGGTTATTGAGTGGATTCGAAATGTAATAAATAAATAAATAAATAAATGAAAAACATGACTGGGTTCACACAACACACCAACCCACACCCAGTGGCTTAGTGCAGGTTGTTGTTGAACTGTGGGTTATGTGTTGAACTGTGGGTTAGCGTGGTGTTTGAATTCAGAGCATTTCCCACAGGGAAGCTTGGTGTAAGAGTTAAGGGCCCTTCCTTCATTTTCTAAGTATGTTGAATATTGTAGGGGAGACACAATATTCAACGACATGGAAAATGGCAAATATACAACAGAGGGTCTCCCCATCACCTGCCCACCTCTCCGCCCACCCCTACCCCATTAGGTGTGTAATGGGATTACAGTGAGACATAGCAGCAACCATTTCACAACACATCAAACGAAAAGAAACCAGTGGAAACAAAAGTGAATGGCAATGTGGCTGTCTCTGCTAATAGCCATCTAAAAAGGAAAGTGATGACCATAAATGTTTTATGCCGCTGCTACGATGTGGATGCAAAGGATCGCCTGGGGCATATAACACATGTTCCGCTCACTGGGTAAATGCAATGTAAGAGAGAGAGAAAGAGAGAGAGAGGGTTGATGGGTTAGCCGCGAAAGCCACCCATGGTCACTTATTGGCTGAATTTGGACAACACATTAAGCAACTGAGGGGGGGGGGAACAATCGTCAGTTGTGTTGCTTATTGTGTTGTGTGGAGGGTAACATGCTGCTCGCAAACTACTGACGGTATGCTATTCTGCCCAAATAAGCAACGGAGAGAAACAACTGGCTTGCAAGTTGTTTAGCTCAAAGCCAGTTGTTTAAAGTGTTGTGTGGAGGGGTGAGTGTGTTAATGACATGTGGTGAGTGGGTTAAAACACAGGCCCATAGAGGCAGGTGGCAAGAGTTACCAAAGCGGCAGCTGCCACTCTGCTACAACTGGTGCAACTTGCAGAGGCTGCTGGGATAGAACTGGGAGGAGGGAGGGAGGGGAGAAGGACGGGGGCTGTGTCAGTCAAATGCCGGGTTGACTATTAGTCCACTCAACGCCAACCCCAACCACTCACAGTTGTGTAGGAACATGTTGTGTGGAGGTACCCACAAAATAACCAACTGTGAGTTGGCTACTCAACCCACCATTGACTAATGTGTTGTCCGAATTCAGCCATTGAGTATATGGCCAACAATGATGAAGACAATGAGTTCCACCAAAGAAGTTCTTCTCCAACCATCCGAACGCTTAATGAAAACTTACTCTTCTCCAACCGCGCTCCCGTGCTACATTTAAAAAGCTGTTTCATTCTCCTTACCCTTGGTAAACATTTTGGTTTGTGAACACACCATCATCAAGAGTGGCCTCCCGTTAAATGTGTGTTTGCAGCCGACGTATTTACCAAGCACCAATGCTAAGAACAATAAAACGAGTTCTTAACCTAGCACGGAAGTATGGATTGGGGTAGAGTTTGTTTTCATTATGTATTTGAATGGTTAGAGGAGAAATCTTTTGGTGGAATTAACAATCTACAAGCCATTTTAGGACTACGTGTATATCATCATCATCATCATCATCATCATCATCATTTACAGGTTCACAGAAGAGCTGAGCATGGCTCTTGAGTCTTACGTTTCCATTTGCCCAAAAGAGAAGAAGCCAAGCCAAATGGAAACACTCTGCCATACAGGAAGCTCTTTCAAAATGCTGCATTTCCTTTTAGCAGGAAGAAGTAGGTAACACCCATTATTTTTGCTGGACCACTACAAAACAAAACAAAAAAGGGAGGGAAGATTGGTGCTACAAGAAACAGACATCCAATTTAAGCATCATCCCTGTTCTGTTTTGTTTACCCAACCACATTTCTCATGGAACCGGCATCCCATCAACATCTCCCTGGGCTTAGGGAATGCAACAGCACTATGAATGGCCTATACCATATAAAGGGAACAGATGGCTCTTCCTACCAATTCAGCTAGACATCTACCTTCAGGCCACAATAGGAAGTGCTGTGGAGATGACCACCGGGGCTATTAGCTTTATCAGGCACTTGACATTTTTGCTGAAAAAGAGGTTCAGGCTATTCCTGTGCAGCTGTTTATCATCTCAGTTGGAAGGGGGGGAATTGCTTGGAGGTAAAAGCCATTACCATCCAAAGAAAATACGAAAATAGACCAGGTGCCACTGGTATAATAATAATAATAATAATAATAATAAACAATGATAATACATTTATTTCTTACCCTCCTCTCCATTTGGATCGAGGCGGGGAACAACAGTAAATATAAAATATGATAAAATACATAAAACTGATTAAAAACATGGTACACATTTTTAAAATAGCAACAAACATCCTAAAAACATCCTAAAATTCCATTGGATGCCTGCCGGAAGAGATTAGTCTTTATAGCTTTCTTAAATTTTAAAAGGCTGTTAAGTTGACGAGTCTCCCTCTGGTAGGCCACACCACAGTCTGGGAGTGGCAGAAGAGAAGATACTCTGGATAATACCTGTCAACCTAGTTTTCGCTGACTGTAACAAATTCTTCCCAAAGGACCTGGGTGTGTGGGGTGGATTATACGGGAGAAGGCGATCCCACAGGTAACCTGGGCCCAAACTATGTAGGCATTTAAAGGTAATAACCAACACCTTGTACTTTGCCTGGAAAGGAATTGGAAGCCAGTGAAGAGATTTTAAAGCTGGTGTAATAGGGTCACCCCTAGTGTACTGGTGACCAACCTGGCTGCCATATTTTGAACTAGTTGAAGTTTCCGGACTAGGCACAGAGGTAGCCCTATGTACTGTGCATTGCAGAAGTCGAGAAGTTACCAGCTCGTGCACTACTGTCTTTAGGTCTTCCAACTCTAGGAAGGGGTACAGCCATAGGTGACCCTAAAGCAGGGGAGTTGAATGTTTTTCAGACCAAAGGCCAAATTTCATTTTGGAGAAGCTCTCTTGGGCCCCATCTCATTGGTGGGCGGGGCCAAAGGCAAAAGGGGCAGGACTGAAAATACCAGCATATGTGTGCTTGAAGTCCTTAAACTGCAGTTAACAAAGCCTTAGGAAAGGCATTTCGACCTTTTAGACTGTAGAAAAAACTGCACAAAGGATGGGAAACCACCAAACCATGGTCAGGGAAAATGGGGCGAGGCCAGGGAAAGGGTGTGGAGCTGCCTTGGGAACTCCAGAGGGACCCCAGGAGGGCTGCATTTGGTCACCAGACCTGAGATTCAGTTTCCCCTGTCTAAAGCTCACTATGTTTCAAGAGGAATTTGGGAGAAATGCCCATTGTTCACCAAGATGGCAAGCAATTTTGATTGGAGGAGAGGGAAAGCCGTTGCAACAACATGCACCGATTTCCTAAGAAGGTACAATAGTAATCCCCTCCTCCAACTGAGATACTTACTCACCACTTGAATGTGGACCAGTGGACCTGGCTGCCTTTATTGAATCCTCATTAAACAACCTACTTCGTCTATTCTTGAGATGGAAGGGCTCTAAAGCAGACTCCTGCAATCTGGCACCCTTCAGATAGGACCTCAACTCCCACCATCCCCTAACCAGCATGAACATGGTGGGGGCTGTAGTCCAACCCAGATTTGGAGGGCATCCATTTGATGAAAGCTTCTCTGAAACATCTGCTGGGGCCTTTTAGTTAAGGGGGAGACATGACCAAGGCATGTACAATGGCACCATTGATGAGAGAGAGGCTGAGGAGTAATAGCAGCTGGTGCCAATGGTGGTGAGAAGGTAGACTCACTAAGTGAAGGTATCTTCAAGGACCCACAGAAACCTGGAACTGGCAATGGGTACATTTGTACTGGACGAGGGAGAGATGCCACCCAAATGGCCCCAACGTTCTAAAAAAAGTTCCTTCTGTCTTTGTCCTTCATTTCCACACATGGCTGCCACTTAATGCCAAGGATCTCATCACGAGGAACTGTTAGTAGGCTCATTCCGCAAGGAAGACTATGAAGAGGCAGGAATCAGGTGGGAAGAGTGACCAAGCAACACTGATTCTTAGATACTGTAGCTTGGCATCGTGGCATCTAGACAGTTTCCACTGGGCTGATTAGATTACGGACAACCACAAAGGTATTCTGTTTCTTTTTCCTGGCCATTACTGAAAGGAAGACTCACGTATTTTAATTATGGTAGAGTATAGTGAGATCCTTGTATTGGAAACAGAGATGAGTTTGGAAGAATTAATTTCCTTCAATTAATAGTTGGAAGAATGATACACCTGGTGTAGTATGTCTCAGAAGTGCAGAGTACTAGATACTTGAGGTGGGGGGAAGTACCCCATTGAGAGCCTTCAGAAAAAAAATCTTATACATGCCTACTCAGAAGTAAGTCCTACTGAGTTCTAGGGAGCTTACTCTCAGGGAAGTGGGCATTGGATTGTAGTCGTAACATGGGGCTACTGTCCTACATCTAGTTTGGCCCTGAGTATAAGGCCAATGTTTTGATGGAAGGGGTGCTCTGACAATATTTGTGGAAGAGTAAATAGTTCAACCTTTTAGAATGAAGAGGGGAAAGCACTAAATATGCTGGTGTTTTTTGTAATTTTGGCTTTGCCCCTCTTACCTTTGACCCCACCCACCAATGGAATGCAAAGCTTCTCTGAAATGGCATTTGGCCTGTGGGCTGAAAGAGGTTTTACGTCCTTATGTTAGGCAGATGGACACAGTAGCGTTATGCAGCTGAGTGTGATGATGGGACAGCAGAGTGTTAGGCATTTTAATTCATGGTGATTGCATTGTTATGGACAGGAATGGGAAAGAGTGGTGCGTTGGGATTTTCTGTCTCAAATTCCCAAATTTGAGACACAGGTACTTAGGCTGACCATATGAAAAGGAGGACAGGGCTCCTGTAACTTTAACAGTTGTAGAGAAAAGGGAATTTCAGCCAGTGTCATTTGTATGCAATTAGTTCCTGGTGAAATCCCCTCTTCATCACAACAGTTAAAGTTGCAGGCACTATATTGGAGTGACCATATACAAAAGAAGGCAGGGCCCCTGCAACTTTAACTGTTGTGAATTTCACCAGGAACTAATTGCATACAAATGACACTGGTTGAAATTGCCTTGTCTCTACAACTGTTAAAGTTACAGGAGCCCTGTCCTCCTTTTCATATGGTCAGCCTACAGGTACTACACACCTTGAGGGAGGGCAACATTGGCTTCTCTACCTTAGGCAGAAAAACATCTTGGGCCAGCAGGGCTGGCCTTACCATGAGGCAGAGAAACGTGGTTGCTTCAGCCAAAAGATATTGAGTGTCATGAGAGGCAGGAGACTCTTCATTATTTATTTAATTTACTTCCAGGAGGTGGGTGTGGGGAGTTGTTTGTGGGATCTTATGGTTCAGGTGCCAAAGTAACTTGGCCAGTCTCAGGTGCAATACACCTTGATTTGTGCCCAGGGATGGGATGGTGGTAATATTTGCTGCTCTGCCTCAGGCAGCAAAATGTCCTGACCAGATATTTTGGGAAAATTAGGAAATTACATCTGCCATTTCTAGGGTGTCCAGGTGTCCTTCTTTACATAGGACTGTCCGATTCAATTCAAGCCCAATTTAAAGATATAGAACCCTAAAGAGGAAGAAGAAAAGGGGCCTTGAAGATACCTGTCAACAATGAATATCTGGACAGGCACACAGGTCACCTGGTCAGCCTCCCCACAACTTTGGTGAGATGTATAGCTGTATTGTATTTTTATTTAAATTATAGTTGTTATATCTAAATTTGCATCTATATAGTAGCAAATGTACATTTTATGCAGGTAGGTGCCTCTTGGGTCCTCTGTCTTGGCCATGCACAAGTGACAAGCCCAGCTATTTCTGAGCTCCTTCTGGAAGTAGCCCTGCTAAAGCTCTTCGTGTGCTCCAGGATTCCTTGGATCACAGTTTGAAAACCCCTTCCTTGATTGAAAATTCGCATTAAAAACATCTACATTCACTTTTCTTTTGGATGTACTATGAAACAAACACACATATACCCCTCAGCTCCGCCAATCACAAATAGCTTGCGAACTAATCCATTAATGGCAAAGTATGCAGCCTCCACTGTTTGCGAGGTGGTAGAGAAAAAGACTCTCTCTCTTTCTCTCTCTCTCATCCTTCTTAAATTCAGAGGTAATCTTCAAGGCATCAAATATTCATGCTATAAAATATTTACATGTCCTGCACCGCTTTGCTCCAGAGAGCTTTACTCTCGTTCGCAAAGACAGGGGTTTTCTCAACAAGCGTGGTCAATGGCATGAAAAAATGCTTGCAAGCTAGTTTGGACCTCCTTCGCCACACATTTTGCAGAGGACAGTCCTCTATTTCATGGGCTGTGTCATGGGCCCCAACAGTTGTCAAAACTGTTATGAACCATTTTGAAGCAGTTGTGTAGAGCCTGCCCTGGTCTCTCCTGCCTGGACACTAAAGCTGGGACCAATAAGGAGCCAGCAGGGAAATCAGCTTTCACAGAATGGCAGATTGATATTCAAAAAAGCTGACCAGGATTATCTCAAACTCCAGTTCTTCTTCTAACCTTGGCTTGACGCCATGTTTTCCCCTCTGAACCAGATTAAACTGCATCAACGGCACAGCGAGCTGTGGAGTGCGTTCCCCCCCTTCATTCCACAACCCCAATAGGATCTGAATTATTGGCCCTTAATGTAATGCTAGTCCTGATTCCCTATGTGAAGGAAAAAGCTCTTTAGCAGCACTGTGTGTTACATTTATACACTCAAACAAAGCGCCACACACAATATCCTCTCTATCATGGCGACAGCCCAGATTGCAACACATTTCTTGTAAACCATATTTCAGAAGCAGCCTATCAAAACTCCTGATGTTTTCCATGTAGCAGAAGGATGAGAATTGGAGAGGATGCGGAAATGTCAATACGGATGTTGGAGAAATCTTCAACAGATTCAATTTCTGTATGATTCCAGTTCCATACCAGAAGCTATAAGAGGTCTTTCTCTTCCTTTTGGTTGTAGAGGGCTTTGGTAAAATGTGAACTGTTTCTTCTTCTCAGGGTTCCCACACAACATTTTGAAAACAGACACCATCTGTGTCGTGGAGAATCCCCCTTCCATCAATACTGTTGACATATGCACCATATCCCAGACAACTCCTGTTATCAACTGTGGTGATGATTTCGTTCCTTCTGGGATGGCCCTCTGCTCATCAAGTGTTGCAAATGTTCATTCAGTCCCTGTTTGTTCATCTGCTGATGCTGTGCCCAGGATGTATAAGAATACCAAGGAGTTTCCTATTGCCGGTGAAACTTTTCATTACAACACCAGTTGGAATTTTTGTAATGGCTTCACCTGACCTTTTGTTACAACATGCACAACATCTTGGTCAATCAATGTTGTGTGGCTCCAGTTTGTACCTCTTAATGACATCAGCCCCTAACAAACTTGCTACATCTGGTGGCTGCTGGTGATTGAGCAGGCTCCTTTCCACAGTAAACTCCCCAAACCAAAAATACCAATACATTTTTGGAGCTGCGAGATCAATTCCTTACTCAACTCATTGCCGTGGAAATTATTATGACTCTGATCATATTATATGGTCTGATTTGGGTTTGGCCCCACATAAAGCAGCCAGAATGGTTATTTTAAGATATAGGAAGGTGATCTCTACTGAATAGTACCAGTTCCAGCTGTGTACCTTATGATATAATTAACGGCCCCCATTTTAGAGGGACCAGAAAGAGGGTATGCCCCATCAAAGTCAGTTAGAATGGACAGTCTAGACTTACCTACACCATTCCCCAACCGATGCTGCTTCTTTCGTCCATATACCTGAAAAAGGTGTGTGTGAGGGGCTGCCGTCATCTAAATGCCTCAACAGTTGGACATAAGAGAGGCCACAACTTTTGTAAGATGTCCAAGTAGCCAAAACATCTGTACCGTATGACATACATATTTTGACACAGCCTCTTGAACTATGAGAGGTAGTCACTTGTTCATGGCCCCTGGGTGAGGTTCATGGCAAAATTACCCTTTTAAGACTGGAACCAAACCACAGACAAGATGTAATAGCTTTCCCCCTAACCCAGAAACATGCCTCCCTCTTTTCTAAGGGTTGTAGAGCAGCGATAGGGCACCTGCTTTGCACGCAGAAGGTCCCAGGCTCAATCTCTGGCTTCTCCAGGTAGGGCTCCAAAAGAACCCTGCCTTAAATCCTGGAGAGCCGCTGCCAGTCAGTGTTGACAATAGTGGGCTGTATTGATCTATGTCTGACTCAGTATAAGGCAGCTTCTTACGTTCCTGTGTTCTAGGCTGAGGAAAGAATTCTGTGTAACTCAAAAGCTTGCATACGAGCCACACTCCGAATAAAAGTTTCTCTTACTGTCCCTTCAATTTTTGTTTTAATGAACAGTTGGAATTGTGTCCAATGGAGAAATCTGAATTTAGGTCTTGCCAATTCATGATCAAAATAGGTCATGCAAATTGACCCTTGGAGATGTGTACCAGATTCCCCGTGTTTCTATCAAAGACTGATAATTTGTCTTCATTTTAGAAGCTTGTACGAGCTCTCTGCATTCCATTCCATTAGGTAACCTTGAGGGTTGCAACACATAAGCCCCATCAAAGTCAATGGAGCTGCCTTCCAAGTCAACATGTACTGTATATGGTTGAGGTGTTACTTGGGAATCGAAAAATATTAGGATGCCAGGTTCTCCTTCCTGTTCTTGAACCTGCCGTTGATCAGCTGATCAGCTGTTTAGCAGGCAGGAAGAGAAAGCAAAGCAAATGGGTAGAGGGGAGAGACAGAGGGAAGCTAGAGACTTGGAGGGGGGAGAAGCAATGAGGGAAAGATTTGGGGGGGGGGAGAAATAGCAAGGCTGGGAGTGGACAGGAACAGTAAGATAAAAGGGTGAGTGGGAGAGAAAGAGCAAGGCTACAGGCTGGGAACAGGGAGAAATAAGAAGGCTAGGAACAGGGAAGAGAGAGTAATAGGAAAGCAGTTGGGGAGAATAGCAATGCTAGAGGCTGGGAGTGGAGAGAGAGGGAGACGGGGAAGATAGGGAGAGCAAAGGGGAAAGGTCTGTGTGGCCAGATTAGGTGAACCAGGAAGCAACTTTTTCCATTTCCCCCGCCATCCCAGCCTGTAGCCTTACTATTTCTTCCCCACACACCCCACACCTCTTGACTAGCAAGGCCCCCATAGCAGCTATTATGAGACTAGTTACATCATCCATGGCAACCATTTTGTAGTAGTGCCCACAGCAATTTCTCAAATTACCAAATATGCCCATGGTTCCAAAAACACTGGGGACACAAGAGGTAGAGGGTCCCTTAATGGAATCACAAACCGCATCAGAATGATAAGAGTTTATACTTTAGTATTAAGGAGTCTAAACTGAAACATTTCAAAAGATATCTGATGTTTGCAGAGTTGTTTGTGATGTACAGTGGTTGTACAATCCTGAAACTGTTTTTAATAATTTCTCTTCTCCCCCCCCCCTCTTATTCTGAATGTATTGGTTAACTTTACAGGCCTTAAGTAATGTGGTATCATTTTCTGACAAAAACCTTCCTCCAACGGTTTAAGTGAATATCACCTTACATTCAGGAACGACAGACCATTACACAACCTCCTGGGGATGGGTAGCAAACAAGAGAGATGGACAAAACTAACCACTGAATGACTCTCGGTGTGCTCTTGCTACATCGGAAAAAGACCAAAAGCTCAGCTTCAGGTATCATTAAGCTGGACCTGAGGAAAAGAGATTCAGAGAAAACAGTTGTAGCAAGAAGGCTGAGCATCAGTTTGCCTGCCGAGCTGATAAATCCAAGCGGGTCGATTTTCAAAACAAACGCAATATCCTTGAGGAGATGAATGCTTTGATGATAGACTTCTAAGGATTGTCTCTTGGTCGAGCCCTCCTTGTGAGCGGCTCACTACTTATAATGACCTCCTCAAAGGACAAGCCTCAGAAGGGGGCAAGGAGGAAGATGGGGTAGGGGGGAAAGACACCCTCTTGAGTTGAGCCAGCAGGATAGAATTAGATGGATTATGAAAGAAGAAACTCTACAATGAGATCAAGTTGTTTTCTGGGTCAGTTGCCAACTGTATTTGTAAATATCCGGAGAGCCAAATGGCACCCTGGCTCAGAACATACGTGGTGGAAGCTTGGAGAACTTCTGATCAGGCTACCATTTGCATTTAAGGTGGGTCTGTGTTGCCAAGGGTCACTTGGGCATCCCCTTCAATGGGGTACAAAGCATATCTCTGTATACCAGTTGCTGGGAAGCAGCAAAGTACCATTGTACTCATGTCCTGCTTGTGGGCTTCCCATTGGGGCATTTGGTTGGCCACTGTGGGTTGCTGGACTAAACAGGAATGTTCAACCTCAGGCCTATGGGCCACATTTTGTCCATCTTTGGTCTCAACCTGGAGTGGGGGGGGGGGCTAGAGCATCTCCTGCTACATGCATTAGGCCAGATATAATTTGAAACAGGTCCATAGTGGTTCATGGTGGTCACAGAAGCCATGGAATCCTGAGCCACTCTAGACAAGATAGACCAAGCATGGATATTAAAAAAACACCAAGATCCTTCAAGATCTTCAGCACCACCTACAAGACCACCTCTGTTGGCTCAAGTAGGAAAACCTGCTTGAGCCAATTTAATTTTGTAAAGCCGCCTTGAGGCCCAGCATTGGGCAAAAGGTGGGATATAAATAATAATAATAATAATAATAATAATAATAATAATAATAATACCGTTAGGCAGCAGAGTGGCCTTTGAAGTCTTCAAATAGCCTTTGAGATCCCTTTCAACCCTATGATCTGTTATTTATTTATTTATTTAGTCATTGTATTTCTATACTGCCCAATAGCCAAAGATCCCTGTGGAGAGTTGAGAAACTGGCCATCTTTTATAAAGTAAGGGAGAAAGTTAAGAAGTCAAGTTAAGAGTCCTCAGTCCTTTCCTTAGCTGATACCCAGAAAGGTTGAGGCAGATTTATCCAGGTTGTGATTCACTGATCTCAGAGACAAATTGGAGAACTTGTGAGCTGTGAAATCAAGGGAGGACCACAAAGATGAGTTTCTCTGACTGTGATCCATCATTGCACGAGTCAACATTTCCATGATGTGAATTGGATTGTTTTGGTAGGCTTTTGCAATGGTAAATTTCTCTATTGGGGAAAAAAAATGAATTAGCAACACCTGTCAACACAAAGCAAGCAAATGTGACTCCATGGTACAGAAATTGCTTTTGTTGCAGAATATCTCAGTTGTGTTCATGGCAATTCTACTTATAGCAGGATCAGGCAACAGGTTGTCCTATTACTGCCAGCCCTGCCATGTAGCTCAGATCTTGGCTTACCAGGAACACTCCTGTGGGTCAAAGATAAGGAAGTCCAGGTTAGCAAGGGAGCTGTTCAGCATGGAGCACAGGAAGAGAGATGTTGTTTCAGCAACACCTAGCTTCCAACTGAACAGTTTCCTAGGGGATGCCACTTCCCCAATCCTTCCTCTTATATCATTAGGGCCCTGATCCAGAGCAGAGTAGGGCTCAGGATATTTGACGTGCTGCTAGATGAAAACTCTGGGCTTTATTCCTCGGAGTGATCCTGGTGAGACTTTGTTCATCCAACGTCACAGCCTCATTGAGTGGAGTATTTACCAGGAGGCCTATCAGCATCTTTTGACTCCCCTTGGCTCCTGCAAACACTAGAGCTGGCAACATGCTCTTCCTCCTCTGGTCTCCTCTGGTTTCAGAGTGGTCCTTCCAGGAAGGTAGTGGGGCACAGGTGCTTGGCTAGACCCTCTGGCAAAGTCACTGCTAGTCAGAGAAGGCAAAACTAGGCCCAAAAAGGACAAATAGGCTGATCTAATATTGAAGGCTACCTATGTACAAATGCAACCCCCCCCCCCCCCCCACAAACCATACAGACATCCTCAATCGTGTGACTATAGAACTCTGTATCCACATTCTTAGTTAGGAATTTGTGATAATGGCTGAATTCGGACAACACATTAAGCAAATGAAGGGGGGAAAACAATCATCAGTTGTGCTGCTTATTGTGTTGTGTGGAGGGTAACACGCCACTCACAAACTACTGATGGTATGCTATTCTGCCCAAAGAAGCAACTGAGAGAAACAACTGGCTTGCAAGTTGTGTAGCTCGAAGCCAGTTGTTTAAAGTGTTGTGTCGAAGGGTGAGTGTGTTAATGGCGTGAGGTGAGTGGGTTAAAACACAAGCCCATAGAGGCAGGCTGCAAGAGCGACCAAAGCGGCGGCTGCCACTCTGTTACAACTGGTGCAACTTGCAGAGGCTGCTGGGATAGAACTGGGAGGACTGAGGGAGGAGGGAGGGAGGGGCGAGGGGTGGGGGCTGTGCCAGTCAAATGCCGAGTTGACTATTAGTCCACTCAACACCAGCCCCAACCACCCACAGTTGTGTAGGAATATGTTGTGTGGGGAGTACCCACAAAATAACCAACTGTGAGTTGGCAACTCAACCCACCATTGACTAATGTGTTGTCCGAATGCAGCCAATATGTTGTTCAACTTCAAAGGAAGAAAAATGTGATATCTGGCAATCAATGGCACCTCTTAATTTGTTGTGCAGAGGGATGAAGCAGGAATGAATGGCATATGCACCTCAATCTCTGTCTCCTACATGTAGAAACCTTCAGACTTGAATATTAGGGCACTGGAAAATTGACATCTGGCAAGAAAAGAAGGAGGGGGAAACCCCAGTCTCAGCACCGAAGGTACAAAATAAAAATGGACCAACGCAAAATCACCGGGGCCACTGTATCACTTAGTTCTCTCGATGTTGGCCTTGCTACAGAGGATTTAAATGAAGAAGATGATTAAGATGCAGAGGCATGGATGTTATCCTGCTTGATGACAGGGTGATAATGGTGTGCCTCTAGTAGCTATAATGGTGGCAGCACAACCTGATGGACCAGTGACTCACAAACCGAATGCCAACTAAAGCACACTGGTGTGCCAGAGAGGACCGAAGTGCGCCATGAAAAAAAAATAATAATCTACCACTTGGTATGCATCTACGAATCTACACCTCTCAATTTTGGGTGTTCTCCATTTAGGATAAAAAAGACGCAGCTGTGCTACAACTCCTGCCAATGGCGAGCCCTGTCTGTGAGAAACCATTGGATACGTTCCCCTTCCATTGGAGAAATTTGGTGAAATTGTCCTCCCAATTTCTCTGCCCATAAAGAGGCCAAAAATTGTTGAGGCACGCTTTGGGGGCTGCTCTGTGTTTTTGCAGGTTCTTCCCTCTTCTAAAAGATTGAAATGCCTCCTCTAAGGCTTCGTCACTGGCACTAAGAGCTTCAAGCTAAAATATGCTGGTCTTTTTCTTTAGCCCCTTTTCCTTTCAGACCTGCCCACCCCTGGAATGTGTGTCCCCCCCCCATACCCCCGAGAGCTTCTCCAAAATTCTAATCCAGTCCTCATTCTGAAAGATGTTTGACCACCTGCTGTAGTCCCGGTTTATCCATTTGGCATTTGACCCAACCCATAGCCATTGGTGACTGCTAAGCAACCAATGTGTTTGTTGGAAACTGGTATAAAGAAAGGAAAAGCAAAAAAAGGAAGAAATAGATGTGGGGGCATCACACTTTGGAACATCACACATGCTGAAATCTTTCCAAACCACCATGTGGTTTACAAGGCCTCTCTTTTTGTAATGGGTGCTGCTTTTGAGCGGATCTCCGCATCCCAGAGAATTAGAATAACTCTTTGCCTGACATTTAATGCATCATAAACGTAGAGCTGGATTTGTGTAGTAATTCAATTTAACAGCCCGGTATTAGGAGCGGCTAGACAAGAGCAATCAATTTTCCTCTGATAACAACAAGAGTAACGTCTTTCCCGGGGTTGCCTTTCATTAGCTTTCATGATATCAAGATGAAATCCTCATTTCGGAAGGAGGGGAGAAATGAACTCCACACCAACATGGCAAATTCTAATCCCATTCAGAGAGACATCACGGATGGTCATGTTTTTATGGGGTGTTTCAACACAGTGGTTAATCCTGATGTTGCCTCCTCTCCCCCAAGCAGGTGACTACTATGAACATGGCTCCATTACATTCTTCAGAGAGCCATCATATGGCTGAGATTGATCTTTTCAATAACTTTGAGCCTATCTACACTACTGCTTTAAAATGGTTTATAACAGTTTTCAACCGGTTTAAAACTGTTATAAACCATTTTAAAGCAGTAGTGTAGATAGGCTCCTTCTCAGGTTAAACAATAGTTGCATCCAATGTAGTTACTGTTGGGGAAAAAATCTCCCTCCCGCCCCACCCCCATCTGAGCAAAAGGACAAATTGCACTCTTAAGAACCCCACAACAGTGAAATGTTAAGGATGCTCAGAGAGGGATGTCACACAAAGAGCTAATATTTAGCATTTATACTGTACTTAATAGATGTCCCAAAATGACAACAACCAAGCACTCCACCTATGTTAGACTGAGGGCTGGCTCAAGAATTCAGGGTCCCTTTGGTGGGATCCAGATTGGCAAAAGAACATAAGAAGAGTTGTGCAGGATCAGACCAAGGTTCCTCTAGTCCAGCATTCTGTTCATGCCGTGGCTGACCATCAAACACATAAATTTTGTGTTGGAAAGCTCTTTAATATTTTCTGATGTACATGTTCTCTTAAATTATGTGCCTGCTTCTTGGAATGTAACACACACCCAGCGTCAATGGATTTTCCGCACCCTCTTGACTGCTAAAAGTCTGATACTACAACATTGGAAAGATAAAAGAGTACTGCCTATAATGCAGTGGATTAAAGACTTAACAACTCTAGCTACATTTGAAAGAGTTGTATGTAGATGCCATTCACGAATGGACATGGATTCGGATATTTGCTCTGCCTTCACTGATGTTTGCGCATGATTGACTCCTTTCCCCTCTTTTTTCTTTTTTTCATTTAGAACATTGTAATATTTGAAACTAAGGCTTTTGATTTTTTTAAATTATTATTATTATTATTATTATTATTAACATTTCCATACTGCCCCATAGCCGAAGCTCTCTGGCCGGTTTACAAAAAGATTAAAACATTAAACGTTAGAAAAACAATCTACAAAATTTTAAACCATACAAATGTAAAACAGACAGCAAACAAAGATAACATGCGTTTAAAACAACTTTGAGCTCTCGGCCAAACCTAAAGATAGATTTGGGATCCAATCCATGACGAATCTGAGCGACTCTAGTTTCAAACTTGTCACAGCGTGCTACCAAGGGTTCCACCATCTCTCGCCCTGGCCCAGAGTGTAGCAGGCCACGAACCACCCGGAAAAGCTCCTCTGGATGATACTGAGAAGATGCAGTGCTGGTGGAAAAGAACTGGTCATTGGCCATGCTGCCTGGGGCTAATGGGAATTGTTGTCCAGAATATGTGGTGGACACCAGGTGGGCCAAGCTCTGCACTAGAACGTGATGGAACGTTAGGCGTTTGCGCGCGTGAATCTATCTGACTGTACGTGTGTGTTAGCAAGTGTGGAGCTCTATATCTCAGTGTGTGACACACACATGCAAATTGGCTCTGTGTGTGCATGAGGGCACTGATGCACACTCACATGCATCAGCTCCCGCAGAAAATGCAAACTCATGCGCACGGACAGCTCTGTTGCATTCAGTCCCCAAGGTTTTGATGGAAGAGAGATCTCAGCACAGGGGCTGCTGACAAATCTTCCTTTAGACAGATACTTTTCTCCTGGGAAGCCAGGACTTCATCTATTCCCCCCCCCCAGCATTCCCCACAACCAACAACAACAAAAATAACAACTGATCACACAGTATAAATCTTCTGCAGACCACACTGTGGTCCCCCCCCACCACACTATTTTTGTGTATGTCTGGAACTTCCAAAGCTCAATGTTTTAAAGGAAGCTGCTTCTGAATGATTATTTTTTAAAAAAATAAAACTCTACTTGCTGCCTCCAACGTCAAAGAACAGTGAGTTAATGAGTGCCAGTAGTAGCAAGTGTTATGGGGGCTAAATGGGGAAGGGAAGTATTTTATGGACTGTCTCCGCTGGCATTGATTCGCTTATTGAACATGTGCCGCGAAATGGGGTCTCTCATTTCACTCCAGGCTGCTACTGAACTGCCGATACTCCTTGCAGTCTGCTTCAAGGATGAAGGGCTGCAGAATGCCGGAACAAGAGGGAGGGGGAGAGATTATTTCTGAGCCCGTCCCTCTTC
Organism: Anniella stebbinsi; assembly: GCA_029215795.1. NCBI lineage: Eukaryota > Metazoa > Chordata > Lepidosauria > Squamata > Anniellidae > Anniella > Anniella stebbinsi. Next base: position 7,323,109 of record JARDYH010000007.1, read on the forward strand.
CCTCCCCTTCTGTCAGGACCACACTGACAGCCCTCATGGGAAGCAAAGCGGAGACAGGGAGAAGGCATCCTTCCTCGCCGTTCTGCTCCTTAAGAACCACTTCCAGATCTTTGAAAGGGTTCGCTGTGGGCTCAATCTATAAAAGAGGCAGGGCACGGTAGGGGAAATAACAGGTACAAAGCAAGAGACAGACACCGGCTGTCTTTGAGAACTATTGATTCTTTCCATGGAACCAGGATGACAGATGCCCATAGATGCTTCGACGTTGCTTAGGAATGCCGATCGTTTGCCGCTGCCTGTCCTGTCCTTGCTGAGGAGACAGTCAACCTGGACCCAGCCCCTGTTTTGCACAGTAAGTAACTTCATGAAAGTTTGTTTGGGAAGTCTGTTAGCACGCAGGGTGCAAGAGGCACAGATGAACGGAGCGGTATTGTTTCTATGGCTATTGTGCCGTGTCACCCTGGAACTCTACAAAGCGGTTTACTTTCCAGTATGGCATGTGGAATTTGTTCTTGCGAGTTTCCATTCCAAGGGGAAATGCGTATGTACTCTGTTAGCAAGCTGAGATGTTAATGCTGTGGAGTGTAGTCTGGGCTGCCGTTACCTCCCAGCCTCCAACAATCTGCAATATATGGAGATTATTGGACTGACCTCTCCTGCAGGGTTGTTGTAAATGTTGCAAAATAATTGATGTGAAGGAATTTGAACACTGGGCAAACTCTTTTATCTTCTTTTAATGATGATGATCATAATGGATCATCTTTTTCTATTATTATTATTATTATTATTATTATTATTATTATTATTATATGGGTTGGGAGTATATGCTGGCTTTTAGATCCCCCCATGCTTTTTATGCCCCCAGATGGCAGCTCATTCATGGCAGCTCAGCAACCTAAAAACTTGATCTTGTCCATTTATATTTCTTAGCAGTTGTGGAAATGTGAGATGAAATCAGTTCATAGGCACTTGAGATAACCCCATAAATTCTCATCAATCCCATGATGAGGGCCGTGAGCAATTCATTTGTTTATAGAGAATGGTTGATTTTTCTTTTCTTTGTAATTTTAAAACCACATCAGCATCTTCGAAATAAAAGCAGGCGAAGTCAAAACGACCAGCTAAGGACGGGTGAACCTAAGTCATAAAACAAACTACTGTGGTGTTAATTAATCCCTGAGAGTCTACAGGGAACTTGGGTGTTACAAGGAAAGCTTTATTACTGAAACGCCATCACCCAACAAAGTTCATTTACAGCAGATTCAGGGTAGGCAAGAGTAAATCCTGCACATCTAAACTTAATTAACTTATGTAATTTGCTACCACAAGAGGTTACGTTGGGGACCACTAGCTTAGATAGCTTTTTTTTTTAAAAAAAAAGGATTAGGCAAATTCAGGATGACTGGGGCTGCAATCCCATGCCCTAGGAGATTCAGGACAGATAAAAGGAAGGACATTTTCACGAAGTGCATAGTTCAGCTATGGAATTCACTACCACAAGACATAGTGATGGCCATCACTTTGGGTGGCTTTAAACGGAGGGTTAGACAAATTCCTGGAGGAGAAGGCTGTCAATGGTTACTAGTCCTGATGGCTATATGCTACCTCCAGTATCAGAGGCAGTATGCCTATGTATACCAGTTGCTGGGGAACATGGGTGGCAAGGTGCTGTTGCACTCATGTCCTGCTCTTGGGTCTCCCATGGGCAGCTGGTTGGCCTCTGTGTGAACAGCATGCAGGATTAGATGGACCCTTACTCTAATCCAGCATGGCTCTTAGGTCCTAATTACCTACTCATTTCTGAGCAGACATCCATAGGATTACACTGTTTGACTACCAATGGCTTTTTGGCATGATAGCTAAAACATCACATGCAGTCTACCTCTGACTACTAAATGATGCAGATAACCAATCGAGGAAGGCCATCAAGCCCATGGCCTGCTCATGAATATCTACGTGTAACTGGCTGGCTTCTGTTTTGGTGGGATCCAGCAAAGCTGTTTTTTGTTTGCAATGCTTCTGCTCACACTACGGGAGCAGGAGCCACATGGAGCTTCCTCACAGGTGTCAAAATATAAGCAGTTTTGAAAACTATCAACCAAGTTTTCTCAGGAATGACTGTTGACTCCAACAGCCACTTGTTATTATTATTTTTAAATAGTATGTTGACAGAGCCAACTGACGCCTGCCATAGAAATGAAAGGATATTGAAGACTGTGATTGGAAAAGATTGGTTAGGAGACATGCATGCTTTCCTTTCTCATCTGCGGTGTCATGATCCAGTCTCTGTGTGTGTGCTTTCCCTCCCCTCTACTGTCCCTGTAGTGAGCTTTGCTCCGATGCTTCTTCAGGAGCCCCAGTGACAATCCTCAGAGATGCCTATTCTCTCTGGAGGCAGCGACCATGACTACAGCTTTGCTTCCTGCAGCTCCTTGAACCATCTGTTCCCCATCTCGGTGATTGAGACTTCCTCTGCCAAAGGTGTCCATTACCAAAGGGCTCGGAGAATTCACCGCCCGGATCGGCTCCGGACGGTCGACCTGAAGAGGGAGATCATGGTCAATGTTGGTGGCATCAAGTACCTGTTGCCTTGGAGTACATTGGATGAGTTCCCCTCATCTCGGCTGAGCAAGCTGAAGTTCTGCAGCAGCTATGAGGAGATCCTCCAGTTGTGTGATGACTATGATGAAGACACCCAAGAGTTCTTCTTTGACCGGAACCCTGGCGCTTTTGGGATGATCGTCAGCTTCCTTGCGGCGGGGAAGCTGATGCTCCTCCGCGACACCTGTGCCTTGTCCTTCCAGGAGGAACTGAGGTACTGGGGGATTGAGGAGTCCAGCTTGGAGAACTGCTGTTTCCGAAAGCTCTTCCAGAAGGCCGAGGAGCTGGCGGAATCTCGCAAAGAGGATGAACTGAGCAGGGAAAAATTGTCATCCTGCACCCTGGAGGAGGAGACCAAATTCGGTCAATTTATGAGCAAGCTGAGGGACATGGTGGAAAACCCTCAGTCAGGCCTTCCGGGTAAAATCTTTGCTTGCCTCTCTATTCTCTTTGTGGCAACCACAGCAATTAGCCTTTGCATCAGCACCATGCCAGACTTAAGAGAAGAAGAAGACAGGGTAAGTAAGTCTATTATTATTATTATTATTATTATTATTATTATTATTATTTCCTCTACATAGCAGTGCTACACTGTATACTGTTATGCAACATAGAGGTGTGCATGGGGTGTTGGTGGTGGTTAAATGCATTCTGTGAGAAGCACAATTCTATTTTATGTCATTTCTCCTTCAGAGACTCAGGTGTCCCTGCATGGCTGTCTCTCCATTTTAGCTTCCATTTTATCCTCCTACCTCCGGTGGGAAAGGAGAGGTCAAGACCAGCCCAAGGTCACCCAGTGAACTCTATGGTTGAGTGGGGATTTGAACTCAGGTCTCTTCAGTCCCAGTCCAACACTGTGACACCGCACTGGCCTTCTACTATTGTAGGTGTTTGCTGCGCTCAGCACCAGCGTAACACCAGTGATTCATCTGGTAGTCATAACACTCGAAAAAACCCAAATGATCCATCAAGCGCAGTTCCCGAAATAATAATAAAAAAAGCTTGGATGACTTGCAGCTAGGAAAAGAGATGTGTCCAGTGTGAGGAAAAGTTTAGCAAGGGGGGAAATGAGGAAAGGTCCAGGGATGGGTGGGTGGGAACATAATCAGATAGCCATGGCTCATTGCAAGAAAGGATACAAGTAGCTCAACTTTTTTTGATTAGAAATAGGGCTTAAATTGAAATGAAGGTTGCTTTTAACCCCAGTTCAACGTAAGCTCGGAAACTGTCAAATGAGATAATAATGTTTTTGTATTCTAATTTCCAACTGGCCGGTGAGGAAGCAAAGCAGTCACACCTCTGTTAAACCCCTTTCTTAGGCACTTTTTTAAAATTGTACCAGAATGCAGAAATAGATTCTCCCTAACCTATAAATCACTCCCCAGTTTCAGAGAAGAAGCCTATATTCAGATGACAGTGCCTCTGAACCTGTGTCGAGTGCCCTCTCCTGCTGAGTTTCTGAAATTATGGAACAGACTCTTGTTGCATTTTGGAAAATTAAATCCTGAATGGAAAGAAAGACAGTCGTATTAATTTGCTCTTGGGATCTTTGTAAATCCATCTCAAAAAAGTGCATTCTCTGTATAAAGAAAACAACAACAACAACAATCACGAAACAACATCAACAACATCAGCTGACAGTACAGTGTTTGCTTGCGAAGTATTCTTGTTATATCAACCCCTTTTAAACCTCTCAGCATTTGCTAACAGCCTCTACAAATACATTTTTGTTTTAATTTTAAAAATCTCTATAATAAAGTAAGCCCCAGTTCTACCAAAATTTTGTTTTTAGAGCACCATAGGATTCTTTGTATTTTTTTTAAAGCAGTTGCTTATCAGCCTGATCCGAAGCGGGTTTACTCATAAGTAAGTCCATTTGAGTGTGATAAGATAGCCTAATCTAACGTTAGGCTTGTCAGAAGTAAACCACTGCATTTTATAGGGCTTACTTTCATGGAAGTATGCAGGTAGGATTGCCGCTTAAGGTTTTCTGGGGGAAATGCCATCTCTAAGACCTTGGAAAACACATGGAACAAGAGATCACATTTTACTTTTGACATTAAAAACCCACTAAAAGTTGTGTCCTCCAATCATTTTTAATTTTCTAGAGTTGCAACACAACACTTTTGTCACCGAGATACTTTTATCCTAATCAGGGCATCACCTAGGTGTTTTCAATCTGACTTAAGTAGTGACATTTATATAATAATAATAATAATAATAATAATAATAAGAAGAAGAAGAAGAAGAAGAAGAAGAAGCAACATCCAACTTGTTCCGCTAACTTTTTTCAAAGGTGAAAGCACCAGATGGTGATAACGATCTAATGAGCAACATTGAAGTTGTTGGGGATGGTGAAATGTGTTGGAAGGACTTTTGCCCAAAATAATTTAGCATTTTAATCCACTATGCCCTGCCCGAATAGCTTAGAAAGATATTTTGCACCTTATCCCTAGAAAGACTTTTGCATCTTATCTTGATGAAAGCATGCAAAAGAAATGGTGTCAAAATTAACAACAGAGAGAGAGAGAAAATGAGCTGCATTATATGCATGAACATACGTTTACACTCCGTGTGAATTAATGCAGAATAATTACTAGCTCCTTGTTCTGTACTAAAAAGCCCTAATGCGCAGATTAGAATCGCCTTTCTAAAGTTTACAACTGACCTCCAAAACAAAGGCATAAAGAGTAGGCCTGGTTAACAGCAGTTTGATGTGGAACTTCTGGAACTTTTCATGCTGCGGAGAGAAACATTGTCAACTCCTAATTTCTGCTGATCAAATCACCATGAATGGTATAACTACTATAGCAGCTGTATTTTACACAGAAAGCTAATAACAACAACAACAAAATCTGCTTCTTATTGCCAGCATTCCATCATTCCGATTGGGCATGTGAGAAGAAGGTGAACGTGTGTTAAGAGGTAACTCATCTAGTTTAAGGCTGCAGTCCCTATGCACACTTACTAAGCCCCGTTGAAATCCTGAATTCAGTGCGGAAGGGCCATAGCAAAATGTTGTGGGTTGAAGAGAAAGCCCCCTATCTGACACCCTTGGAGAGCTGCTGTGACTCATTCTATATGATACTAAGTTAGGTAGATCAAGGTTTAACTCAATATAAGTAAACGACGCTCCTGACTCAAATCCTTAAAATTGTGCTGTGCATGATGTTCTAACGATGGTGGGAAAATCCTCTTCTCTGAAGAGACAGAGAAACTCTTTACAAAGCTTAGATAAGTTTGAGCAGCTAGCTTGGCCTTTCCCAGCATGACTGGGTCAGCTGGAGATGATTGGAACTGGAGTCAAACTCTTTCAGAGGGAACGGGGTTGGGGAAGGCAGAGCCGGATCATTGGCCAACTTGCAACATCTGAAGAGCAAATGAGGAATGTTAATTTAAGATGGGGTGCAGGACCTCAAACCTGAGGGGCGAATCCGGGGTTTCCTAAATGGCCATTCCCCTTCCCCTGACGCCAACCACCAATGATTGGCTAGTTTCTCATCTTATGTGCTGTCTTCCCCCTTCTAAAATGTTGAAATGTTTCTTCTAAGGGTTAGATACTGGCAATAAGAGCTTGAAGCTAAAAGAGGCTGGTATTTTGGTGTAGACCACCTTGCATTTTGCTCGGCCTCTTTTGCCTAGGGTGACCAGATAAAATCCAGGTCAGGGCTCATGTAACTTTAACAGTGGTAGAGAAAAGGGAATTTCAGCCGGTGTCATTTGTATGCAATTAGTTCCTGGTGAAATTCCCTCTTCATCACCACAGTTAAAGTTGCAGGAGCCCTGCCTTCTTTTGTATATGGTCACTCTAGTATAATGCCTGCACCTTTAACTGTTGTGATGAAGAGGGAATTTCACCAGGAACTAATTGCATACAAATGACACCGGCTGAAATTCCCTTTTCTCTACAACTGTTAAAGTTACATGAGCCCTGACCTGGATTTTATCTGGTCACCCTACTTTTGCCATTTACCTAAGAACGTACGAACATGGGAAAAGCCCTGAGGCTGGATCAGACCAAGGGCTCTTCTAGTCCAACACTCTGTTCACACAGTGGGCAACCAGCAACTGGTGTCTATAGGCTTACTGCCTCTGATACTGAAGGTAGCATGTAGCCATCAAGGATAGCAGCCATTGATAGCCTTCTCCTCCAGGAATTTATCCAACCCTAGGCTGACCATCTGAAAAGGAGGACAGGACTCATGTAACTTTAAGAGTTATAGAGAAAAGGGAATTTCAGCCGGTGTCATTTGTATGCAATTAGTTCCTGATGAAATTCCCTCTTCATCACCACAGGTAAAGTTGCAGGGGCCCTGCCTTCTTTTGTATCTGGTCACTCTAGTATAGTGCCTGCAACTTTAACTGTGGTGATGAAGAGGGAATATCACCAGGGACTAATTGCATACAAATGGCACTGGCTGAAATTCCCTTTTCTCTACAACTGTTAAAGTTACATGAGCCCTGTCTTCCTTTTCAGATGGTCAGCCTATTGGTCCAACTCCCTTTTAAAGCCTTCCAAATTGTTGGCCATTACTACACCTTGTGGTAGGAAATTCCATAGTCTAACTATGCGTTGTGTGAAGAAGTCCTTCCTTTTATCTGTACTGAATCTCCCACCAATCAGCTTCATGGTATGATCCCATTTGGTACTAGTATTATGGGGAAAGTTTCCTCACCCACCACTGGAATGAGACCCCTGAAAGCTTCCCCAAAATGGAATTTGGCTCATGGGCTGAAAGAGGTTCTGTGCTGCTAATTTGAGACACATGAATTTATGCTGCCATTGTGTGGCATAGCACCACTCTGAAAGGCACACTAAGCTGGGAATGAGCCTTGCTCATTCACTCAGTGAGACTCACACCCGAGTCAATGTGTGTAGGGCTGAACTTCAAACATTTGGGGGGAAATGATTGGGTAGGCAGGCATGAAATAAAAGAAAAAGTCATCTTCGCTCTATGGATGATTAAATTAGCTCTTTTTAAAAAAACAACAACTATGCATCATGCAGTACAACCGTTTCCATGTTTTAGCACACTGTGGGTGGTGTGAAACAGAAAACGCTGGGGCTCTTTGATTTGCCCGATAAGCCATTCAAAGAGATTCTGGATGCGACCATGCTAATGGTCGGCCAGGGAGTTTGGGATTTTTTCAGTGAAGACAGACATGACCAGGGGGAGAAAATTGGTATGTAAAGAATTATGCCGCAAACCTATACGCCACTTACCTGGGAGTAAGACTCATTGAACTCAATGGGACTTAGCTCTCTGAGAAGGTATGCGTAAGATTGCGCTGTCAATTTCCTATTCTGTGCAGCCTGGTTTTGTGCTGAATTTCGATAGGTACACCACAGAAACACTGTATAGCATCTCTGGAAATCTAAAAACTCTTGTAGAAGTGTTTGCATTTTAATTTGGTGTGATGGTGAAAGATAATAGTGAAAGGCGTCTCGCTGTGTCAGCTTTGTTCAGACCATCACTGGTTGTCTTTCCCAGCGCCTGCTCCCCGCCTGCATTTTACAAGTCAAAACCATATGCCCTATGGACCACCCCAAAAAGAGATCAATTAACATAATCCCAATCCCAGACATACAAGCACCGAAAAAATCCCAGACATACAAGCTCCAAGGCAGGCTCTTACACTACTGCTTTGTAGTGGTATAAAAGTGCACTGGCAACTGTTGTGGCTCATGACACATCTACACCAAGCAGGATATAGCAGTATGAAAGTGGTATATAAAAGGCAGGAGCCACACCAAGCAGGATAGAGAGGTATATGGTATGTGTCTTATGGGCCCCAACAGTTGTCAGTGCACTTCAATACCGCTCTAAAGCAGTAATGTGGCTCCTGCCTTTTATAGACCGCTTTCATACTGCTTTCATGGTGCAACATCCTGCTTGGTGTGGATTACGTCCAAGCCGTGGCGCTCCTTCCGCTGTAGAAAGGTGGAAGGAGCGCAAATGCTGGGGGTGCTGCCTGCCACCTCTGCTGCGCTGCTGCCCCAACGTCGTGAAAAAGCCCAAGGTCACCCAGAAAGCTTGTTGGCGGAATGAAAATTTGAACTCAAATCTCTCTGGTCATCATTCAACATACTAGGTACTACTCCTACACAATTGCTCATAGGTCATTGAAACACCTGCATTTCTGGCCTTACCCAAACTTCCTCTGAAACCGAAATGAGCTCAAAGGAACCTATTCCACTAAGCTAACTCGTGTTCTTATGATGGCTCATGGCCCTTAAAATCAGGTCCATGCATTCTTTGGAGGAGGTGGCTGTATAACCTTTGCTGTTAAATGGCATTACTAAATGAATCCGTCTCAATGATCCATAAAGTAATGTCCGTGTCCCCAGTGAGAGCATCCGGATTCACTATTCCAACAAGAGAAGCAATGCAGGGTCACCACATAAACCTCTGCACAGTTAAATGTTATTGCTTTACATTCTTTTATTCAAGTGTGACTTCTTGAGAGTAGTGTTTTTTTCTTTCCTTTCCTCAAATTCTCACCTTATGCCGCTTGCTTTAACTAGAGCCTGGCGTAATTATTCAAATAAAAGCAGCAATGCAGGAAAGGTGAGTCAGCAATTCTTTCAGCAGGAATACATTGGGTGGATTTTGCCGACTCTAGCTTCTGAGGGAGAGTTGGGGAGGACGATGCTGATGCAGAATGTCCCAAACTGTTTTTTTTTTTTTAATGATAATAGGCAAGACATTCTAGCAATCTCTTGTATAAAGCCAGGATTTACCTAGTTGTAATGATTAATGAATCAGATGTATTCATCAACTGCAAAAAAATTGATCAAGCAAAAGGTTTCCCTTGCAAGTTAGTGAGCAGATTTTAACTTCAAAATATTATTTTGATATACATACGTACAAAAATACTTATCACAATTAAAAAGTAAAATATAGCCAATATATACAGAAATAAAAAGGCAAATATTTTAATGATTAACAGCATACTTCTTGAAGTTGATGGAAATCTCCTAGCCTCGGCCGTATGGGCGGGTTTGGGACCCCTGCCATGAAGGAGGTCATACTACACATCCTGGTTTCTACCAATTCATGACACGACCTTCTACTCTTCATGGTCTAGACAGCTCAGTGCACCCAGATTATTGTACAAGATGATCGTGTGCAGTTTGGTATCAGATGAAGTTTGCTCTGTTTGTGTCATTTGCTTTGGTGTTTGTTGAAATGTAAGGGGTTACAATGGGGCAAGGTGTATGAATGAATACTTATGAAGCCAAAGTGGGGGAACTGGTCCCAACTTGAACCATGTTGTAGAAAGTGGGCTTTGATCTCCACTGGACAAGAAGGCTATCAATGGCTACTAGTCCTGATTTATTTATTTATTTTATTCCATTTATATACCGCCCCATAGCCAAAGCTCTCTGGGCGGTTTACAAAAATTAAAAACATTGAACAATTAAAACACCGATATACAAAATTTAAAAGCATAAAGCATAAAAACAAGTTTAAATTACAATATCCTTCTGGGTCAAAGGACAACAGCAACATATGCTATTTCCAGTATCTGAGGCAGTAAGCCTACGTACACCAGTTGTTGGGGAACATGGGTGGGAGGGCGCTGTTGCACCATGTCCTGCTTGTTGGTCCCTGGCTGACAGCTGGTTGGCCACCTTGTGAATAGAGTGCTTTACTAGATGGACCCTCAGTCTGATCCAGCATGTCACTTCTTATGTTCTTATGAATATGTTAGAATCCAGCAAGAATCTTGGCTTTCATTTTTGATAGCTACCTGTAATTAAAAGAAATGTGTAAATTTGGAAGGTATAACACTGGCTCTTTAATCTTTCTCCTTATATTACACACTCTTCCCTCCACGCAGTCTAGATTATTATTATTATTATTCAAACTTCCTTCATTTACAGAGCATTTCCCATGTCAACTTGTCTGCCATGGAAGACCAGCAAGGTGCAAAGAATTTGAGGGTGATGCACAGCAGTCTATGCTGACTTCCCACCACTCAGGGTGTCTGACGTGGGTTTTTCCCAATTGAGGATTAAACCTGGGACCTTGTGCATCGAATATGTTCTGCTCCACCACTAAGCTACACTCCCACCTCTGTCTTTCAGGAACATTGTCCAGGATTGTTGAGCTTCCTTTTGTAGAAGCCCTTGAAAAGTATCCAGGGAGCCACAAGTTTTCAAATAGCAATCCAATATAATACTACCAGTTTCTAGACCTTTTCAATGAAATTCTCATTCAGTCTTCATTTCTGCTGCAGTGCAGCTAATCCCTGGTCATGGAATTTAAGACAGAAACGTCCAATCGTGCCTGATTGTACTAAACTGAACTATAGCAGCCTCATTTGTAGATCTGCCCCATAGAGGGGGTTGCTTTGGGTTGTATGATTTGCTATGGATGTCTGCAGGCAAAATGCAATCTTGCTTTGGAAGTTGCAGTTATCATAGCAGATAGGAGGCTGTTGAGCTGGTGAACCTAATATAAAATACATTGTAGATAGTGATGCTGTGAAGGATCAGATCTGTCCTCTATTTTTAAATTTTAGTTTGGCTTTTGGATACTATGGGGTTAAAGTGTGTGTGTGTGTGTGTGTGTGTGTGTGTGAGAGAGAGAGAGAGAGAGAGAGTGGGTGGGGGGAGGTCAGTTTCGGCCTGAAGGTCAGGTTTAGTTAGACCATAGGAAAAAGGAAGTCTGCAGAGGAAGAGAATAGAATACAGAGAGTTTTTAGGTGGCTCAGTTGAATGTCAGGGGAAGAACTTAGGAAATAGAATTTACACCAAAGGTGAACAAGAAACTACCATCCTGATTGGTTGAAGTTGGGGGAAGGAAAATAACTAATTTTAAGATATAAAAAAAGTAAGACAGGAAGAGGGAGGTCAGAAAGAGTCAGTGCTGCTGGAACTGGAGAATGGAGAGAGAGAGAAAGACAGAGAGAGAGACAGAGAGAGAGATGGACTAATGACTCCAAAATATTGCTTGAATTAGGACCTGGATACATTTACGAATACTCTCTATTTAGGCTAGCTTGATGCATTTATGCCATGTGTGTGTATCCATTCAGATTTTAAAACCTTTTCCTATTAACATTTTTCTCCCTTAAACTTTTGTTTGTTTGAAACTTTGTGGTCTCTTTTCTCTTTGGGTTACTCACCCCATGTCTAACAGCCAACTCCCACAGTTCTGGAAGTGAGCATCTGAGACCCAGAGTGGTTTAAGGTTAGTTTGCTGGAGACAGCCAGTGGGTGGGGGAGATTTCCACCTGCTAGCAGCAGAAAAGGTCACAAGAAAGGAAGGGCAAAAATGAGGGTGGCATGATATTCGGCTTGTTCTCCCTTGCACTCATGGAACAGGGCTTCGCTGGTCCATGACAGATGCAGAAGGGGGCATTTTTACATTCCTTTTCAGCACAGGCAATTTCCCAGGAGGAGTCATGTGAAGATCTAAATGTAAGCAGGTGGCCAGTAGGAGGGTGAATCACAAGATGAAGACATGTTTATTACCCGCTCTGAGCCATGGGACTGTCCCCCAGGGAACCCTGGGAGGTAGCATTCTGTTTGGAGGGAGGGGGGATGTCTAACAGGAATCCCCAGCATCAACACCAGATGGTTATCTTCATGTCTTCTGTGTAGTCTTCCTGGATGCAGGATAACATGGTTGGAAACAGGAGGCTGGGCGGGCTAGATTGACCCTTGGTCTGATCCTGCAGGATTCTCTTGTAGGAAACTAAGAAAGTTAAGCTGGCAGAATGCCTGTACAACCCTGTAGTGTGGATCTTGCCCATACTCAAACATATGAAGCTGTAGTATACTGAATCAGACTGTTGGTCCATATAGAGCAATATTTCTCCTCTGAGTGGCCGCAACTCTCTGGGGCACCAGACAGAGGCATTTCCTATTACATCCTACATCACCCTTTTAACCAGAGTTGCCAGGTACTAGACCTGTGGACTTTCTACCTGTAAAACATGTGCTATATCAGTGATCTGTTATTCACTTGTTACATCCTTAACCTGCCTTTCCTCCAAGAAGCTCAAGGCTGTGTTCATGGTTCTTTCTCCACCTTACTCACATTTTTGATCCTCACAACAACCTTGTGGGGTAGGCAAATGGCCCAAAGTTGTCCACTGTGGAGCATGGCCGAGTGGGGATATGAACTTGGGTCTTCCTGGTCCTAGTCCGACACTCTAACCAGTACACTGCACTGGTGTTTGATCCCCACCACCAAAGTCAAGAGAGAGTCCCACTCCAGTAAATATGCAACCTTTGTGCTTTGGTGTGATTTTGCACTCATTCTGCTGAGTTGACACCAACTCTGCTCTGGAGAGAGGGGCAGGAGTTGGGCTCACTCGTTCCCCTTCTCTAATCTAGGCATGCCATAACCCAGGAGAGGAGAACTGGTGCCCCTCCAGACATTCTTGAACTCTAGCTCCCATCAGCCCAAGCAAGGCCAGCAGTCAGTGATAATGCAAGTTGTAGTCCAGGGAACCAAAGGTGGCTTATATAGTCCTCCTCCTCCTCTTCCTTTAAATTTTCTCAACAATCCTATGAGGTAGGTTAGGCTAATAAAGGCTGCCATTTTCCCATCTCTGCCATAATCCAGGGGTGGGAAGAAAGTAGATATCCTCAGATATGTTGGACTCCTAGCATTCCTGACCACTGGCCATGTTGGCAGGGGCTTTCAGGAGGAAGCTGAAAACATCTGGAGATCTTTCTTCTGCCCACCCCTTCCCATGAGATGATTGGTCCATCTAGCCCAGTATTTGTGCCAGGCAGCAGGACTCAAGAAGAAGAGCCTTTCACAGCAGCTGCTGCAACCTGGTTATAGCTGCAGATTCCTGGGCAATCGAACCCAGGAATTTCTGCATGCAAAACAGGTGCTTTGCCACTGAACTAGAGTTCCTCCACAAGTCAACATTGGGATCTTTCAGGTAGTTCAACCTTGAAATAATAGTTTCTAATTTCTTTATGTCTTAGAATCTTTGGGATGAAGATGATGATGATGATGATGATGAATTTCACCTTAAGTGATGGAACTCCTTCAACTAGGCTGCAAGAATGTCAATTATGGGACAGTAATGAGCCAGTGGCCTTTGGTTATTATTTTTAACAGATGCTTTGGATTTTTCTTCTTCTCTTCCTCCTTGCTAGAACAGTTTTGACTCTAATCAGGAATGTTCAACAAAGATGTGCATTTCAGCCTGTGCCATATTTTTCTGATGTCTTTTTAAAAATATATCTATCGGGAGACACATTCATTCATGCTAGCTTTCTTTCTCTTCTGCACCCAGGGTGAATGTTCCCAAAAGTGCTATTACATCTTCATCATAGAGACCATCTGCGTGGCTTGGTTCTCGCTGGAATTCTGCCTCCGATTCATCCAGGCAAAGAGCAAGTGTCAGTTTTTCAAAGGGCCCCTGAACGTTATCGACTTCCTGGCGATCTCCCCTTATTACGCTTCCCTCATTGTGCTGGACGAAGAGCCCACGGAGAACGACGGCGACAGCAGACCCAGTAGCAACTCATACCTTGAGAAGGTGAGCTTGGTGCTACGGGTCTTACGTGCCTTGAGGATACTGTACGTCATGCGCCTTGCTAGGCACTCCTTGGGCTTACAGACGTTGGGCCTCACGATGCGGAGGTGCACCCGCGAATTTGGCCTGCTCTTGCTCTTCTTGTGCGTGGCCGTCACCCTGTTTTCCCCGTTGGTCTACCTTGCGGAAAACGAATCCGGGAAGGTCCTGGAGTTTACCAGCATCCCTGCCTCCTATTGGTGGGCTATCATTTCCATGACAACGGTGGGGTACGGGGACATGGTCCCAAGGAGCGTCCCAGGCCAGATGGTGGCGCTCAGTAGCATCTTGAGTGGGATACTCATTATGGCCTTCCCAGCCACCTCCATATTTCACACCTTCTCCCACTCCTACTCGGAGCTACGGAAAGAGCAGGAGAAACTGCACTCCCGGATAACGAGAGTAAACAATGGCAACACATCCGGCGAAAGCGACACCTTGAACGAGAGCGAGAGCTTCATTACAGACACGGCAGGGTCTCCCATCAAGTATATTTACAAAGGATAATGAATGTTCCTGTGGCAAAATGTGATTAGAAAAGAAAGGAAAGACAGAAAGAGATCTGTGTACTGTAATGCACAAAGCACAGCAGTGGCTACCGAAGCTGGCAAACCACCATTTCCAATGCAATTGCTTCTGCAAAAGTCCGCGCAGGTGAATCAACGGCTTAAAGCATGTTGCCGAGAAGGCACAGCCGATGCTTGGCTGATGCTGGCAACCGTAGGAGAGGGCTGGGATAGGAAAGGTGGAATCCAGCAAGCGCTGCTGCCGATAGGGATGTGGCTTGCTGGCTGAGACGCAGCAGGCCGAGGCTTGAATCTAGACAGGTTGAACCTCAGTCCTGTGGGCCAAATCTGACCGCCCTAGCATCCTAATCCTCATCCCTGGGGTTCCTCAGACAGCCATACCCTTTCCTCTGGCCCATCCCCTTTCTCCCAACCACTGACCATTTGGTAGTTTTATGGCTTTTGCAGGGGGCTTTCTACCCCATTCTAAAGGTTGAAATGCCTTCCCTAAGGCTTCATTACCGACAGTAAGAGCTTTAACTTAAAATATGATGACGCCTTTGGTTTTTACTAATAATTTTGACCACACACCCATTTTCCTTCAGCCCCACTCATCACTGGAATCTGGTCCCTGAGAGCTTCTCCAAAATTGAATTTTATTTATTTATTTATTTATATTTATTTATTACATTTGTAAACCGCCCCATAGCTGAAGCTCTCTTGGCAGTTTATATAGGTTTGCCTTCCAGCCTTAAAGAGTTTCAACAACCTTGTCCTAAACTGTCACAGGGAGGTCAAATGAAGGTGACTCTAGGGATAAGAGTAAGACAGGGACCCTGGGAAGGAGATAGCAATTCAATTGCTAGCCAGGAAATCACTCTGAGGGTCACTTCCAGATGAGGCTGTTATTGTGCAGTTGCCCGGACTCATTTGTGGGATTTTATGGGAAGCAGGAGGGTTCCGGTCATTGTCGTCTTCTATGGTTTCCCTCAGCTTCTTCTACCCTTTTTCTTACCAGGAAAATAAGGACAGCCCTTTCCCACTGTTGCTCTCCACCAACTGTTTTTCAGTAGCATACTACCTGGAGGTTCCATCATAGCTAATAACTGTTGCTACTATATACCTCTCCTCTATAAGGTTGCCCAATTCCCTTTCAAAGCCCTCTAAGCCAGTGACCATCAGGCATTCCATAAATACACAATGATATACCTGTTGCCAATCAAGGTCCTTTGGATGGCCCCAAGTCATCAGTATCCACTGGATGGCCTCAGGTCATCAATCTCCATTAGATGACTCCACGTCTTAGGGGAGAATGAGAGCTTTCCAGTTTCTCTATACATACATCATTTTGTAAACTCTACCAACAAGATGACAATTGGTTCTGACTATGCAGAAGTTCTACCTAGTTCAAAGGCTAGATCAGGCACCAGTTTTATGAAGCTGCCTTATAATGAGTCAAACCATCATTCCCTCTAGACCAGACCTGTCTACTCTGACTGGTGGATCTCCAAGGTCTTGGGCAGAGAGGTCTTTGTCGGCCCACCTACAAGAGGTCTTTCAACTCAACCTTCCCCAACCTGGTAGCCCCCAAATGTGTTGGACTGCAACTCCCATCATGCTGATTGAGAATGATGGGAATTACAGTTCAACACATCTGGAGGTCACCAGGTTGGGGAAGGCTGTTTTGACGAGAGATACCAAGGGTTGAATCTGTGTGCAAAACATTTGTTCTACTACTGCGGTCCCCTCTCTCAAAGAAGGCCCTGAATGAGATGGCAGGGAAGTTTTACAGTTCCCCAGATTCTTGACTCTTCAATGCTAGTTGGCAGTTGGCACCATGCTGGGTTCCAGTTCCGTTGTTGATTGCCCAGGAGTCCTGCCTGACCCCAAGGAAGGTCAAGCATAAGCAACATTTGGCGGACTGCACCCTGTGTTTTCCGCCAACTCTCACATCATGTTGATTAAACCAGTGACAAACTACAACACAGCCTCCCTTTTGTAGAAATAGAAAAGGTAGGAGAGAGAACAGCAGGAGAGCTTTCGCTGACACCGGACATGTGTCCTTTGTCGCTTGCCATTGAATTTGCAGTGCCCTTTATAGCCATCAGCAACATCAAAGCCTTGGAACGGGTTCATGTCAGTCTTATATACCCTGGCCATTTATAAAACGTTGAGCACTGAACAGAGCAAGGAGTTCTCGAAGATGCTGCATCTCTGAATCCAAAGGAACAAAACACCCCAGGAGTTCTTAAACCTTGCTCAGCTGTCCGATCTGTATCCGTACGAGGATCGCACCATAAGCGACTTCCTTAGCACTTGGGCTTAATAAAATAAAATAAAAAGAAAAGACTAGAGTATGCTTTGGAAATATAGCCTGCCCTCTGTAAACCTTTAGCTAAGACATTTTCTTACGTATTATGGCTTGAGATGATGGCGAACGAATTAAAAGGGAAGTGAGCAAAAGAGACTAAATGTTGTGTGTATTTGTATTATAACGACATCTTGCATCATCAATGGGACTTCTTGATTCACGGCTCATACTCATAGCCCCTAGGCTGGGATATGCCCGTGGCTGTCATATGTCTGTGTGGGTTACCTCCTGGAGCGGCTTTCCCTATGAACTACAGATGGCTGCTATTTTCTTCTCCCCATCCCTGATAAATTTCTGACCCTAACGTTTTGCCTTTCGGAGGAGGCCCTGTCAAAATGTTATTAGGGTGTGAGTTGCTAGATTGGCTGTTTTTCAGGCTTCCACCCAGGGGCAGCCTAAAGGGTAGGCATGCTTGGGCATCCGGCAAGGGCCCATGCCCCAGCAGGGCCCAAGCCCCTGATGAGAGCCTCCCTGGACTTGCTCCTCCACTTCACTATTTCAACCTGCTTGCTTGCCTGCAATTTATTGTGGCCCAGACAAACATGATGGTGGGACGGAGGAGGAGCAGATGTCCCTGCTAATTTGTTCACTGTCCCTTTGCTTGTCAAGTAAGCAAGTGGCATTCATGTCGCAAAAGAAGGGGAGGAGGAAGAGCAGCCCTTGGCAATGGCAGTGAGAAGGTGGACTCACTGAGGGAGTTCACTGGAGGTGTCTTGCCCAAGAGCCCTGCAATGCCTGGATGTAGGACCTGCTGAACATTTGAGGGGACCTCCAACCATACGCCTTTGATGGGACCCTTGCATCGGTAGAACCCAAGAAGGCCTGGAGCTGGCATCTTTCCATCTTCCTGCCCCTGTTACCCCAGGCCCACAGAAGTCAGGAGAGGGAAGCGTGCCGCCTCTAATGGGCCTGAACATAAATGCACATTCATGAACATGAAGGCACCAGTCAGCGCATAGCCTGCCACTTCACATGCTGGTGAGACACATTTTGAACTGCTGATGGTAACAGCTTGTAGGGCAATTCTGTTTTTCTGGCATATCTTGAATCAAAAGAACAAACAGCCTCTTGGCTTTCAAATGAGTGGGGGGGGGAGAGGGAGGGAGGGAGAGCGGCCTATCGCGTGGGAACTGAGCACAGCAGACAGAAGGCAAAGGAAAGCCACCAGCATGGAGGAAGTGGGCTGGGTCTCAGGCAGTGCTCTCCTTGCAATGAAAATAGGGCCGTTTCAAGCATGCCTTTATTTTCAACTGTGAACTGCTGGAGGCTAGGGACATCCCCAAAGTGCAGTACATATTCATATAGTATTCAACCTTACAGTGGTGTAGTTAGGTAATTTTACCCTTGGTGGCCTTTTGGTTCCTCTTAGGTCTTTGGGATGTTCACTTACTTCAAAATGTGGTAAACCAACCCTACGGCATTTTGGGGGAACCTCTTCCTCATTCTCCTGAGTGGGCTCCTGGCCCTCTGCCCTGAAGTCCTGCCCTAACATCACCATCACCTGATGAAGAGCTCAACATTACTGAATACAAAAAGCCATAACTCTGTCCTACTTAAAGAGAGGAAATGGGAGCTTCCCTCCCAGGACTAGTAGCAGATGGAGGGAGGATAGGGGGAAAGATAACTCTCTACCCACACCCCAAAGGCCTAATGATGCTCATATCCCCTGCTCCATAGGAGAGATTTATCTGTACTAATAAAAGAAGATGTCTGTCAGTCTGTCTGTCTGTCAGTCTGTCAGTCTGTCCACCACAGTGCTAAAAGCGTGAAACCTAGACACCCGAGACTATATACTATATACATATATACCAATGGGACCCTGAGATGTCTACTATTTTGTTTCTAAAACACATTAAGTAACTTTGATCAATTTAAATGTATCAGTGTAGTTGAAGCTTGTAGTAATCTCTTCAGCCACTAGGTGGAGGACTTTCCTAACCAGTACATAGCTTTGCAGTCCACCCAGTTTGAAGCAAGGGGAGATTAGTAGGCCAAGGGGTGGAGTTATGCACTTGATGCCTCCCCTCTGCAGGGCTCCCTCATGGGAATAGATTGGGCAGACCCCTCCCACAGAGGGCTGTAGAGAAACATCGTGGCAAGAGCCATCCCTAGGGATGCCAGCAGGCATGGCTTCACTCAGACAGGATCGGCATAACGTATCCAACTTGGCTGTGTATGTTTGCTTGAAGGCTTTGCCGTATCAAACGAAGGGCTGTTTCAACCCATGCAAAGAAAACATGCCTGTTAATTGCTTCTTTTGGCCCAAATTATCATGGTCAACAGGAAACTATCACCAATGGCACTAGAAGAAGAAAATATCTCAATGGGACTAAAGCAGCTTCAGGGGGTTGGCGGCATCTCCTTGCCATGTTTATTCCAACAGCCTCCATCTGATGGGTTCAGACTGTACTATAATGCTTCTTTTCTTAGATATCATCTTTCATGTGGTGTGTGTGTGTGTGTCTTGCTTCTTCTTCCAGAAAGAAGCAATATGTTGAAAGGAACATTTAGTTCTCATGTAAGTTAATTCTGCTTGGTACAGGCAGTTATAATCGGCAGATATTGTATCAGCCAAATACCACTGCTCATATAATTTCATAACCAGACTTAATTAAAAGAGCAGTTTAGGTACCCTGGCAATCAGCCCTAGATAGCTTGAAGGCTTGTTTTGTTGCATCAACTTCAGAAAGGCTTTTCACGTTAAGCCCTGAAAGTTTCGACCACATCTAGTCTTACCCTGCAAGAAGAGGCTGGGTGTAGCAAATCCCTAAACAGCTGGATCTTCCATGCCTCAAAGTCTGCTTTATTGGCTGCATTTGGTCACAGCCTCAAATATATCTCTGCACTGGAGAATCCATCCACAGTTGTAGTTGTGTATATTTGATTGGAGAACTCCATTGCAAAATTTGGAGAAGTGTGAATTTTATTTTTCATTTTTCCATGTAGCAGCCCTAAAGAGGAATATTAGGACAGTTCACATTAAAATGTGAACCAAATGAATTCCTCTCCATCCCTATTTGCACTCATCTCTCCTTTACCGCTCTTGAATGATCATTTTGCCTGTGATCAACTGAATGCAATCAATGCAGAGGCTCTAGTAATTATGAACCAGCATAAATCCTGTATTTGAAACAATGAGGATTGGTTTCGTGGTGGGATTAGCTGAACTTTGAAGCAAGGCATAGACATCGGGAGATAGATCTGAGGAGGGGACGGCAGACTGAGTGAAATGTCCTTGGTGAAAGAAAAAAACCTCCTCTTGCATTTCTGAACAGGATTGTTATCCTGTGACTAATGTGGCAAACTCCTGTGTTTTGTGCTGAGCAGCTGAACCTTGCCAAGTTGTAAAATGCACAGAAATATAGCTTCAGATCGAACCACCTCATTTAAGGCTAGGAGAAGGAAGAACAAAAGACAAATCAGCTTTAAATTGTTTCCCAGAGGAAAGAAAGTCATCTGCAGAGCTTGCTATTAACCATACCTGCCTTGAATCACTGAAGTTTTACAGCAGCATCACACTTTCCCCACTCTTCAATGATGCCTAGTTTATCCTGAACCTTAACACATTATAGGACTTCGTAAGAGGTTTCTAAAATAATAATAATAATAATAATAATAATAATAATAATAATAATAATATCTCTGGCATCACATTTTCCTGTTGGCTGCTGAAATCTAAACTTGGTAAAAAGGAAAAAATAATAATCTCCACTTTCAGGGGAGGGAGTGGATTAAGTCAGACCAGATGCCACACTGCCATTGTTTGGCTAGAGTACTCTGGGAACTGGTGTTTCAAATGAATGCAGGGTACTTTCTGTTAAACCACAGCTGCTCCCCTTGCACTTTGTGGGCACATGCTATCCCAGACTCCTTTGCATTTTGTAAATAATGGTGCTTTCTTGTCCCAGGTGAAGTTCATAGAAAGGGTTGGAAGAGCAGAGCAGGAGTTCAGGACCATGGACAGTTCCCAGTGGAGCCTGGCAAAGTTCCAAACAGGATATGATTGAGGACACAAACACAGCCAGTTCAGAAGATGTTGGCCCTGCAAAGTTCTGGATTTCACTGATGGTTGATAAAGTTGGTTGACCAGTCTGGCTGGCGATGGTTAGTTCTACCTCTAAAGGGGGACTTATCTAATTTTCAGCTGTTCCAGCAGCATTGTTGGGGGTTCGGGTTGGGTATGTTGTGGGTTGAAAAATGGCATCCTCAGAGTTTGAGAAAGAGTTCCTCAGGCCAGGAGCATGGTGACAGGACTTGATCCTGGGGTTCTTCTTGCAGAGGGTTTCTGGTGGAGGGAAGACTTCTGGGGTTCCAACTTTGAGGAATTCTCCCTCCTCCCTTGTCAGATTCTCCACCCTAATTTCTGGATGGTAGAGAGTAATTTAACCTAAAATAACCACTGGTAAAAATTAGAACTCTGCAGCCACCCAGACCTGTCCAGCAGTAAGTGCTAAATTTAAGCAGTGCGGATGTACTGAGTGTTTGCTCATCTGTTGAGGGGTAAACAAAAACAAAAGCCCTCTCCTGACACTAGGGGGGCATGACCCATCTCTTGCAAAACTCCTAGAAAAGTGGGTCAGGAGAAAATTCAAATATATAGTTTTGCCATTGAAGCCTCTGGAGATGGAAAGAGGAAGGTCAAAATGTAATCTCTTAAATTCCCAATTTGAAAAGTTGTCTGAAATCCTAGATAATGGGATCAATTGAGCTTTGACTTTTATCTTCAGCTTTTTTTTTTTTTTTTGGTATTTCCCTGATGGCAAATTCTTTGCCTTTGTTCTAAATTAGGGTTCAGTTTCTTATAGCCTGGCAGAGGATGAACGATGAAATGATCTTGTAGGAATGCCCACTGCCTGCTCCATTCAGTGTTTTGTGTTTGTTTGTAATGTAATGTAATATATGGTGTAACCTTGATAATGCTGTTACTTCTTTCTAATACACACATCAAAGAACATGCTATGTGCAACTCCTTAAAGGACTGCTGTATAGTTTTACTGGAATATCTGTGTGCACACAAAATAATACTGTGAATTAATCCCTGGAATGCATGGCACTTCCTTATACTGTGGGGTCTATGTTACACAGGCTGGTGGAACCCACATAGAGCCAGTTCTCCCATTAGGCAGAGTGAGGAGGTGGCCATCTCTAGCAGCTGATTTGAAGCATTATAAAAGAGCTGCAAAGGCAGGAGGAATTTGGAGGAAATGTTTAATATTGACTTTAAGCCATCGCTGGCTGTAGGACCTCAAGTTGTTTTATTGTGGCTGAATGACCACTAAGTTTTCCATCAGGATTAAGTGATATGCTGTTATTATGATAACACCAAGTCAGTTTTTCAGAAGATTGGAAGATTAAAATTGCTATAATCTCACTGAAAAGTAGGACGCTATTCTTTGCTTCCCATTAGGAGAGAAACAGTACACACACATACACACACACACAACGGGTTTTTCACCTAGAAAATAAGGAGAGTTCTGCTCAAGTGCTCCTGATATAAAGCTCTCTTCTGAATTGCATATGCTCAGAAACTCATGTGCCGGATCAGCAAACAAGGGTAGAAAAACCAGCTTCAGTTCAATTCCTTCCATTCTGTTTGTGAAGAACTTTATTCTATGGATGCAGCAAGATCTCAGACCAGGTTCATTAGAACCAACTGGTGCCAGGCATGGAGTGTAGATTTGTTCAGTTCACTTTTAGATGCAAACATACCCCATTTCACACTTCTGAATCAATGCACAAAACAAACTGCAATCATACTTTGAAATTTGTGCTTTTTCAAATTTTGCTATGGATTTTCAACTCAGAAATGTTTATAAAACATGTGCATTTGTTTTCAGTTCCCCTACAGATTTTCTTTGCTGCAGCAAAAAGAAGCTGGGGGTGGTGGTGGGGGGCTATTGTCACTGTTGAAAAAAAAATGGGAGACAGGTATCCTTGCAGATCTACTCCAAAATAGCCAGACAAGAGATCTCATGGGAAATCCAGCCTGTCCCTGCAATTCATATAGCACTAGCTAAATCAGTCTCTGCCAACCTTAATCCCCATCCCATTTCTGCAAGTTGGGGTGATAACATTGATCCATGATACTGGTTTGTTGTAAGGAGCTCTGGGGAAATGTATGCAAACAGTTCTTGATCACTCAAGCACTATATGCATGTTATTTAGCATTATTATTTATGACTGCTATTCATATAAGGTTAAATGTTCCAAAGGGAGGAAAGGCCTCCTGTAAACACACCTTCTGAGCTTGGTTGATTTCCTTGAGCCATGAATTCCATAGAAAAGGTGACACCAATGATAAGGCCCCATTCACATAAACTCAAAAGACTGCCATTCTGCTTCCCTTGATTTTTGCAGGGACAAACATGTTACGTTTAATTCAATTGGAATGAATTGGAATTCAGATTTGGAATGAAATGAAATGTGAAAGACATTTTCCCTATTTCTATCCACTGAGAATGATGATTGGGTAGTTTCATCCAATCACCAGGCAGGCCCATACTTAATGCAAAAGCAGAAAACAGTTCAGTTTCTTAGGCAAAATGGAGAAATCATGTGATCCCTATATTTAAAAGCAGTTCTTTCATCTTGATTTTTCAGAAAAAGATAGGAGGTTTAAGAGTCCTGCATACCTCCAACTGTTCCTACAGCTGTTAGAATATTCTAACCCATACTAGGTATTCCTCATTGGTAGTTATACCCATATAACGACCCCCCTGATGATCATAAATAACGGAGGGAGGGAGGCGGAAGGACAATCTGCTTTTGGTGTTCCTCCAAGGAAGAAATGTTTGTTTCCAGTTGGCAACGTGATCCGACCATCAGTATTCTTTAGTGAGGTTCTTGACAAGTGGGACAGCTTTGGCCCGGCCATTGCAGGCTATAGACGGCGCTAACTCAGAAAAGAGAGGTTCCTGCATCTCAATTAGATATTGGATATGAGTGATGCAACAAAGTGGTGCCCTTGGAAGAAACCTATTAAACAGATGAATCGGGAGGATGGATAGAAATCTGCATTTACACTAGGAAAGGACAAATGCCAATTTCACTTCCTCTCATTTTTCCAATCTCATATTCATCAGATCGTCTTGATTTGAGACTTTCTCCGGACTTAAGTTCATAGTCCATCTTGAATTTTTTTTTTAAAAAAAGTTTCCATTAAAATCCATAATCATTTTTGTGTACATTTCTCTCAATGTTTTCAGTCTTGTGTACATTTTTGCCTTATAACCAGATTTTTCACAAGCAGTTTTCTAAATAGAATGCATCTTGGAAAATGATTTTCTGAACACATTTCTTGATTAGAGAACTCCGTTGCAAAATTCAGAGGAATGCAAATGTCAAAGGATGACTTTTCACTGGATGCAGTGGTTCGAAAGTGCAAAATCTGTAAAGTTGGCATTAAAATACAAACTGAAAAAAATTCTCCCCCCAACCCTAATTTAAACACACTACATGGGGGAGGGGGAAGCAAAGGGGTTTTTCTTCCAAGTTGGCTTTCAGGTTGAAAAGGAATTCCTCGAGGCCTTAGCAAGGTTCTGGATCCAGGCACCCAGGTTCCCAGGGACTTGGATGTCAGTAGAGGTGTGCAGATAAGTTTGTTTCTGGTTTGGGTCACTTTTTTATGGGTTTCTGCATTAATCCATGATTGCTGGTTTTGTATTGTTTATAAAAATTCACAGTGTAGCCCCAGGACATTGTGGGAAACTTGCAAAGTGGCATTGAGTGGAGCCACTGCCTGCTTCCAAATACACCTTCTGAGTTTCCACTGATGTAAAGGGTAGGGATGTGCACTGGATCGGATTCGATCCACGATCCGAATCCGATCCAGGGGGAAATCGGATAAATTATCCGATTTCCGTTCTCACCGCTGGATCGGCCAATCCAATCCGATCTGATCCGGAAAGGTTCCGATCCAGATTGGATGGATCAGCGGATCGGCGGGCACCCGCTGGCGCCCGTCGCCGCTTCCATTGGCGGGCACCAGCGGGCGCCTGCCGATGGAAGCAGACAGCGGGGGGGGGGGGCTTCCCTAGCGGGGCTGTCCGCTTCCATCAGTGGGCGCCGGCGGGCGTCCGCCGATGGAAGCAGACAACGCGGGCAGGGGGCGATGGACGGGAGCAGACAGCCAGGAAAGGTAAGCAGGGGGCAGGAAGGAGGGGGGGCGCGTGGCGTGCTTACCTTTCCTGGCCGTCTGCTCCCATCCGCTGCTGGCCACTACATCACCTGGCACACTACTCAGGAGCAGGCCGCGAAGCCCGCTCGCAGTAGCGGCCAGCGGCGGATGGGAGCAGATGGCTAGGAAAGGTAAGCAGGGGGCAGGGAGCAGGGGGCAGGGGGCAGGGAGCAGGGGGCAGGGGGTTTACCCCCCCCGGGGCTGTCCATTTATATCCGCTGGTGCCCGCGGGCACCAGAGGATGGAAGCGGACAGCCCCAGGGAGGTAAGGAGCGTGGGGAAGGGGGCTTACCTGCTGGGGCCGTCCACAGCGGACAGCCCCAAGGGAGGAGGGTGTTAGGACCCCCCTCACCCACCCGCCGCCATTTTTTCCTCATAGAGTTGCATTGGGGGAAAGCTTTCTTTCCACCAATGCAAGTCTATGGGGGGGGGGGGGAAATGGCGTCCGATCCAAAAATCGGAAGTTCCGATTTATGGATCAGGATCGGACCCGATCCGGTCCGGGGACCTCCAATTTTGTCCGATCCGATCCGTGACAAAATTGGAGGTCCCGATCCGGGTCCCGATCTGATCTGGGGGGTCTGTGCACACCCCTAGTAAAGGGCCCATCGGAGGCACATGGCTGGAGTTTTCCTCAAACGTTCAGCAGGTGCTACATGCCTTGCAGGCTCCAGGTGGTGGAGGGCTCCCTTCCTCCATGAATCTACCTTCTTCTTGCCACCATTGCTGCTCTTGTCTATTATCCTCTTCCTCATCATTGCTACCATTGGCTTGCTTCGCAGGCAGAGATCTAGGGGGCAAGGAGGCCATGGCATCTCCGGCTTCTCCTCCACATCACCTCTGTTGTCTGGGCCACAGTGAGAGGCAAGTGAACAAGAAGTTGCAATGATGAAGGGGAGGAGGAGAAGGAGGAACTCCATTGGCTCTTGTAAGTGAGCCCCTGCAGGTTGTGCCCAGCTATGCCAACCCTTGATTTTTATTTCTTTAACTTAGTTATTGCATTTATATCCCACTTTTTTCCTCCAAGGAACCCAAGGTGGGGTACATACTCCTCCTCCTCCTCTCCATTTTATCCTCACCACAACAAGCCTGTGCGGTAGGGTGGGCTGAGAGTCTGCGACTGGCCCAAAGTCACTCAATGGGTTTCCATGGCCGAGTGGGGACTCGAACCCAGATCTCCTGACTCCCAGTCCCACACTTTAGCCACTACACCACGCTGGCCATGACTAGATGCCACTTTCATTTGGTGGCAGGATGCTTGAAAGCATATTAGCCATCGTCTGGGGCATGCATGCACCCATCACTTCCAATTCCTCTTTGAATTGCAATTTCTTTCTTTCTTTTTGTGTATTTATTACATTTATATCCTACCTTTCTTCCATTATGGAATGTGCTTCCCATGTGGTCTCCTCCTCCAAGCACTGACCAGACCCAGACCTGCTTACCTTCAGCGAGGTGGCTGCCTCTTGTGTCTTCAGATCATGCTCCAGGGCCAATGTAACACTATTGAAGATGATCCATACCGACAGAGTTGAGGCCAGAAAAACAATTAGCTATTCACCTCCACGCACAAGAAAAAATTGTTTCTCATAATTAAATACATCCAGCTTTGTCTGTCAAGAGCAACGGAAATGCCAATGAATCCGGTTAGAGCTCTTCAAAGAAAATTTATTCTGCTCCCATGAATTTAAACGACCAGAATGATTCATGTCTTCTCTCTTAATATCAGATGAAATATTCAATGGGGATTATTATTATTTTTCCAGTGGGCTCCTGCTGCAGTTAACCAAATGAGCGAGAAAACTTTACGCCATGGTATTGAAAAGCAAGAGGATTTCAGGCAAAATGGTCGTGACCTTTCTATATCCTCAAGGGCGTTTGTAGAACATACTGTTGGGGGAAAAAATCAAAGCAAACAAACAAAATATAAGAAAACCAAAGCTCAAGGGTTTACATTTGGCCAGGAGAGAGATGCTGGATCATAACTTGGTGCAGTATTTTTTCTCCGCTGGAAATTAGTATGGGTGTCATGGATGGGAGGGATAGATAGATAGATAGATAGATAGATGATAGATAGATAGATAGATAGATAGATAGATAGATAGATAGATAGATAGATAGATAGATGATAGACAGACAGACAGACAGACAGACAGATAGACAGATAGAACACCTAGGAAGCTGTGTAAACCAGGCTCCCATAATCTGAGGCCTGCAGATATGTTAGAATGTGTCTCCCAGAATTCCCTGCCAGCATGGCCACTGGTCAATGGTCTTCGTGGAAGACTGGTCTAGACTGACACTTGGCAGGACCGAACCGCAAAGGGATATTATGTTGTTCCTATCATCATCATCATCATCATCATCATCATCATCATCATCAGTTGTATCCCACTCTTTCTCCAATAATTTCAAAGCAGGCCAATTCTGGTGGGGCTGTGAATCCATTCTGGGTTTCAATCAGAACCAGCCAGAACTCTAAAGGAGCTACCCAAGGTGCTGAACCCTATTCCCCCCCCCCCCCCCGGATGGGTTCAGCACCTTAGATGACTCCTTTAGAGTTCTGGCTGGTTCTGTTTGAAATCTCACCCAAATTGAAGCCACCAGCTTCCACTTGAGTGTGGTAAATAAATGTGGGTTACCCTGCTTTATATTCACAACAACCCTGTGAGGTAGGTGAGGATGAGCAAGACTGATCGCCCAAGGTCACACCATGAATCTGGATGAAAGATGGGGATGAAGGAACAGCCTATTAATTGCCCCTTGAATAGCCTTTCTCACAGCAGCATCTACTCAGAAGTCAACCCTCTTACTTTCAGTGGGATTGTAGCCTAAATTGTCCAACACCATTTTGTGCTCCCTCTGCATGAGAGGGGAGGGTTCCCCCTTTTCATTTTTATCACAAAATATTCCTATTCCTATTTTGTGATTTAAAAATTAAAAGATTAAAAACAGATCCTAATGGAGGAAGCTAGTAATTAAAGTGTCGGCCTGCCACGAAAACAGAGGGTGATATCAGGGCAATTTAGAGAGGCTATTCAAAGAACAATTAATAGGATCCTCTCGGCACTTAATCAGCCAGCCGTGCTCATGAGAAGGCAATACAATGAATGTAACCTACAACCAGGAAGTGTTAAATTAAAAGCCAAAGTGCCCTTAAATGCCTCAATAGCACTGTGCCTTCCACTCTAAACACTGGTGCTGTAGTTGTATTTTACTATCCACCCACCCGACCTCCAAAGACTTCACAAATCAAGTCTGAATAAGCAAGAGGCGGCAACAGAGACATGACAGAGGTGTACAAAGTTATGCCTGGTGTGGAGAAGGTGGATAGGGAGACATTTTTCTCATAATACTAAAACCTAGGGTCATCCCATGAAGCTAATTGGTGGGAGATTCAGGACAGATAAAAGGAAGGACTTCTTTACACAGCGCAGAGTCAAACTATGGAATGCACTACCACAAGATGCAACGATGGCCATGAATTTGAATAGCTTTTAAAAAAGGAAATTCACTACCCCTAGATGTAGTGATGGCCACTAATTTGGATAGCTTTTAAAGGGAGTTGGATAAATTCCTGGAGGAGACGGCTATCCATGGCTACTAGTCCTGATGGGTATGTGCTACCTCCAGTAGCAGAGTAGGTAAGCCTATGTACACCATTTGCTGGGGAGCATGGGAGGGCCATTGGATCCATGCCCTTCTTGTGAGTTCCTGGCCGACAGGTGGTTGGCCACTGTGTGATCCAGCAGGGCTCTTCTGGTGTTCTTGTGTTCACACTCCCCATTTAAAGGAGGTGGGAGACTGATTTGGATCCATTCCTGGAGATCCTCGGCACTGCCCTTGTGAAAATCAAGAGTATTCAGCATCTTCCTTCAAGACTGAGAGCTTCTGCAGTCTAATCTTCAGGGTTATGGCAGCTGAGCTAGTTCATGTGATAAACCAGAGTCTCCTTGGCCTTATCAGTCCATGTATTAAAGAGCCAGATAACTCCATTGTACCTTCCTCTTGTGGGGTATTTGTATTTCGTCCTGGTATGGCTGATTAAACTCAAAATGCAAAGGCTGCAGGGGAAAAGAAGCAAGAGGGAAAACTCTCATCATCAGCATGTTTCTATTAAAAAGTTGAATACTTTCCATACCCACTGAGCTGCAACTGCCTGCTACCATTGCAAGACCTTCCCCATATGTTAAAAGTGTTCAGCATCTGTTTAATGATCCAGTTACCTGAGAACTGGACATTTCAATACAACTGGTTGGATGCAGACTTAGGGCACAATCCTATGCACATTTAGACAGGAAGAAAGTCCTGCAACTCCTAGCATGCCCCAACCAGCATGGCTAAACCACTTCTTGATGTTACGTCTCAAAGGGACCACAGTCGTAATTGGGTCATTCAGTTGGGCTGCATTTCCTTTCAGTGAGGTATATGCAGCTATCATTGGAAGGCATCCCCACCCAGAAGTCCATACTGCTTGTCCTCCATTGTCTTGGAGCTATGGATTGATTGATTGATTGATTGATTGATTGATTGATTGATTCACCTACTGAGCCCGTCCAATTCACATTCAAAATCCCAAGCTCACACTTTCCCCAGGAATCTCTTTTAGACTCATCTTAAAGCTTTCTGGTTAAAATTTCCACTCATTACCCTAGTTGTAGGGGTGTGGAGAAAAAGCAGCGACTTTTAATTAAACCTGGCAATTTGCTACTTGCTTGCTTGCAACTAAACTTTCCAGGAACTTCAATGAGATGCCCTCCAGAAAGGAAATAATTACTTGGGAAAAGGCTTTCAGCTTTAAATGAACATGTCCTGCTGTATCCATATCGGTCCCTGAAATATTTTAGGTTTAGGCAACAATGTTTTTGACAGAGTGTTGTAGAAAACACACCTTTTCTTGCTTCTCCTTTATCAGTTCCTCTATCAGATATAGGGACATAGATTGTCTAAAATTTCTAAGAACCCCTATTACTGTTATTTCAAAAACACCAGAAGGAGTGCGCGTGGGGGCTGAGATACAAATAAAAAACTCTAATCTCACCTCTGCCTTGAACTCACTAGGTTAAACATCCTTCCACCAGCTGTTTTGGATGGTCACTTTAGGGACGTGCTGATGGTAATGCTCTCCATGTGGTACTTCGGTGGTTGAATCAGAAGTGTGTGCATTCTTACACCACACATTGTCCAAGGATCTACAGCAGTTATTTCTATTGAGTTGGATCCAGATTTAGTCATACTTGGAGTAGACCCATTAAGTCTAATATGATTTATTTATTTATTTATTTATTTATTACATTTGTATACCACCCCATAGCCGAAGCTCTCTGGGCGGTTTACATAGGATTAAAAACAATTAAAAACAATATACAAAAATTAAAACAGCAAAAACATACAACATACACACAATCTGTACATTTAACTTACTCATGACTAATTTAAGTGTCATTGATTTTGATGGGCCTACTCCAAGGGTAACTAAATCTGAATCCAACCCATTCTCAGTTAACTCCTTATCGGGGTCAGTTTTTCAGATTGTTGGATGATACAGATAACCAGTTGACAGGAAGAAAATCTCTAAACACCTACAGGATTCTTAGCAGCCACTTGGACTGAATAGAGATCAATAGCTCTGGGTTAAAGTATCTCTGGGAGGAAAAAAAAGGCAAAGACACCTCTGTCTGCCTAGACTTTATGAGATCACTGCCACCATTGGCTCTGGTTTCAGTGGAGTCGTGATTCCAGTCTGGATATCAATCAGAACCAGCCGGAATGCTAAAAGAGCTATCCAAGATGCTGAGCCCTGTCCCCAAAGTGGATTCAGCACCTTGGATAGCTCCTTTAGAATTAGGGCTGTTTCTGCCTGAAACATGGAATGGACTCACAGCCCCACTGAAATCAGAGACATCAGCCTCTATTGAGTACCAGTCCGAGTACCAAGTGTTGGGCTAGATGGGTACTGGACAACTTCCTTCTTTTTTCCTTCTTTCCATCTTGTTGTTTTCCAACTCCGTCACCCATCCACTATCTCTAGCAGTTTTCCCTCCTTTGCAATTTGGGATTACACTTGAAGACTGAACCACACACAGCCCAAAATACTTCCCTTGAGTTCTCCGGGACCCTTTTGCTGTTCTGCTCTTTCCCATTTTAATGAAGTTTGAAAAGCAATTACCACATCGAGCGGAGTGCTACCGAGCGAGCTTTGTGCCTGATGCTCCTACAGCATTTGATCAGTGCTTCCCGATCCTTTGCATAGCGTGGCAAAACAGATGGTGTTTGAAAAAAGCTCCCTGTAAGCTGAACGCCAAACGAGGGGATAGCAAAACGTACTCCTCTGGCTCACACGTTCTCCCTTGGGGCCAAACTGAAAGTATGCAGCTTTAACTAGGGTGTTGCACCTCTTTCGGCCTGGGGGCAGATTCCATTTGGGAGACAATCTGGGGGAGGCAACATTTCAGTGTTCAGCACAGCCGAAGGAAAAAGGGACAAGAGAAAGGGGGAAGGGAGTAGGTTCAGCAATACCAGGACATCATAGCTTAAAGCTCTTACTCTCTGTAACGAGGCCTTAGGGGAGGCATAAAAACCTTTTAGAATGTGGTGGAAAGCTGTGTGAAAGCAAGAATTCAAGAAGAGCCCTGCTGGATCAGCCCAAGGATCCATACAGTGGCCAACCAGCTGCCCACAGGAAACCCAAGAGCAGGACATAAGTGCAAGAGTACCCTCCTACCCAATGTTCCCCAGCAACTGGTGTAAATAGGCTTACCCTAAACCTAACCAAATCCTGGAGATGATCCTGGATGATTTGTAACTGTGACCATGCATGCCAGTCCCTGAATCTGCAGCCTGCCCAGGCCAGGCCTTTTCCCAGATGGTGGTCTCAGAAAGCATGTAAATCTCCAATGACTTCCATTAACCCTTTTAGGTCCTAGGACTGGTTATAGGATTCTCCTTTTCCAAGGAGGTCTCGCTGCAAAATTTCTGAAATCTCCACATTGCCATTGTTGCAACCTACAAACAGAGTGGCAAAGTTAGGGGAGGGGGAACTTGGCTTGGCACCGATCCAGATTTGCTTGACCTTGAGAGTCTGCAATGATGGTTGAAGAAAACAGACAGCAGGATTCGCAGTGGGGACACAAGAATGAAATCCCTTTACAAATTCTGCACACATGCAAGAGATTTTGCAAGAGCTAATTGCTGTCAGGGAAACAAAAAAGGAGACATGTCCAGGCCTCGGAATTACTCTGATGCATTCAAGGCAAAGTTGTTCCACTCCTTAAAAAGTGTGATGCAATCTATTACCACTCATTTTCACCTTTTTTGCCAAGAGAAATCTCATTTTCAAAATACCTTCTGTGTCTCAAGCAGCCACAAAGCACAGGTCCTCTAAGCCTGGAGTGCAACGTTCACTTGCGCTACATAGTCAAATATGCCAAAGAACAATGGGCTCCAGTTGCTTTAGTCCTTTCCCAGGAGAGGAAATGTTGGCAGCTGTTCTCGAGTGCTGAGCAAGGAGAACTCCGGGCCAAATGTAGAGATGTCAAGAAAAATCCGCAATGGATTGAAACTCTTTGCTCACTGTTTTTACGGTAAGTACAAGAAATACGCAAACTGTTCCGTACCAGGAAAACTACCATAAATTGTGACCAAAAAAACACACTGGCATATTTTTCTGAAGGGGGGAAAATGATCTGACTCCATCAATGATTGGACAAGAGATCAGATGATGCCTCACAATTTGCATAACACAAATGAACTGGATGAAACGCAATCCGTACATGCCTAGCCAAATGCCTGGGGACGTTTGGAGGTGAACGGACTGCCATGGCTCAAATTAGGTGTCATGCCCAGGCCTGTTCCCCTTGGTGTGAAGGAAGGAATTTCAGGCTATCAATCAGAATCAGATTCTGAAGCTGAAGAAACAGGGCTAGAAACATTCCACCTTACACAGGACTTGGGGGAGGTGATTCTCCCAGGCTCTTCACCTGCCAGAAATGAATCTTCACAAGACCTTATCAGTGAGAACAACATACAATCTGTGGGAACTCAAGAATCCTCTGAGGGGGAGGGGACTTCAGTGCTGACCGATCCTAGAGTACGCCATAGGTTCAAAGGAGCAGTGCTACAGGTAGGCGAAAGGCAGTCAGCTTGGCTAGCGTCTCGCCAAAGGCTTATTTAAAGCAATTGTCCTTGAAGTGAAAGGGACTCAGGGAAAAGACCACCACCTTTGTCGAAAGAACAATTGTCTCACTTAGTTTATCCAAGTGTTAGCCTAGAGGAAGGTGCAAGGAATTGTTTGTTTACGGAACAAAGCTTTGAGGATTACTTGGCAGACCTCTTTATTGTCTCACATTCCAGTGGGAGGGTTTGGAACCATGACACTAGGAGATCTTGGTTCTACATACTGCTGAGCTACGAAATTAGACATTGGGGCATCGGCCTATAGGCAGAGTGGATTCCTCAGAAACCTGGACCGACTCCACCCACCCAAGCTGACCATGCATCTTCTTGGACAGGAAGGAGTAAATGAGAGCTTCCTGTTCTGGCTAAGATTTCCTCACTTGTGCAAGGCAGGTGAGCATCCAAGATGAACACAAAAGAGAAATCTCAGGATGCTATAGAAAAGTTTATTGTCTGAAAGCCCAACGTGTTTCAGCCTCGTGTGTTTTTTTAAGGCCTTCTTCAAGGAGTCGTTATAATGTATGCAGAAATTGTTACAACAAATTGTCGTGTGATTTGAATTTTGCATAAAAATGTCACTGTAGCTCTTGCATTTCATGGTCTTTTTTGCCCCAGTGTTTGCAATTATTTCTATTCCACCCCCCCACCCCCCCGTAACTAGGGATATCCGTTCATCCATCTGATAGTGGCCGCTAGTCCATGGATGCTTCTCTGCCACAATTATTCTGCATTGTCTTTAAGATGCCTCTGTTGTTTCTTGTGGCAATGGTCTAATTCACCTAAACCTTTGGAATGCTTTCCACACATCTGAGCATCTCACAAGGACGGACCGTTTCGATTCCCACTCTACAAACTTCACCGTCTCTAATTAGTCTACTTTCGTGCCTGGTTCCCCCATCCTTGATATCATTAGGCATGCTGAAAAGTTGCATCTCTCCAATCAGTTTTAATGACACATCATAACCTTGCCATCCATCACCATGCATGGGGTACAGAGAAGAGGCTATAATACAACGAGAGCAATTTCATTGTTCATTACCATTATCGCGCTTGGCAGGCCTGGGGACAAAATTCCAGCGGCTTTGGCTTCTGAAAACATAACCTGAAAAGTAACCAGAGTGTTTCTTATTCTGCCACATATCGCCAATTAATTATTTTTAGGCTTTCATCTTGAGTCCAATCTCCTGCCCCTGAGCTTTTGGTTTCAGTGCTATGCGATTCATGAAATGGCAGAGTCCAGGTACTCGTTCCTCCTTCTCCTCTTTGCCTCTTGATTTCTAATTACAAGTTTTTGGTTAATGTTACTCCAACAACCTCATTTATATTTGAAAATCCGCAACAAACATCTCCCTCTCTTCAGACTTATGGATGGATTCAACTTGCTTTCTCCTCTATGCTTTCCACCCTTGGCTACCCACATAGTAATTGCTGTATTAAAAATTCATTCTTCTGCCTACAATGAGCCTTGAATTCCTCCATTTTGAGTGGCCGAGATGGAACAATGAAAAAGTAAGTGTGATCTTAAATGCCTTCAAGGGGGCCGGTGGCATGACCCACAAAACATTTAAGGCTTAAGAGGAAATGCTTTCATTTTAAAATGGCAAACAATACTAAGCAAGCATGCTTCAAATAGCCTCATCCTAGTGGGGGAAAAGCCACGTGCCTTCAGATGTCTTGATCTTTCTCAACTTTCCCCAAGGAGTGTGTGACGGCTGGTTGATCAATCCCTCTAACAGAAAACTCGGGTGATAAGTTAGGCCACTAAGAAAGAGGGCCACTGAGAAACAAGAGGCAGGTAGCAACATGCTCAGGAGAACCCTGAGGTCTGCAGAAATACACCTCACTCAAAAAAGAACAGCCCCCATGAGGACTGAGCAAGTTCAGTTACCATGGGAAAGAATTGGGGAGGAAAAAAATGTTTCTTTGTTCCATACAGGTGCCCTTTAGAGATGGCCACAGATTTGCATCGATGCACATCTCTGAACCACATTGCCATTCCATTTAGATCCCTTGCAACTTCATCTAATGTCCTGGCAGTTATCAGACTGGTTTAAAATATATAAAGGCACATGTGATTGTAGCCTTCTTTATTGGAGCAATGTCTCCAGCTCTTGGGAGCTATCCATGGCCCTGATGAACTCATTTGTAAT
This sequence comes from Anniella stebbinsi, assembly GCA_029215795.1. Classification (NCBI taxonomy): domain Eukaryota; kingdom Metazoa; phylum Chordata; class Lepidosauria; order Squamata; family Anniellidae; genus Anniella; species Anniella stebbinsi. Next base: position 7,358,641 of record JARDYH010000007.1, read on the forward strand.
TCTGCCTCCTGGTTGTCTTATCTACCTGCTACCTAGCCCTCTGACCTGCTGCTGTTGGCTCTGACAATGGGTTGCTCACTGTCTAAGACCCAGCCATATACCATAGGTTTCTGTATCAATGTAAAGTGCCAGGGACATAGAATTCTTCTATTCAAACTAGAGTTGTGTGCGAATGGCCTCTTGAAATTCTCCACCCTTTTTGAGGGCAGACAAATTGCAGGGGACAATACCACCTAATTTTTTCAGGGGGAGGAGAAATTGTCTCACAGTTTCTCACAGGTAGGGCTCACCATTGGCTGGGGTTGTAGCACAACTCCATTTGTTTCATAAGGGGGTTCATTTTGTGTGTGTACTGCAATAGCCTCGATTGCTTTGGAAGGCTGGCCCCCATTTTGTACCCATCATATTGTAGGTGTGAGGGGGCAGTTTTGTGTTCACAGGTGGAGCTAGTGATGAGCCAAAATCTGTTGTCCAATTTCCAGAAAGTTTTCTTCCCCAATGAAAGATGCTTCCATTGTTCAGCCTCATTCTCAGGGTGTTTTATACTATATGTCTGTGGTGTTTCTGAGCTTACCTCATCATCACTAGCCTCCCAGGCTGCCTGCTTCAATTGAAGTGTAGGAAAATGAAGAGACTACAGACTGCCAGAGAAATTATTATACAAGAAAAGACAGAACACTCCTGCAGCCATTTCCTAAGAAAGGTAAGCAAAAGTAACCCAAACCTAACCCATGAGAATGTTTCTGAAATTTCCTTCACGAGAGAATTTCTTTTCAAAAGCAATTTATTTTCTATCGAATTGGATGAGAATAGTCGGGGAGGGGGAATGTAGCAGGAAATATTAGCCAAGCACCAGTCCAAACAGATTGTCTGGGACTGTTCCTAAGAAAATCCATAGAATAAGCTCTCTGACAAGTTTCTCAGACAGACTAACCGTGTCTGAAGCTGAACCATGTCTGAAATTCAGTTCATTCACACACCCCCTTTGGCTCCCAAGATCATCTTGTCTGGATGGGCTAATGAACAGCAGTACAACTCTCAAGACATCATCCAGGTGCACAGCAGAGCAGCAAGCATCAGGACAAGAGTTCTCACAAGAATATGTCTTCTTAGACATGCTCTTAGATAAAACAGCAGTTCACTGCATGATGCTCACGCCAAAGTTTTTTTTTAAAAAGCTCCTGAAATCCTGGATCATATTCTTCTGTGGGAATGGTAAACGGCAACATAAAGTCCCTGCTTCAGTCTTGTCTGCATATAGTTGCAGCCTCACCCTTAGGACAGAAAGCGGAGATAGATTAGGAGTCAATGGCACCTATTTGAAAACAATGGCCAAAGTTCTGCTTCTCTCATTTAAGATGCAGGAATATAATTTTCCTTCTTTCGCTGCAAGTATCGAACAAATTGCCCAGCCTCGGACTGTACAGCACTTAATATAAACATCACAATGGAAATCAGAGTCAGAACAGGCAGTCCAGCAAATATTTAAGATAATTCTCTCTTCGTAGTCCCTCTTCAGTTTGTATGATCAGATGTTTTTTTATTCCCAGCATTCCTGACGATTAGCTATGCCGGCTGGGGATGATGGGACTTGGTAGTCCACAGCATCTGACGGGTAGCAGATCAGGCATTGCTAGTTTAAATGATAACTGTCTTTCTGCTTCTATGATCACAGGTGGAAATGATCTTCTTTTGCCAGTTCCTTAACTTTTAAATAAATAAATAAATAAATAAATTTGAATATGTGCCTTTTTCCTTCAGGGTGCCCTTGGGCATCCAGAGATGGCAAACTCCCAAGTGTCCATCTAAAGACAGCTGCAGCAGCAGCAGCTTATAGGAAGTTAACTGAAGTGATAAAGTCGAAAATGCATTGCTTAATGTCATGTCAGCCCAGGTTAATTCCAGCTGGGACAGGATTTTAAAAGCTCAGAAGCAGGGTAATATTTAGCAAATGCAGAGTCCTCCCCTACTCCTTTCTCTTCCCCCACCCCCACAACACTATCATGAATTACATCTACAGATATTATGCCTTCTGCAGAGATCTTAAATGAAGGCTAGCATCGAAATGAACGAATTTTCTGTGAATGTCAGCATTAGCTAGTGATCTCTGGTGTTTTTGCTCTTCTTCCCTTACCAGCTCCTGGTGGCTTTGATCATCCCCGTCCCCAATAATAATACTTAACTTCCACATAGTGCTTCCCTGTGTTGCAAGCACTTCACCCGCCTTATGTATCATTACAACAAACCTGATGCAAACTGGGAACATATATGGACAGAGCAATTCTAACAACATAAGTAGAGCCATGGTGAAGGCTTGATATTGGAAAAGTGGGGTACCTGTAAAATGAATTATTTCCCATGCATGCTTAGGCACATAATGTGCATTATAAGGATGGTGACAAAGGGACTCCATTCCATGATAGCTCTGTTGTGGGCTTCTAGAACAGAAAATGACTGCTATATTAGGCCAGTGTGCTATTTTAACACTCCTCCAAATTCAAGGAATACAGTTCAAATGAATTTGTTACAGTGAATCTGGAGCATTCACCAATCTGTATTGGATGCTTAACTTTGACCAGTTGTTTCTCCAGTTTCTTATTTCCTGCGTGCGATTTGGTGGAAACAATACATATAATAGGTTAAAGCGTGGAATAGATTTGCTGGAGCACAACAGCAGACCAAACAAGTAAAACTGTATTGAAGAGGTCAATAGAAGATGTGGCAAATTAAATTTTAAGCAGAAGGATGTAGAGGAGAAGAGACAAAGAAGGTCCATCAAAGGAGGATGGTTTGATGAGCCATGGGTGGGGAGTTAGCGGTCTCCAACATCTCTGCATTAACAGTGCTTTGGAGTTCTTCCTTTGCTTCGTTTGCCAACATTGTTGTGGAGTTAAAAACATTGCTGGCTTGAGTTGTATTAACCCTGAATTGTAGCAATAAAAACTTGGGGCTGTCTAAGGCACGTTATTGAAAGTGGTCTAGACACTCACTTGGTCATGCTGCGTATGGCATTTACATGAGATCACGACCGTACATCCATGCAATATGTTTTTTACCCTTCCCCAAATTGGGATTTGAACTCAGGTCTCCTCACCCAAACCCTCTCATTATATCGGCTCTCATATCTCTCAGAGCTCACTACTATATACATAACAATATCTAAACCTTTAATAGGGGAAAATGTTATTATTTATTTATTTATTTATTTATTACATTTGTATACCGCCCATAGCCGAAGCTCTCTGGGCAGTTTACATAGGATTAAAACAATTAAAAACAATATACAAAAATTAAAACAGCAAAAACATACACGCAATACACACATACATTTAAAAACGCTACAACAGCCCCAAAAGCTACAAAAACCAAAACAAACCCAGGCTCCTCAGATATTGCCAAATGCCTGAGAGAAGAGGAAAGTCTTGACCTGGCACCGAAAAGATAACAATGTTGGCGCCAGGCGGGCCTCATCAGGGAGATCCTTCCACAATTGGGGGGCCACCACAGAGATTGGAAATATGTCATTGAGTTGGTCTAAGAAAGATATTACGTACATTAATATGGTTTTTGAAATTATAACTAAAGTGTTGAAAGGAAGAGAAGGGAATGATGTTGAATTAAATGAAAACGCCAAAACAGAGGTGTGATAAACTGTTTTAAACAACTTTTTTATTGACTGATCTCTTCGTATTAAAATTAATAAAACATTTTTTTTAAAAAAACACACCCTTTACTGCAAGTTAACCACGTCTATTGTTTTTAATATCCAACCTTTGCCTAACCTTACTCAGATCATCTTTCCTGCACACTCTAGTATTTGTACAGATGGCTTCTCCTTTTGATTCCAGATTACTTGCACAGCATGAACAATTCTACTCCAGGCATCAAAATAAACAGCAGGATTATATTTTAAAACTTTCATGTCCTGTGTTTAAATAAGAAATGAATTGGTATTAAGGCATTCGTGGCAATGATTACGTTTTACTAACTGAACTTTAAAATCAGTTATCGCCCAGTTCGAGAAATTTTAGTGGATTCATCAAATTAGTTTCAGTCCCCTAATAGATTAATCTTCATAAAATTCTATACAGCTAGAGCAATGATTTGAAGAATCCTATGCACACTTCCTTGCCAGTAACAACGCTATCCCATACACATGTGCCCAACAGAACACTCCTTTGAGATCAATGGGGCTGATGCCAAGGGACGCAGGAATACAGATTTGCAACCTATGTCTCATCAAACCGAAGTGACACCGATTTCCAACTATATCTGAATTAAGGGTTGGGTGTAATCCCTAAAGAGGACTGATCTGGAAGGGCATCCTACAGAACATATTGGGTAGGCTGACCATATGAAAAGGAGGACAGGGCTCATGTAACTTTAACAGTTGTAGAGCAAAGGGAATTTCAGCCAGTGTATGCAATTAGTTCCTGGTGAAATTCCCTCTTCATCACAACTGTTAAAAGTTGTAGGGGCCCTGCCTTTTTTTGTAAATGATCACTCTATAGTGCCTGCAACTTTAACTGTTGCAATGAAGAGGGAATTTCACCAGGAACTAATTGCATACAAATGACACCAGCTGAAATCCCCTTTTCTCTACAACTGTTAAAGTTACATGAGCCCTGTCCTCTTTTTCATATGGTCAGCTTAATATTGGGGCTCAGTTCTGAGTAAAGGTGTGCAGCTTATCAAGGTCTTCAGTGCAAACAGGACTACATGTCCCAAAATGCTCGTGTCCCCTGAACTTTTAAACATAGAGATAGGAAAAAGTTAGAGTTACACAACATCACAGTGCTTATGTATATTTCGGATTTCAAATTGAACCATTTTGTCTTCCCAATTCAAAAAATAAGGGGGTGGGGGGGGGGTCACCATAGAAATGCAAAGTGTAGAGTGGTACCATTTTATGAGCATCAGGAATCACATTCAAGTGAGGCTTCCCAGACTATGTTTTCAAACTGTCTTTTCTTATATTCTGTCTCTCTTTTTTCTCCTCGGGAGAAGGGAAAGAGCGGACTACATTTCCCACAATGCTATCCTTCCCAGCCTTTCTGGGAATTCGACCAAACGGACGTTGGGGAAAAACTACATTTCCCATAAGGTATTGCGCTCTTCCTCCTTTCTATTAAAATATATTTTCATCGCGCTTTTCGACCTAAATGGGCTCCACGGAGCACCTTACAAAGCCAAATTAAGCGTATAAATATAAAGTAAAAATAAAAAGCCCTCATAGGCGGGGCGAACTACGCTTCCCACAATGCCTCGTCCTCTCGCGCGTGCGCACAAGAGCAAACACATCCCGCCCGTCCGCCTCTCGCGAGACTTAGAAGGTAGTTGCTCGAGCGGAGAGGCCCGGAAGCGCCTTGTAGTCGGGCCTGGCGAGAGGAGAGCGGGCGCCGCACCCGAAGAGGACCGCCATGGCTGAGACGGACCCCAAGACCGTGCAGGACCTGACGGCGGTGGTGAGGGCGGCCTCGGAGGCCGGAGAACGACCGCAGGGGATGACGGGATGGGGGCGTTGCTATGGAGACGGGCGGAGGCCACTCAGCGGGGACCCGGGTTGACATGGAGATTTGGGTGGGACGTTAGTAGGGGTTGCCGTGGAGACGAGGGAAGGGGCAGGTAGTGGGAGTGAGAGCTCCCGATTGCCATGGAGACAGAGGGAGGGGCGTAGAGAGGGGCTTGGTTGCTATGGAGACTCCTGAGTGTTGGGGGGGCGCTATCAGTATTGTGGGTTGGGGTTGTTGTTCCTCAGTGTGTGTCTTATTTCATTTAAATTATCTATCTATTCTATCTATCTCACACCACACTGTATATGGCAAGGATCTGAGGGTGGTATGCTTCATCTCCTCGTCTTATTTTTAATTTTTTTTTAAAAAAAAATTTTAACTGTTGTGATTTTTATGTTTTATATTGTTGTTGTTCCCTGCCTCGATCCGGAGGGAGAGGCGGGCTACAAATAATTATTATTATTATTATTATTATTATTCTCACAACGACCCTGTGCGGTAGGCCAGGCTGAGTGATGAATGCTCAGGTCCCAGGGTCAGCCGCTGGCACAAGGCCCTCTCGATCCTTCCAAAGGCAAGCAGCCAGGGAGGGACATCCCTGATGTGATGAAACTGAATGGTGGGAAATCCAGGACAAATGAAAAGAACATAAATAACATAAGAAGAGCCCTGCTGGATCAGACCGAACGTCCACCTAGTCCGGCGCTCTGTTCACACAGTGGCCAAACCAGCTGTCAACCAGGGACCCACAAACACGGTGCAACGGCACCCTCCCACCCCTGTTCCCCAGCATCTGGTGTATATAGACTTACTGCCTCTGATACTGGAGGTAGCACATAGCCATCAGGGTTAGTAGCCATTGACAGCCTTCTCTTCCAGGAATTTGTCCAACTCCCTTTTAAAGCCATACAAGGGAGTCCTTGGATGGCACTCATGACCATGGGATGTAGTGATGGCCACCAGTTTGGATGGCTTGGGACAGATTCCTGGAGGAGAAAGTGCTCTGGACCTGTTCAGAGAACACGTGTGCTGCTAACACCTTTGCAACAAATGGTTAGTGAGCGTTTTTAAACCATGGTTATGTAGCCACCATGGTTAGGAACTGTTCACATGTCACACTAAGCTTAACCATTGTGGCTTAGCGTGTTGTCTGAATACAGTCAATGGCTAGTAGTCCTGATGGCTCTATGCTACCTCCAGTATCAGAGGGTAGTCTGCCTCTGTGCACCAGATGCTGAGGAACATGGGCGGGGTGGTGGTGGTGCTGTTGCACTCATGCCCTGCTTGTGCGTTTCCCATTGGGGCATCTGCTTGGCCATGGTGTGAACACAGCGTGGGATTTAGGAATAATAATAATAATAATAATTTATTTCTTACCCGCCTCTCCGTCTGGATCGAGGCGGGGAACAACAACATGATAAAATACATAAAACTGATTAAAACATGACACGTATTATTAAAATTGCATAAAAAATCCTAAAACATCCTGAAAACATCCTTAAAACATTCTAAAATTCCACTGGATATGCCTGCCGGAAGAGAACAGTCTTTATAGCTTTCTTAAATTCTAAAAGACTGTTAAGTTGATGAGTCTCCTCCGGCAGGTCATTCCACAGTCTGGGAGCGGCAGAAGAAAAGGTCCTCTGGGTAACAGTTGTCAGCCTAGTCTTCCCAGAGGACCTGAATGTGCGGGGCGGATTGTATGGGAGAAGGCGATCCCGCAGGTAACCTGGACCCAAACCATGTAGGGCTTTAAAGGTAATAACCAACACTTTATACTTCGCCCGGAAACTAATTGGCAGCCAGTGGAGCGATTTTAAAGCTGCCGTAATATGGTCACCCCTAGATGTACCGGTGACCAACCTGGCTGCCATATTTTGAACTAGTTGAAGTTTCCGGACTAGGCACAGAGGTAGCCCTATGTACACCGCATTGCAGAAGTCGAGCTTCGAAGTTACCAGCGCGTGCACTACCATCTTTAGGTCTTTCAACTCTAGGAAGGGGCGCAGCTGGCGTATCAGCCGAAGCTGATAGTAGGCACTCCTGGCCGTCGCATCTATCTGAGCTGTCATTTGGAGCTCTTTTTAGGTTCTTACGTTAGCAGAATCCTCAAGGTGACACTGAACTATAATTCCAAGTATTCTTTAATGAAATGCCATAACCATAAAAGTGCTTTCAAACACATGGTTGGCTGCTGGATGGCTGATTGGCCACTGTGTATACAGAATGCTGAACTAGGTGGACCCTTGGTCTGATCCAGCACGGGCTTCTGATGTCATTATGACAGGAGACAGGCCTGCCGATGGATATTAGCCACAGGAACCCTGATGGAGCCTTTGAGTTTAGAGGTGGTGGAGCCCTCCTTGCCTGGTTCTGGGTGAAAGGAAGGTTATAACTAAGTAAATAAAGTCAGCCTTCACACCTCCTTCATGTGCTTCGAAGAGGCACCTGGGTGGCCCCTGCTGAGAACAGAACAATAAGCTAGAAGTATTTTTGGTCCTGGTCCTTCAAGTTGTGGCCTTGGTAGGAATTGAAAGGCAGCATATATATATATATATATATATATATATATATATATATATGCAATAAGTGAATAAGAAACAAGTGGACACACTTGGAAGGATTGTTTGTTCTCCATGTCCTGACCTGCTCCCTCTTTCACAGTTTCCGTAGGCGCTCTTAGAACGATTAGGTATGCTTATCTTTAAATTTGTCTTCATCGGGTGTGCTAGACAGTAACTTGGAAATTAAACAAGTTCTTTAATAATAAACAAGTTCTTTAATAATAAAGAACTTCTTTAATAATGAGCAAACAAGAGGAACCCTGGCCTGTTTTGTTTGATTGTTTTCTCTTTCACTGTGGATGTTCAGTTGCACTTAGTTGATACCTGTTCTAAAAAATCTGCACCCACCCCATCCTTGGTGCGCAGATACGGATTTGTATCCTGAGCCGTTGGGGTCACTTCCTAGCAAGATGAACCAAAATGTGCGCATATTTATTATTTTATTTGTGACATTGTATACTGCTGAATATAATAAAATCTCTCAGCAGTTTACGGTACTAAAATACAATGTTAAAAACACAATACGAAAACACAGCATTAAAAGCACTACCAGCTACAGTAAAAAAATAAAACCAATGAGCAGTAAAATGGTGGCATAATTAATTTACTTACAGCCTAGGGAAAGCCTGGGTGGAAAAGTGCGTTTTCAGGTGGCGTTCAAAAGATGTCACATTTTCTGCCTCCTGAACTACACAAGGGAGGGGTTTTCCAAATGACGGGGGGGGGGGGGGGGCTACAGAAGAAGAACTGCTATCTGGGCACTTCATGGTGACATTCCGTTCATTTGGGAATGACCAGCAAGGGCTCCTCTGGGTTGTATATACAAGGCAAGATGGTCTGCTAGGTATCCTGGTCCCGAGTCATTTAGGGCGTTATACGACAGTAACGTAACCTTGTATGTGGATCAGTAGATAATTGGCAGCCAGTGCAGTGGCGTGACTACTTTCTGCAATTTTATATTATATTTTATTGCAGCCTATTGCAACCAATTTGCTATTTGTTTGGCAATTGCCTCTGGTTGAGTAAAGATGATAGGTGTGCATACTAACCCCTTTGCACTTCTTTGAACATGTTATAACCCAAGTCTGTCTGGGGCCTTTATCAGAACCCCATCTTGTGCTTTTAAACAATGTGTTGGCAAATATTTCCTATGTGGGGCTCGGTAGCAAATACAATCCCTGCCTGGGCTTAAGACAGGCTACCCAAGAGGAGGGGGGGGGGGGAGAAATTTAATTCCAGCAGTCCCAAACTGATTCCTGTTTAAAACTTTTATTTTCTCATCAGGTGCAGACTTTGCTGCAACAAATGCAGGACAAGTTTCAAACCATGTCTGACCAGATAATTGGCAGGAATATCCTTTGGGTTTTCTTCGTTGTGCCGAACTGATGAAACCTTGAAATCCCGCTGAGGACTTCATCCCTACAGAGACCTCCTTCTGTGCATAGGCTTAAAATCTGCTAAGAAAAGCCTCAGTTTGTGGGCACATGGTGGCATTTTGGGTAGCCCTTTCCCTCTTTATGACTCCTCCCAGAGGTATGACAATACCATACTTAGAATATAAATAGGGAGGCGAATGTGGCTATTCTTGGCAAGGAAGGGCAAAGCAAGTTTCCTGCAGACGCGCCTCCTCTGGTGGATGGGTGGTATCAGGTTTGTCTCCTCCTTGCTATGGTGTTCTTCCTGGAAGGCAGGAAGTAGCCTTCGGTCCTATGGATGAAGCCAGTGTGTGCTGACTTACTTCTCTATAGTACCTCTTGGCGGAATGCTTCCAAATACCGGTTTTTGGAGAACAGAAGCAGGAGAAGACTCTTGCCCTCACTTCCTGCTTGTGGGCTTCCCAAAGGCACAGTGGGCTAGGCTAGAGGGCCTGTTGGCTTGATCCAGCAGGGCTGCTCTTATCTTTTTATAGCTCTTTTGGAAAGGTTGGGCATTTGTTCAATTTGTAGTTATTTTTGAATCTTACTATATTTAAACCTTCATGGGTTTTTTTTTCCTTTGCATTTTGAGCCTCAGCGAAAGGCCCAGTTTTACCTATTCAAAAAATTTTAGGGGCCTGACTTTCTGAGGGTCGGCTGGCGGCTCTGCAAAGTTGCATTTCTAGCAGTCTTGTTTTCTTTAACTTGGATTCACTTGATGACATGAGCTGTCGTATCGACGACTTGGAGAAGAACATTGCGGACCTCATGACGCAAGCAGGAGTGGAGGAGCTGGAAGGCGAAAACAAGGCAGCTGCTCCCAAGACTTCAAGTGAGGGTTACTTTGAAAAGGATTCAACATCTGCAGACCCAAAGCGGGCAGAATTGCAAGTTGGGAGCTGAGGCTGCACTTTTGGGCTATGGGAGGTTTCCTTGGGGCCCATAAGTAGATCATAGACCAACCCATGATAGGACACCACGGTTTCCCCATGCCTGCTATAAATGGAGAGAAGAAAGAACTTTTGAATGTAGGATATACTGAAAGGGTGGAATTTACTGGCATAAAAGTGATGGCTGCTAGCTTAGGTAACACTATAGGCCTATTGATAGAAGCAGCAGCCAGCAGGAGGTTGGATTAGATGACCTTTGAGGTCACAGACAGCTCTATGATTTCCCATGTGCCCTGATTCCCTATCTCCCCTCCACACATTCCATTGCCACTGGGCATGTTCAGTCCTCATTCAGTTCTTTTGGGTTTCCCTCTTCCCCTTTGGGCATTTTCCAAGGTTTTTCGTACTTTTCAATATCTCTGGCTGTTCCCAAATGTCCGGATACCTCTCTCTTGTTCTTGGATGCTGCCATTTTAGCCACTTAAGGATTCACACTTGGAGAACTGAGACTTTACATGCTGGAAATTCAACGCAAATATTAGGGATGTGTTTCTCACATATACCACCTTTTCTCCAAGCTGGCATGTCTAGTTTTCTCTTTATACTCACATTTGCTGGTCTTGTGACCATAATACATTTCTATTCTGTTTATTCTCACAGCACTCCTGTGAGGTAGGTTGGATTGAGAGGAAATGACTGGGCCAAGATCGCCCAGTGAGCTTTGTGGCTGCATAAGGATTTGAACCTGGCTCTCCCCAATCCTAACCTAACACTCTATCCACCACACCATTTTTTAAAAAACTTAAAAGTGTCACTTCTTAATGTCACTTGTGAATATGGGTTGCTTTCTCTGGCATCATCCTTGTTACTAAATGTGTCTGGTTTATTCTTCCTCAACAGCTTGCCAATAATCTATGATGGGTGCAGGAAAGGAACATTTGTTCAAGCCTACAGGAATTTCAAGACTGCAATTTTGTTTTTGTTTTATTGGATATTTTTTTCTTTCAACTACTAGCGTGTAAAAGCATTTTTATCTACAGCTGTAGAACTTGCATTCTTAATGTACCTTGTATAGCTAGATTTGGATCAATTTCTATTCTGATTTCCTGTGTAGGGTGAGGTTCACACACTTTTTTCAAATTATCACATTCTATAAAGTTACTAAAACAGAGTTTAGTGGAGTTCAAGTCAAAAATACTAACGTTACGAATGGGTATTTGTGAAGTCGCATTTTTTTTAAAAAAACAAACCTTTTTCGTCATGCCTTTTTGTAATTCCTTTCACTGGGTGGTTAAACACTGTTGTAGTTTCTATCAGCCTGAACAACAAATCTGTCGTATATCCTTGAGGCACTTTTGTGGAGTTGAGCACAAGAATCAAACCATGTTCTAAATCAGTCATTGTACCGCTGTGTTACTGTTAGCAGTGGATTTCGTGCAACTAGCAGTTTGCTCGGGGCATTTTGTGTGTGTGTGCCATAACTCTTTTTAATTTTTTATTCTCAATCCAGGCACTTCATGATTTCAGCTAGTGATTTTGGACAGGTGATATATTAAAGCCATATTTCACTAAATTGCAGCCAACACTGCCCTGGAAATAGGATTTTGCAGTTGGGAGATATTCCTGAAGCAATCTAGTTCATTCCTATTTATGGCGATTACTTGCTTGGGGCTCTTACCACACACACCGTATTTCAAGGAAGTGGACTCTGGGTAGACATACTGGCTCAATTCGGACAACAAGATAGTCAGTGGTGGGTTGACTAACCCTAACCCTAGGGGGCACTCCCCACACAACATGGCAATAAATAATCAACTGTGGTGTGGATGAGGATCAGCGCTGAGTTGACTGTGGCAGCATTCAGATGACACAATAGTCAAAACAACTGATGATTGTTTCCCCCACACCAGTTGTTTATTGTGTCATCCGAATTGAGCCATTGTCATCTGTTCCCTGGTTCCTGTCCTGCTGGTTTGTCTTAACATCTTGAAGGTGGCAAACTTCCTTTTTAACATTATGTAGTATTTGGGCTGCTATTCTGCCCTAAGTGCTAGCTTATAAAATAACTATATGCATCCTAAGCCCTACAAATAAGTCTCCCTGTCAAACATAGCTATTGATAAAGGCAACCCAAATGTGTGAAACCAGGATTTAGCTTGCATCGACTGAGTATTGGGTTAAAGGGAACCCTCTCATGGGAACGCAGCAGAAGCTCTCCTTGGATTCCCTTGCCAAATTAGGTTGGCGTGACAGAAGGGATGGTAGACGCAGTGACCATCACAATCCCTCTGTGGATCAGTGATGGTCCTTCTGGCCTCAACCTGGTCTTAGCTGGTGAGAGGATGAGAAATTCACCCGTTTCAGGATCCTCTCCTTCTCTGCAACTTCATGCTCCACCTTTTGATGTCTCATGCTCTCCAAGAAGGTTATGCCATACAATTTGACACTATTTGGGCGAGAGAGTTTGTTGTTGATTCCTCTTAGATCACAGCAGAACAACAACAACAAAACATGGTCTTAAAAGGCCAAGCTGTTTTTGCCCCTGGCATGCTTAGCTCAAGCATAAGGTACTCACAATCCTGCTCCGTCATATTGTGATGTGAATAGCAATTTCCTTGGGGCCACGTCATGCGAATGCTGCATTTGCCCAAGCCTTCTGACAGCACACTTCAGATAATCTGTTTACTCAGAAGTCGTGTTTAGGGTTGTAAGTGTATTCTGAATTGCTGCAAAGAATACAGCGCACGGCGTGTTTTGTGGCAGCTCATAAAGTACACTATGATCAAACGCCCCATAAATGCTTCCCTCACCATCAGTAAGTCATGCCTCTAGATACTGAAAATGGTGTTATGAAAAGGGCAGTCCCGTTGCTAAGACCGTGGCACTGCAGGCCTAATCACATCTGGAAGTAAGCACCATTGAAGTCAATGGGATTTACTTCTGAGACTAGATCTCCATAGGATTGTGTTGTAAACACGCATGTGGTCCTATGAGCATGGCTGTTAGTGGGCTCAGCAAGCCTGATGTGAGTTAAATGGGACCCCATGTTGTGTAAGGGGTGGGGTTGGGGGGAGAACCACATACACAACCAGCCCTTAGGATCCCTGCAGTAAACATATCAGCGGCCGTCTCCTCCCCCACCTGCAACTAGGGGAAATCCTTAGTCTATTTGATTAGGATAGCCTTCTCTATCTCAGGGGTATTCTGGGAGTTGTAGTCCAATCTAGGTTGGGGAAGGCTGGCTTAGGAGCTGAACATGTTGCTTCATGGCCTAGAGAAGAAGGGGAGGGAGACATGGCTCTCTGGGATTACATAATACGATGGAAGTGTGAATAGCCTGGAATTTTGTAGATCTGTGTCTTGTCTGGAAGACATGCAAGCTAACTTTATCCCAACAGCAGCAGCTGAAAAGTCGCACTTGACCTGTTGGTGTTCTCTCACGAAACGTCATGAGTGGGGAGGGATGTGTAAAACTGTCAATGAAGTTGTTGTGTTGAGAAGGCAAAGGGAGATTGTAGGAAACCGTTCTGTACCCACTCACCCCAAATTTAGACTTTCTGGTCCTGTTGTTCAAATTGTCTAATAAAAACACTGAAATGGCTCTAAAATGGAATTGCTTTATATGTCTGATGTGGGCTTTTGGGCGTCTTGAATGCGTTTGATGCATGACGGTGGGTTGACCGTAGGGTTAAGGCAAACGGAAGGAAGTATGTCGTGCAAAATGGTGCTGCCCCAAGGCCTTAGTGGTGGCCGCCAGTGGTGTAGCTAGGCTGTTTTAGACTCTGGACATAAAGGTCTTTCAACCCACCCACCCCTTAGACAGCCCTGTGCATTATTTCATCATGAAGCACAAAACATGTATTCCCTACTCAACATTCCATGCTTCACAACTCCGTTTACATGTTAGAGAGAGGCAGGTTTGGCTGTTATGAGAAGCCACCATGAATGAATTTCCCTGCTGGGCTTCTTATTGCATCAGTGTCTGCCATTTTAAATATTTGAGCCGTGCATGGGGGGAGGGGGAGCTATTCCTTGTAAGGTGTGAAGGTGTGTACACTGTAGCTTGTCATTATGTGTGAACCTGGCAAGGGTGGGTTGTTGGGGTAGTTGATCACCTACCCAGAACCGATGGCCTGTTTTAGGCTTGTGGACGGTTTGTTAACTACCCCAATGATAACCCTAACCCTTGCCAGGTTCACACATAATGGCAAGCTTTGGCGTACCCTGCCTCTTCTGCTCAACACAGTTACTTGGGATTAGGCATTGTTTCTAGGAATATAAAACTGAAAGTAATCAAATGAGCATCTGTAACCATGAACATGCCCATCCCCCTGACCATTTTGTTTTAAAGAAGAAAGGATGCAGGGTAGAGACGGCTCCAGCATGCCCATAGTGATCCAGGTGATGATGCCAGCCCTATTTCCATGTACCTCCCCCCCCTCCCCCCCCAACCATTGGAAGGCAAAGATACGGGTGGAATCCATTGGTTGCAATTTTCTTTATAGTTCTTCCTAAAAGCAATTCATTTTTGGTCTTTCCATAATCTCAGGACAGGCCTTCATAGATGTTGCTGCATATTCCCTGATATGTATATGAAATGATTAAAATTGTGTCATACGGTATACAAATGAGACATTTGAAACTTTTCCTTTTCTGCCGCTGCTCCATGTACCAAGACTTCGGTGTTAAAAGTTATGCAGTTTTCCAACTAATGGGAATTACATCTGAGTAGTCATGCACAGAACTGTGCTGTTAGGTCTGGCACTTGACAAGAGCCGGAGTTATTGCTGCAAATGAACAATATTATTCTAGTCTACTTTGGGTGTAGATAACTCAGTCATTAGCATTCTATGTGTGTGTTGCTCATCAGTTGGGAATTTAGATTGTTGCTCATTGGAAATCTCAACTCATTTTGATCTTTTTCTTACTCCCCTTCTTTAGCTGAAAGTACAAAACTTTAACCACTTGAAATATTAAATCAGAAAATGATTCCACTCTGGCTGCCTCAATAGAATCGGATGCTTCAGTCTGAATATTTTGTAGCAGAAAGAAGACGTGCAAACCCAAACCATAAATTATCATTTATGGAAACTCGGGTCTGCTGTTTCTGTTACAAATTCTTGGTGCATGGATGGATTTCGTAGTCATGAAGACCTCAAAGCAGAGAGAGTCCACAGCTGAGCCTGAATAGTATTCACCTTTTATATTGTGGCATAAATGATTTGTACACCTTTCCTTCAGATAAAGAAAATCACCTTCCTAGGCTACATTATGTCAAATTGAAATATTGTAAGTAATACAATTTAGGTGCTATAGAAATATTAGACAAGGACGAAGTGCTCCATGAATGGGGAATCAGCATTCAAAGGTAGCCTGATTATTCATTTCTTATTTGCTACCAATGAATTTGATATTTGCATATCTAAATAAGCACACTCTGAACCTAGCCGTGTTTGCCCACAAGAAAGGAAAATTGAATTCAGCGGGACTTTTTCCATGTAAGGGTGATGTAGAGGCAGCTATGAAGTGCCCTAACTACATTCAGTTCAAGAGTAACCTTTTTGTTTCCAGGTTTTGGGTGGTGATGGCTGGGGAAGTTGTGCAAAATTTACAGCAAACAAAACAAACACCAAACAGTTGTGTGCAGTACAGATTGGGCAGCACCCATGATGTCACACATACTGCTGGGGATGTTTTGCAACTGTTTTTATAACAATGTGTATGTGCAAATTATAATAATAAAAGGATGCGTGTCTGTCTGTCCATCAGCACCATAGCACCAAGACCATGTTACCTAGACCCCTGAAAGTTGTCACGTGTACTAAGGGAACTCTAGGGTCTCGGGGCTTGGGGCATTTTGTTTTTCAATGCATTCATTAATTTTCATTAATTTTAATGTGAAGCCTGCAGTAACTTCTTTAGCTACTAGGGAGGGACTTCCCTAATCAACACATAGCTTTACAATCCATGCAGTTTGAAGACAGAGGAGATCAATAGGCTGTTCCCCTGCCGAAACAGAGCACACACATGTCCCTCAGGGTGGAGTAGGGATGCATCATGGCAGGAGTCAAGAAATCTGACCATAAAGTGTGTTTTGGACCCAAGATCACAGGTTTGCAATTGCTTTTTCTCTCTGGCAATTCCTCAGTTGAAATAAAAAGTGACTGTAAGGTGTTGGTTGAAAGCAGCCCACACTAATGGATAAGTTACTCAAAGATGATAGTCAGGCCTGAATCATGCACCGGTGCATCACTTGATCACTTATTTTTTGATGCTCTATGACTCAACTAGATGTGTCATCTCTCTGCTGTGAAAAGCACTGTGTTACCGTTGAAAATACAAACCCTGTTCATAAATCTGAATAATCTGATTTACAGACTTGCCAAATGCGTCCACGTTTGGCAACTTGCTTTTAAGCAAGGTTTGCAACTTGTTTTAAAACGCACATGTGGGGAAAATGCCACATGAAAATCTGTAGTTTTCTTTTTGTACCAAAAGGAAATAAACAAGGCTCACAATCCGATACGGTCGAAATGAGCTACTAGGTGGAAATCAGAAAACCTCCATGGTTGTTGTTTTTTTTTGCTAAATTGCACAGCCCTATATCAAATGACCTCTATATTGCAGTTTTATAGCAGATGCTGCCCTCTAGCGTACAATTCACACACACACACACACACACACACACACACACACACACACACGTGTATCAGAGTTTTTCCAATTAATCATCCAGTTTGCCCTCTGTTAGGAAGCTTTAATGTTGCTGCTTTAATGAGCCACGAGTGGATTTGTAACACGATAATTGAACTAGGCAGTGTGTTTACCATTAAGGAAGTGAATGGGCTTGACAAATCATCCCGTAAGCTACCTTTTGAACCTCTGCTTTGCTCCGAAGAGGCTCGAGGCTGGCTGTGATTTCTCTCCGACTCTTTTGAAACTCAGTCTCAGGAAAGATGAAAGGCAGGTGAAGAGCACTGAAAAATGAACCGGCAGCACGTGACTCCGGCTGTGATTCTTGGGAGGCAACAGTGGACATGCAAGAGAGATGTCTCACACCCCTGCCTGCAACCCTGAGCTGGAGGAACTCGACCCAGGGGTTGCGCCGTTACAAAAGTGCAATCGGAGGGCAAACTGCACAAGCCTCACGGAGGAAAAGATGGGTTGCCAGCCTCTGAAATGGGTGATCTGGATGTCTCTGAGTGCGCTGACATCCCTGCCACGTTAACCATCAAATGCTGTCTACTCACCTTGACGGCCGGCCCTACGATTAGGCAAAGTGAGGCGGTTGCCTCAGGTGACAAATGCTGGGAGGCAGCAGCAAGGTGCAGGAGAAGAGAATTGTGTGCCGGGTGGGTTTCCCTACACCCCCTAAGCTAGCCTGCTGCCTTCAGGTGCGGCAGAGAATGCTGTCCCATCGCCAGCGTCGAAGAAAAATGTTCAGTCTTGAAGAAAGGTTTTTGTACGTGGAAAGGGAGGGGTGTCATTTTGTTCTATGCCTCAGGCAGCAAAATGTCTTGGGCTGTCCCCATCCCCATCGGAGAGTGCTAGAAGAGCAAATTTTGGCAGTGTAGTGCATGGCTCCATAGCAGAGACATGGCCATTTACATTCATCCCAGTTTAGTGTAAGGGTGGAGAACCCAGGGCTCAAGAGCCACATCCGGGGAATCCAAGCAACACAGACATGGCAATAGGAACTGGACTGGGTGCAGAACTTCAGACCTGGGATCCCAATCCTGCCCCTTGGTGTTCTCCAGGTAACCACGCCCCTCTCCCTGACCCCAACCACTGATTTGGTGGTTTCCCAGCTTCTGCACCCATTCTAAAAGGTTTAAACGCCTCTCAGAAGGCTTAGTTCATTTGGCTCCACCCCATTTGCCTTTGCTCCCACACACCATGGGAGTGCGGCCCCCGAGAGCTTCTCCAAACCTCGGCCCTCAGCCCAAAAGAGGTTATGCGCCCCAGATTATATATATATGCTTGTTTGGATCCACATCTCTATTGCCCGTAGTGCTGTCCATGGTGTTGAAAACTTGCCGCTGCTCATGGTGCTGTCATTTCCATGTTTATGCTTCGCTGTATGGCGCCATTTAAGCTGGCCACTACCTTCTACTGGGCCTTTTTCTGCCGCGCCAACACTTTCAGCGGTCACCCGGGTTTTCAGTGCTGGACAGCTCCCTCTTGGCCTACGTGCCTTGTCAATTCCCCTGGCTTTTTAAAACCTCTAGTTCTCCATCAATCATGTGTGCAGCCTGCTAGATAAATGGCACCTGGGACTCTTTAGTTATTATCAGCTCATGCAGCATACCATTCCTAATTCTAATATGTACATTTCTGCTTTCCCAGGAGCTGAGTGTGAACACATTTCTTGCTCTAAATGGTTTGGGAATTTGGATACTGAGCTGGAATCCCAGTGGTTGTTGCAATTCAGGCTGGTGGAGAGAACTAGGAAGTATTTAACAACCCCCCTTGGGGACATAAAGGCAGTGCCAGGAAGGATGCTAACGCCGCATGATGCTCCATGGGGCTCATTTAATGCTCGGTAATGATCTTGCACAATTAAGTCACTGCTATTCCCCTTGCTTTGCAGTTTGTAATCTGTGCTTGAAATGAAAGTGGCTTGGATTATAGGCCACGCACAAGCCAAATTGTGGTCCCTGTGTAAAATTCTGTGAAGGAAACACATTTGCATGCTCACTCATGCGGGGTATATCCTGCAAGAAATAACACCTCTCCAGGGCTTGCAGAGACAGGACAAACTTTGCAAAATGATTAAAAAGTGTCATGAAACTTGGTACTTCTTTTGGTGGAAAACATAGGAAACGTACCACTGCATGACAACTGATCTCATATCACCACCAGCTCCTGGAGAGATTACTGACAGATGGAGACAACTTTGGGGACAAGCCATCCCCTACTTTTCCAAGCACTTCTTAAATATCAGGATGTCCTGAAGTAGGCAAACAGAACAAACAAGAGAGCTTGTCCTTCCATCAGCCTCTAAGGCAGGGTGGGAAACTTATGGCTTTCCAGATGTTTTGGACTACAAGTCCCATCTTCCCTAGGCAGCACAACCAATGATGAGGGATGACTAGAGTTGGAGGCCAAAACATCTGGAGGGCCACATGTCGACCACCCCCAATGCAAAGAGAGACCACCAATGAAACAAATCGGATCTTTTATAACATTTGGTTGGTTTATTATTAAACTGTAAGCCCCCCCCCCTCCGAATGCCTTGCCAGAAAGTCAGCATATAAATGTAGCAATCCAACCAACTGAGAAACCCAGCAGCAAGCAGACTACATTATGGTTGTGTCGTGTGTGTCATGTGGGGATAAGGGAGCTGTCCATTGCTGAGAATATTGGATGCTCACTACGAAAGGGACTGAAGGAAATCTAACTCCATTTTTGAGTGGGGAACGAATCCAGAAATGGTATTAGTGATGGTGTGTGTGTGTTTAAAAACAGATGACAGACTGGAGACAGGCCAACCAGCACTGACACGAAGGAACAAGTGATGGGTTTGAATCAAATAAGCCAGCACAGCTGATCTTCAGCATGGAGATGGTCATGCCCCTGCAGGAATCCTTTTCAATGATTCCAATGCCTTGATGTCCTTGGGAAACAAGTCACTTTAGAGGATCATGGGGCTGAGCAAGAAGGTCCTACACCCTCAGGAGAGAGGGCTTCAGATCTTCTCCCCTTCAAAAGGTGGAAAGAGCTGCTTGCAAGACAGGAGGGGGGGGTTCTGAGCTACAAACCAGCCCCCAAGAATGCTGGTGCCTTAATCAGAACATCAGAAGAGCCATGCTGAATCAGACCAAGGGTCCACCTAGTCCAGCATTCTCTTCACACAGTGGCCAACCAGCTGCCCACAGGAAAACCACAAGCAGGACATGAGTACAACAGCACCCTCCCTTGAAGATGCAGGCTAAGCCCTTGAGCAGGTGAAGGAGTGCCAACATCCAGAAAAAGATTCCTCAGAATTAAAGGCCTCCTTGTGAGCAATGCCTTCCTCATGATTATGACTTCTGTCAGTGGCCCTGAAATGAACAGCAGCTGAGCCCTGGGTGGGGCTCTGAGAGCTCAGGCTACATAAGCCTTCAGTTCCAGCCTGGCCACTGTTGGAACAACACCTTAACCTCAGCTTTTGATGCCTTGTATCTCTAATCTCACTGTTGAACCTCTGTGCTACTAGCCTCTGAACTCCTCATTGCTTTTTGGGCTATGCTTCTATTTGATTGCTCTCTTGTGTTTTGACCTTGGCTTCCCCTAAGATCTCTGTTCTGAAAGCCACCTTCTGTGCTTGGACCATTGCCTGTCTCTTGACCACTCCTGACTTAGTCTCCTCACATACTGGACTGAAACCTTTGTAGTTGAGCATTTGTCTGCGTAATTGACCAGCCTGTTAGATTTGCCCCACTCCTTGCCAAGCATAGAGTCTGACCCAGCTAGAGTAGGACGGTGATGCAGATATAAATGCTGTTGATCACCCATTGCCTTTGAGCTCTTGAAATTACAAGTCCCTGAGTCTCAGAATTCAGCTTTTCTCCGTGGACAATTTAGGTTAACTTGACACAGTTTTGATTGGGAGAAGAGGAATAGCACCACATATACAATGGGTTGGATCCAGGCTTAGTCATCCTTAGAAGAGCCCCATTGAAATCAACGGGGCTTAAGCTTGTTGTGACTGAGTTGAGCCACTCTGGTTTCGGTGGGTGTACTTCCAAGTGAAGCCTGGGCGTGTTTGTGTGTTTAAGGTTGTTGTGTTCATGCTGTGAGGTTTATTGAATTTTAAAAACTGTGAGAGTTGGCTAGGAAGTCCATGCTCCCCTGCCTCCCAAAGCAATTTCAGATCAGTTCCCTCTGCAGAAATAGTTCTTGCGGCGTTTTGCACAACTTCTTTACATCAGTGCTTTCCTAATAGTGTGTGTGTACGAGGGTGGGGGAGAGACCCGCTCCATAAAACAGTTTTAAATGAGGCAATTCGTTGGTAATTAAAATGGGAACGGATATGATAGAGGGCACCGGGGAAAGCCCACTGGAAGGTCTCTTTGGGGTATTTCATATACTCCCCCCCAGAACAACACATTGGTCTCATTTCAGAACCCATTCTCTATTTGCTGCACACTCAGCTGAAAATACAAAGGCCATTTGTTGAGGATTGGACCCAGGCCAATGACATTCAGTTTCCCTGGCAGGAGGAATCAGCTCTGCTTGAAACAATGTCTGCTGAAGACTCATTCAGAGTCAGTCAGAGGAGCAAATATTGGGATTTAAATGGACAAACAACCACCACTTGCACAGACCAAAAGCCAATTGCATGTTTAAAGACTCAATCATGCACTTGTTTAGACAGAAAAAGAAAGGGGGTAAAATCCCTACAACTCTCAGCATTCCTCAGCCAGCCATGCTGGGAGTTGTAGGCCTTTTCTTTCTGTCTAAACATGCATATGATGAGTCCTTCGCTCAACATTCAATAAACCTTGAATTAAGCCTTGAAAACAACTGGCAGTCAGTGCAGGTCTTCTAGTATCAGGGCAATGTGGTCACAACATCATGCATTGCTTAGCAGCCACATTGCGCTCCAACTGAATCTTCAAACACTCTTCTAAGGCAGCCCCACATAAAGCACATTGCAGTAGTCTTACCATGATGTAACCAAGGCATGGATAACTGTTGCCAGATCAGTTGGGCTAAAACTCAGTTGTATTCAGAAGGTTCTGGGTTCCATCCTTGGCATCTTGATGTAGTGCTGGAATAGACCTTCTGTCTGAAAACCTGCTGCCAGTTAGTGTAGATCAAAGGTAGGCAACCTAGTGCCTCCCGGTATTTTGAACCACAACTCCCAGGATCCCTAGCCATGCTGGCTGAGGCTTATGGGGGTTTGGGTAAAAATAAATAAATCTGGAGGGCACCAGGATAGGGAACGTTGATCTAAATTGACCTAGCAACTGACTCAGTAGTAGATAGCTTCCTGTGTTTTGGGGAAATGAGGGAATTTATGGGGGGTGAGGAGAGAATTGAGTTGCCATAGTGTTCAAGCAGAAGAGAAGTATCTATAGGAGGTCAAATGCCGGACATGAGTAGAGGGGAGGCAGAGGGAAATGGGAGAACTTGTGCAAGATGGAAAGAAAGGGGGGAAAGGAGAGTTAAATTACAAAAAAGAATAACAACCTAGGAATGGGAAGGATCCAAAGCCAAAAGAGTACATCATGGGGGGAGCAGGAAGCAAGAGAGGAAAGACGAGCTGCTAATAATTTCTGAAAGTAGGACAAGGAAAGGATGGATGGGACAATTGTTACTTCAAAGTGAGAAGGGCACTTGATCCAGAGGACAAGAGGTGGCAGATATCTCGAAGACAGGGCACAATTTCCCTTTGTGTTCAATTATATGAGGAAATTGTTTGAAGGTAATAGTGAGATGGTCTCTGACACCAGAGAGATGCTATAGGATAAACAGGACTCCAGATGATAAATGTTGGGAAATATTTAGAATAGAATAGATACAAGTACTGTATCTAGATCCTGTTTTATTTTATTTTTTACTTTCTCTCTTGAAAATGAGCTGTAAAAAAAAAAAAAATCAAATGTCACGCATCTCTTCAGCTGGTCTGCTTATTCTCGGAAATCCTTGTTTTTGAAGAGATTGTGTCCTTTATTACAAATTGCATGGCAGAACAAGGCGATATATAGAAGATGAGAATCAGTTTGCTCAGTCATTGTGATGAGAGCTGGGACCGTAGCTCCTGTTTAGTTCCTGGTCTTAAGAAGTTCTACCTGCCTGTGAGCCTAAATCTACCTCTCTAATGGAAAGTGAAAGATCTGCATCCCACCTTCTCATTGCTTCCACCAGTTCTTCCGCTACCCAGTGGCAAATTGCATCGCTCCGAGATGCCACAATTGATACATCTCCATTAATCTCCACCAGCAGGATCAGAGCCCAGGAGGCCAATTCTCAGATTCAGGCTGCCGAAGAGATTATCTCTCCTCTTCCCCCCCCCCCCCCAATTTTTGCCACAAATGAACAGAAGATTTAGAGATGCCTGGCCTGGGAAATTCTCATCAGAACGCAACAACTTATGGAATTGTCTCAAAAAGGCTTGAGTGGTAAAAGTAAAGGTGGTAGTGGGGTAGAGGTTGTGGGGGGGGGAGAGACTTTACAAAAGCAAGAACTATATTTAGGCCTGGCTGAGAGCAAATGGTACTTATATGGTTTTAAATGTATACTATTTTATATGTTGTCCGTTTTTATGGTTTTAAATGTTGTATATCGAAAAGCTGGCGGTGGGTGGAAAGGAGGAGATTAGACCACCTGAATCGCTTATTTTGAATTTCTGCTATCTTTTAGGCACAAATATGTGTTATAAGGGAAGAATGAATTATGATGATGGTAATACTTCCTTGGAGAGGTGAGATCTTCATAGAAAAATCCCTCCGGGATATTCAGGGAAGTCCTGTTGGGAGAAAGACTCCATGCCTCTCCATACTCTGATGCCTTCCTTACTCTCAGATGGACATGGTGTACTCAGCTTCCATTTTTCTCTAAGGCTTGGTTTTGAATCCTCTCTGCCGTTAAGGACTGGCCCTCAAGCATGGAGGAGCTAGGCAGAAATAGGAAGCTAGAAATGACTTGATATTTATTTACTTGTTTTAAGTTCCTTCCTATGTTCTTCTGTCCTTACAAAAGTCACTCCCCTCTGGACTAAGGTGAAAATGGCACAATCTTGTGGTCCCTGGGAGAGTGTCCCAGGCGCCATACGGTACTAGGGGAGAGGGGAGGCTTGGTTGGCATAGAAACAAGCCCCTCCCTGGATGTCAGAAGAGCTTTCCAGTGCTGCATCTGCCCCACAGGCAATGATCTGCTGGTGGTAAGAGCGAAAAGGGGGCGTTCTGGGGGGCATGCCAGGGGTGGATGTGGGGTAGCTTCAGGTCCATTGGATTCAAAGCCCTCTCTTCCCCTGCACACAAACACTGCCCTAGGTACAAAGGGTTCCTTTTTATGGGTCTGGGTGCCCCCAGAAATATCTGGGGTACCATTGGAGTGCGTGTGTGTGTGTGTGTTTTGTTGTTGTTGTTCCAATAAAGGAAAAAGGCCCCTGAGGCCTGATATCAGCTTGTGGCAACTTTTGAGGACTGACGCTAAATCTTTCAATATTCCCCCCCCCCCCCCCCAGAAATGGAGATCAGTCATTGTTTCTCTATTCCAAAATCCATAGCTGGGTGAAATCCACTACCCGCGATGCCTATTATGGTCTAATTTATTCAGACTGCAGATCTCCATTTGGAGACTGTGCCTGTCTAAGCTGCAGAGTTCGTGGCCACCACATCGGACCACTCCTTGGAGTTTTCTCTTTCCACTCCTATAGCCTGCTTTTCAGTACTTCCGAGTCTGTCATAGTTTTCTGGAGAGCTTGAAAGTTGTGGGATTTTTATGGGATTTTGCTCGCTCCAAATACAGGTATTAATTTCTGTGAACCGCCCAGAGAGCTTGGGCTATTGGGCGGTATGGAAATGCAGCAAATAAATAAATAAATAAATAAATAAATCTGTGAGGTTTTTCAAAAAATCCCTCCCCCCTCTCATGGACCAGCGCAACCATCTTTGCCCCTTTCCCCAATATTTCTAAACACTCTCCGAAACTTACAACACTCTCCCGTTTCTGCTTCCGAAGAACGATCAGACAAATGCAACACATGCCTTCAATACGCAGGGAGCGATCACAGCGACGCGCAAGGCACTTCATTTAAAACGTGGGACCGTTTGTGATGAAAATTGGGGATGATAGGATGTAGCAAAGCTAAGCTACCCCACGCTTTGTCGCTAGGTGGCGCTGTAGCCATTCGGGAGACTCCATCGTTTTGCATCCGCTGCAGCTGGAGTGCCTTAAAGGGGGAAGGAGAGCTTGTACCAAGCGTAAATAATACATTTGCAATACTCACATCAACAAGAGTTACACGCAGGGACGTGCTCTTCAAGTAAAGGCTCACATCTCTGCCATAATCAAAAGGATATTGAATAGTACATTACGCAGCTTAAAATAGACCTGGAGACCACTTTGTAACGGTTATGGTAACAATCTCTCATCCGCAAGGAACGTTTTACTGAGGATGTAAATACCACCCTCTTGCACAGGCTGATGGGGGCCCTGTTGGGAAAATGTTGGGATACGGCTCCTTTCTGATTCCAGTAATTCACTTATATATTTTGCTGAGTGCCTCCAGAAAGAACAGGTGACGTACTGGATTCAGGTCCATAGGAGAAGGAAGGTGTTTGTGTGAGGACTTTGCGGTCTGAAACAAGCCCCCATTGCATTGGCAATGAAAGAAGGCACCCATCAAGCGGCGAGGAGGAGGAGGAGGAGGCCTTCAGTCAGCTGAAGTTGGCATTGCTGGAGAATGCAAGAAAGGGATTTGGAAGGGATTTCATTAGAATTCAACCTAGAAGAACTGTATTGTGATTGCCAGCAGGTGGCACTCCTGCGCAGCGCACCGGCTGCAATCCAGACCTACACCCACATCTGGAAGTGCCATCCTTTGGGGAAACTAAATTGGGGGGGGGATCCCCCAGCTTTACCGCCAGAGCAAGGAGTGCCGCTATTTCACGCCCAAGACACAATTCATGAATAGAAGATAGACTGAGAGCCAGTGCGCTGTAGTGGTTGGAGCATTGGATCAGCACATGAAGATGAGCCCTGCTGGATCAGACCACGGGTCCGTCTAGTCCAGCACTCTGTTCACACAGTGGCCAGCCAGCTGTCTACCAATGACTCACAAGCAGGACACAAGTGCAATAGCACCCTCTTGCCCATATATACAGGCCTATACCAGCAACTGGTACTGAAGAGCGAGCAAAACAGATTCTCTACTTAAATGAGTACATTGGAAGCAAAAAGTAGAGCCTGAAGTGAAGTTAATAATCTTCAGCACAGATTTTTTTCCCTTTAATTTTCATGTCTTCCCCTGAGACACTACTTAGCAGAGATAGAAAGGGGGGGGGGGAACCCAGCAGTTTCTGATAACATTTTCCCCCAAAGTGGGAGCCAATTGGTTATCACCAATTAAATAAAATTAAAGAAGAGTACTCTGCTTAAGGAAAGAGAATGAGAGATAAAATGACCTTCTGGTCACAAGGGGGGTTTGGGGGATGCAGGTTTGGGGAGGGCGTCGAAGAAAGAGGAATGAGGGGAGAAATAAAAGTTGGTTTTAAAGAGATTGAGAATGCATCGTTCTGAGAGACCAGAGCAGCTCTCAATCCCACAGGCATATCAAGGCATTTTCAATTGACCTGAACACCCCCAGGTTGGGAAAGGCTGAGTTGGGGGATGATGGCATGGGGAGTGATGGGAGTTGTAGTCCAAAACACCTATAGGGCTACAGTATGGAGAAGGCTGGGATAACTCAATAGATGGTGGCTTCACATGTTGAATCTATCCATTATGAGCAGTGTGGCAGAATCTGAATAGCTTTTTGGACCCCAGTACTGATTACCTGACAGACTACAGAATGAAGCTGCTATCACACCAGGCTTTTTATCCCACAATTTACCGGGGCTTTTGCTTCCAGATTCTTTACGAGATTAAGATTGGCTCCTTTATATGCACGGTCATGTGCTTTGATTCCAGGAATTAATTTGTCTGAAAGTTCTATATGTTTCATTATACAGCCACTAGATGGTGCTGCTTTATAGCACAACCCCGTCATTACACACAGCTGATATATCAGATAAATGCTCCTTGCCACATTATCGCCGGTCTTTTTAAAAGTGGGATAAAGATCAAAATGCACGGGGGAGGCCCTGGAGGCAGACAATACTATGTAAAGGACCCACAAAGTTCTGTGAAGGTACGTTGGGCTCACACTGCAGGAAATGTACCCACTGTAAAGTTTCTTTAAATTAGGGATGAGCCAGAAGTAGATTCCAGATGTTTTGGATTTCAACCCCCAGCATTCTTGACTATTGGTCATGTTGTCCAGAGCTCATGTGAGTTGAAGTCCAAAACATCTGGAGATCTACCTTTGGACCATCTCTGCTTTACATGCTACATCTACCTTTCCTCAACCCACAATTTGGGGTGGGAAGAGAAAGAAAAAAATGTGTGGGGTGGGCGGTTGCAAACATGAGTTGGTTAATGCCACGACATATTTGCTATTTCCCTCAAGAGCATACTTCGGGTTAATTGCCTGGTTTTTTTCTTCTTTGCCTTTTGTAATAAAGAAATCCCATTCCCATCCAGCCACCCCACAAATGAATATTTAGAATGATTCCATTCAAATTTATTTTATTAACAAACAAAAAGAAAATTGATATGCAGGCAATTCTGGCATTTCATAAGAGAGGCTGCAAAATAAACAGTGGAGGCCGCTGAAGTGAAGAGCGCAGGCAAGGAGCCCCACCAATCCCCAGGTTTAATTAATAATAAGCTTTAGCATCCTGATTCATCATAGTCAGATGGCTTTGCAAAAATATGCACTTCTGTGGGACCCAAATTCTTTCAGAATGCATTCATTAAACAGATAGCTGTCTCCGTTCACACTCTATTTGATAGATAAAGCATAATGTACAGTAATAGATTAAATCTTATGCTTCCTAAGTGTGTTGTATCTCAAGGATGCTGCTACAAGATCCTGGTGTAACAAAGAGTGGCCTAGGAAGGGTTTCTGTTTTATGATGCTGTATGGCAGAACCTCAGCCCTGCGGGCCAAATCTTCCCCACCTGGGTTCCCAAAATGGCCTTCCAAGTTTCCCAAGATGACCTTGCCCCTTCTCTAGTCTCACCCCTGTTTCCTTGATCACTCATAGTTTGGTTTCTTGGCCGTTGCAGATTTTTGGTTTCTTGGCCATTGCAGATTTTTGTTTACTTGGCCATTGCACATTTTTGGCTGCTTGGCTGTTGAACATTTTTGGCTTCTTAGGGGTTGCACATTTCTTGGCTTCTTGGCTGTTGCACATTTCTCCCCATTCCCACCCCCTGATGCCTTGATCCTGATCCTGTTTGCACCTTTATGGTTGCTATTTATTTTCATCCTGGTGGTATTACTTTAGCCAGGCACCCAGACACTAAATGGTTTAACAATTCTGTTTAGAGAACCTCTGAACTTATTCCATGATGGGATTGTAAAGAGAGTTGCACTTGAAGTCTAATCCCTAGGGATTTCTTGATTCAAAGCACTCCCTCTGCTGGGAGTTTTGGGAAAGCAGCAAGCTAAGAAGAAAGGACATGACATATTAGTGTAATCTAAATTAAATAAGCTATTCATCCATAGAAATACAAGGATAAAAGATTAAGAAGAAAGTTCCTTGGAAGTCACCAGGGATGTATGTGTGCGCTTAATGTTCCAACAGATTGCAGTTTGCAAAAAATCTTGCCGAAGCAGCTATTAACTGAACCAGTTCTAGGCATATATATCTCACATCAGTCACTATGCAACCGGGTGCCAGTAAAAGGAGCAGGGAGCATATCCATGGGTTGAAGGATCCCTTTCTGGGAAACAAATGAAAATAAAAGGAAATTGTTGCTCAATCGATCGCACAGAACAACGCTTTAGTTTACAGAAGAAAGAAAAGGTGCCTTTTCTTGTTGGTTGCCTATCAACAAAACCTTGACCTTGCTTAGAGGATGAACAAATAGTATGGAAAGTTAAGACAATATTTTATTTTCATTGTTGCTATTTTTAAGTACTGCAGAGAGGAAAATTGAGCCTACTGATATTACAACTGATGGCTAGCCTGGTAGCCTGGGCAAGCTGAAGACATTTTGCTGCCTGAGGCAGAGCGGCAAATGGTACCCCACCCCCAAGTCCAGGTGCACAGTACCCCGAATTAGCTGAATTGTTTTGGTACATGTGACAGAAGATGCCATAAGTACTTCTCCCTGTCCATGGCAGTAGCAATACAAAAGCAACAAGACAAATAACTAATAGTTTGCTGCCTTTTCATGACACCCAAATTTTGCTGTCTGAGGCGATGGCTTCACTCTGCCTCATGGTAGGGGCGGCCCTTGTGACAGCAGTAAAAATGCATTAGATTAGGAAAACTGCTTGCAAAAGATTTTTAATTTTTTTTAAAAAATCCAGGCAAAAAAATAATGCAAAAATGCATGTCTTGGGAGAATTGTGCAGCAAAATCCATGCCAACTTTCATGTGAAAGTTTTAAAGGAAAAATGCTCAACGTTCAAGACAAACCAAATTTCAGATTGGAAATCATTTAAGATTGGAAAACTGAGAGAAACTGTCCTTGACAGATTCATCGGTCCCTCGTGCCAGTGCTGAGAGGACAGGGGAGTATCTCCGGTAACAGGAAATCCTTCACCCTGAGCCATGGGTGAGCCATGCCACTCCGATAACATAACACTGGTTAGATAGGCTGTTGGCCCAACAGAAGTTTCGTATGTTCGATGGGGTGAGGGGCTATATGGACTTTAAAACCCAGACTTGAGATTCTGACCTTTTATAAGGGAGAGAAAAAGCTCCTGATAAACTTTTCACCTTTGCTGAAGAAGGAGCAGAGTCCGTGCATTGCAGCCAGAGCAAAGCACACCTAAGCTTTCCAAGAGACGTTACAAGGAAGACATTTAAAATTGCATCTGACAAGGAGAGAGGGGGAAATCTAATGATGTATTGATAAGAATTGTGTGTCTCAGGAAAAACCAATGACTGTTCCCCTGAGTTCAGGAAGGAAGAGGGAAAAATCGGAGCTTTTCTGAAGTTCAGGTGAAGAGATCCTTTTTTTTTTTTTTTTTTTTTTAAAGGTCTCCACCAGAAGGAAAGCAAAAGCATTTGAACAGGGCATGAAAGCGTTTCCGTGCATTAACCCAACCAGGTTCGGAAGCGTTACGTCTCTCCTGTTAATTACGGGATTTTCCCTTCAAGCTTTTGAACCGGCGTATTAAGGATGGAACAGCTTGAAGCCTAGCTTGGAAGGAAAGCTGGACAGCTTTGCAGCCGGAGGGAGAAATTGGCACATTTGCTGGAAGCTTGTCACTGGCACAGATATGATCTCTCCTTGAGGAAAGCCGGCAGGGCTGTGCTTACATTCCTTGACGCAAAGTTAAGTTCTTTAGCCCCTGAAACAAGAGGCAGAAAAGCTGAAAGGCACTTGAGCAGCCAGCCTTCCTCAACTTCATGCCCTCCAGATGTTTTGAAGGACAACTCCCATGATTCTTGACTGGCCATGTTGGCTGGGGCTGATGGGAGTTGAAGTCCCAATCCTCTGGAGGCTACTAGGTTGGGCAAGGCTGCAAGAAGGGAAGAAGAGGAGGAGGAGCAGCAGCAGCATGCAAAAGGTGTGTGTGAATGGAGTAATTACTGCAAACTAGATTTAACTGAATTGAACTGTATGGCAAGCTGCACATGGTCCAATTTTGGAATTAATGTTCTGCGAAAAATAAATAGCCTTGATGCTGGCTGGGTATCATGCCATAGCATGTGCAATTGCTGTACGGTTCATATTCTTTTCTCCCCCCACCTCACTTTTCTCTTTCCTTTCCCTGTCTTTCCCTTCCCCCCCCTTTTTTTGGGGGGGGGCACCAGCGCACTCCGGTACAGCAAATGGGGTACAGCAAATTTGATAGCTGTATCTGTACAGTTCATTCCTCTTCCTTCCTTAAAAAGTAAATTAAAAAAGCTGGAAACAACACAGAAATTCCTAGAATTTGAGAGCTGGATGACATTTCACTTTGACCTTCCTTTGGGCCTTTAGTGTCTGATGTGAGTCCCGCTTCTGGAGAGTACTTTGCACACTGACAAGGCGTCCCGGTGTAATGTGTTGTAGGATGTTAACGCTTCTTTTTAAGAACTGGGAGGGAGTTTGGCTGCCCCCGGGGAAAAGACGGTTATTCCGAGACTTCACTTTGTCTACCCAGATTATGCAGCGAGAACAGATATTGATGCTCCATTCTTTGAGACAACCATTGTGCTTATTATGGAGCATCGTTGTGCAAAGTCCTTGCAAAGGGAAGACACTGTCAGCCCAAGGGAGAATCTCATGCAGCTATATATCTTACAAACACAACCATTACCCAGAGGACCTTCTCTTCTGCTGCTCCCAGACTGTGGAATGCCCTGCTGGGAGAGATCCGCCAACTTACCAGTCTTCTAGAATTTAAGAGCGCTATAAAGACTGATCTCTTCCGGCAGGCCTACCCAGTCGATTTTTAAGAGTTTTATTGATATTTTAATAATACATTAATTTTATATGCTTTTAATCAGTTTTATGTATTTTATATTGCTTGTGTTGGTGTTGTTCCCTGCCTCGATCCAGAGGGAGAGGCGGGTAACAAATAAATAAATATATTATTATTATTGTCATTATTATAATTATTATTAAGAACAGCCCTGCTGGATTAGACCAAGGGTCCATCTTGTCCAGCACTCTGTTCACACAGTGTCTGTCCAGCTGTCAACCAGGGAACCACAAGCAGAACATGGGTACAACAGCACCCTTCTGCCCATATTTTCCAGCAACTGGTGTATACAGGCTTACTGCCTCTGATGCTGGAGGTAGCACATAGTTATCAGGACTAGTAGCCATTGATAGTCCTCTCCACCGGTAATGTATCTAACCTTCTCTTAAAGCCATCCAAATTGGTGGCCATCACTCCCACTTGTGGTAGTGAATTCCATAGTTTCCTTTGATCTGTCCTGAACCTCCCACCAATCAGCTTCATGGGAGGACCTCACTGGTTTCTAGTCTTATGAGAGAGGGAGAAAGAAGGACATCAGATGCACACTGCCCTGCAAGTGAGTGCCCTGAAACTCATTGGAGTTACTTCTGGAAAAAGAAATGATTTGGAGAGGGCTGTCTTCTAAGCATTGCCCAAGAAAGGCATTAGCTTCCCCTAAATTCATAATATTTATTGAGTTGTATGAATGTAATATTTAATTATTTTTTCTGAGGATCTCAAGGTGGTTCTCTCTCACACACACACAGAGACACACCACACACATTAGTCACATTAGCATGAATTGATAGAGGCACTAATGTGCACTTTATTTATTTAAAATATTTGTATACCTCTCCATATCCACAAGATTTCAGAGCAGTGAACAGCAGGTAAGATAAATGATAAAAGAATGAAAACATGTTTAAAAAATGACTATTTTTTTAAAAGAAACAGAATTCTGATAAAACCAAATTCTGGGGAAACCACGGCTGGTCACTCAAGGAAGGCTTCCTGGAATAACAATGTTTTCAGGAGGCGTCAGAAACAAAACTCCAAAGGAAGGGAATTCCTTAGGAAAGGGGGCTACCACATTGAAGGCTCTTCACTTGGGCTATTGCACACTAGTACAAGTGTCAATTTGTGAAACTCCCACCCCAAAGTTCAAAGGAAAAAAATGGTTCAGAAGCTGCATGACTCAGAAAAAGCCGTTCTGCTGCAGAAGCCGTTGGTCACATCCATAGAAATTGAAACTTGTTTGACTCTGCTGTTGATTTCTCCAACATCCTTACTGCAAATACATACACCCTTCTCCTGTCCCTTTAACAGAGTTTTGATTTGCAGGAATCTGTAGGTGGAGCTTTTCATTGCTTGGAGCTCAGCAAGATCACCTGCTAAAGGCACAGCTGCTGGGACTTGTTCAAACACTGTCAGCCCCATGAGTTGTTATTTAGATGTCTGCATTGAAATCATTGGGACTTAAGTCAACTGTGACTGCCTTATCCCATTGATTTCAACGGAATTGAAGTGCAATTCAATTTCTCTGGACTACAGAGAATGTGATGTGCCTCTCAGTTAACACATTGTAAAGGAGATGCATTTGGCCAGGTTATTCAATTGACATGCTTTCTTCTTGCACACAAAATGTTACTTTACTCGTTTCCCATTAAACTGCTAAAACAGGTCAATTCTTTTCTGCCAATTTCAGTGTATTAATTTCTTTAAATTTTTCAAAGCAGCAGTTAGTATGAATTACAGTCACATCCAAACCCTTTGCTGCAAATTTGCATTGTTGACATCAGGGGGTCACCTTTTTCCTGTTAAGCCATCTGAGCCTCTGGGCCCAGAGATGTTTTCTCCCCCCGTGTGAATTACAGAATTACAGAATTAAATGAGCACAAAAAGATAAAAACAAATAAAACCCCATGCATTTCGTAATTCACGATGAAAAGAGGAAGTGAGAAAATTATTAGGCTTGGCACCGTTGGATCTAATGTAGTATTAATCTGATTTCGCATACGGCTTCTTATTTTATTTAACTTTGAGGAGATTGCGAAGACCTTGCAAATCATGTTACCTGGTAGTCAAACAGGGCAGGAAATAAGAGATTAAGTGGAAATATATACATTGAAAGCTGTGTTGAATAATCTCAGTAAACTCTGACATGCTGGGAGTAGGGATATATTAGGAATCACCCAACCATTGTTTTATGGGAGCAATTTATAGTATGGTTAAATCTTCCTTGGAAATCAATGGGCTTACTTCTCAGTAAACATGTACGGGATAGGGATATCAGTCACCAGGAAATCTGTTTTTTTTTGGCTCGACCTATTTTTCAATGTGCCTGACTGAGCTCGCAGTTGCAACTAAGCTGCAGGTTTTTCCTAAAATTTGGGAACTTTTTTTTCATATTTTCATTTTATATTTGTGTAATTTGTGTAAAGTGCATAGTTTGTGCAAATTGTACCCCAAAAGTGCACAAATGTATTTACAATATTATATACCGTTTCCCCATTCAAGAATTTTGGAGCGGTAAACAAATAGAATAAAAACAGAATAAAAACACATCAAAATACATTTTTAAAAGAAACAAAGTGCAAATAAAACTCTTGGCTGGCCATTAAGGGAAGGCTTCCTGGAACAACAATTTCAGAAGGCGCCAGAAGGAATACAAAGTTGGAGCCTGCCTGACCTCCAGAGACAGGAAATTCCATAGGAAGGGGGCCACCACACTGAAGGCTCTTCTCCTGGTGGATGTCAATCAGACCGTGAGTCCATGTGGAACCACCAGGAGCATACAATTTGCACCTGCAATTTGCGCCAATCTCTATTTGTGCAAATAAATTAGGGAAAAAAAATTTGTAGAACAAGTCAGGCCAGTCCACAGAAAACAGTCCAAAGCCTGGAAAGCCAAACCAAGCGGATCTCATTGAGGTCCACTCCCATCCCCCGAAAGGATTCCTCCAACATCCCTAGTAAAGGATTGGGCTGTAAATCTTCCACTGAAATCTATGGAATGTCAAAGTGCTTCACTTCAGCTGCATTGTACCCATTGTCACTTTGTAAACAGAAAGCAACATTTATCAAGTGACAACACACACAAACACACCATAACACATTTGTATGGCATTCGTAGACTAGAACCTCTGCTCAGTTCTTAAAATCAGTCGATGATCTGATGGTTGAGATAAGAAATTCTTTGGATTTTCTGTAAGGTTCAGTCCCGAAACCCTAGAACGAAAAGTCGTATTTCTGCTTTATCTGTTCTCTCCCACTTTTAAAGTGCCATAGGGTGACTTCGCTCATCACTTAACAGTCTGAGATCAATTGCCATTATTTGTCGCATCTATTTTCCTAATAACTCTAGAAAGGTGGGCGGTAGGGAGACGATCCATATTGAAACAATTAAAGTATACAAGCTCATTACGCAAGGCACAAGGGGCTGCCAATCGATATTCTTGGCAGGTGAGCGATCACCATCATAATCCGAAGTTTGCAGCGTCAGGCAGCAGACAGGGTCAGGGCAAAGAGCCAGCCGTGCTATCCCACAACCTTCTGCCCAGTTCCGTCTTCATATTTCGTTTTCTCCCCCTTGCAAATCATAATAGGGGTGGTAAACTTTTCACACGTGCCCGCTGGGAGTAATTCACAAGACTAATCCATTTCCGGGGGCTGAGCGAACAACATTTTGTTCACCTTATTATAGCCTTTGGCAGAGACTTGACATATTTTAGAATTTAAGAAAGCTATAAAGACTGTTCTCTTCCGGCAGGCATATCCAGTGTAATTTTTAGAATGTTTTTAGGATGTTTTAGGATGTTTTAATGATGTTTTAATGCAGTTTTAATAATATTTGTCATGTTTTAATTAGTTTTATGTATTTTATCATGCTGTTGTTCCCCGCCTCGATCTAGATGGAGAGGCGGGTAAGAAATAAATCGTTATTATTATTATTATTATTATTTTAAAACCCCACATAGGCAATTCCTCAGCTAGTTACATTTCATTTTCTGCTGCGTGTCCCTTATAATTTAGCATGAGAAGGAATGTAACAATACCTTAATTTGTACCATTCACTCTCCACCCGCCCGTCTCACAGCACAGAAAAGCCCAAGATGTTAAAAAGAAAGATCCTGGATTCTTCTTTTTTTGCTGACGGGAAAAAAAAATGTGTTGACTTTATCGGTTGCACAGCAGGTTCAAATTTACCCTCCACTACTCCTACTGAATTTCTGCCTGCCACTGTTGATTTATTAACCCACATTTATCCTCTTAACAACCCTGTGGGGTGGATTAATGGTTCGTTTTGACTGGCCCAAGGACATTCATGACCTGGAGAAGATTTGGGCATGGGTCTCCCCTGCCCTACTCAGACACTCTTTTTAATAATAATAATAATAATAATAATAATAATAATAATAACAATAATAACAATAATTTATAGCCTTGACATAAAACAAATAAACATGGTACTAGCTTGGTTGTTCAAGCCAGGAAACAGGCCAAATTGCTCTCGCTGTTTAGAAATAGAGTCCTAGCCTCTACAGTGTCATTAAATTTTCTCTCTTTTTCTTCACATTATATCTAACAAGTTTTAGAGAACTGCCTCTAACTATGGGGAAACTGCTCCTTCACTGGATAATCCCACCTGGGGACTTTCTTTCTTTCTTTTAATATAGGACATGCTTATTTTTCAGGGCCTAAAGAACTCTCGGCCACTATAACCCAAAGTTCCCCAGTTGAACCTTTTCCACTGCTACCAATTCTGTTAGAATACTTTAAAACCTCCTAGGAGCTGGTATAAGAGGCTTAGATGGACGGCAACCCTAGAGACAAGATGAACTATTAAAGAGGGTACCATCTTAAGGGCAAAATCCTAAGTGTGTTTAGACAGAAAAAAAATCCTACAACTCTCAGCATTCCAGAATGTTTTTCTGTCTAAACATGCATAGGATTGAACTCTGAAAGGATTTTTACACATAAAAGATTACTAGTATTTACTTTGGGGGTTTCAAAAGACTGCTTAGTGATCATTCCTAAGGGACTCAAAGACACTGTTGCTGCTACAAATCTCTTATGACTTCTTTTAACTCAGGCCGAATTCCCTAAACCTCCACCTCAGCCAAATACATTCACAACCCGGTCTAGTTCTTGGATACAGTCTTCCTCTGACTCCAAAGAGCCTCCTGTTGAATTTCTGGCTGCTTGGACAGTTTATCTGGGTTTTTACTGCCTGCTTGACTAGCCTTCTCTTTGCAGTATCTTAGTGCAGTTTCCTGGCCTAAAATATCCGCCTGCTTTCTACACCTGATTTTCACCAGCCACATATGGTTACCCCCAAAAGAAAGGATAGTTTAATATCCAGGCCATAGTTATTCACTGGCTGAATTCGGACAACACATTAGTCAATGGTGGGTTGAGTAGCCAACTCACAGTTGGTTATTTTGTGGGTACTCCCCACACAACATATACCTACACAACTGTGGGTGCTTGGGGCTGGCGTTGAGTGGACTAATAGTCGACCCAGCATTTGACTGACACAGCCCCCGCCCCTCTCCCCACCCTCCCTCCTTCCTCGGTTCTCCCAGTTCTTTCCCAGCAGCCTCTGCAAGTTGCACCAGTTGTAGCAGAGTGGCAGCCGCTGCTTTGGTCGCTCTTGTTGCCTGCCTCTATGGGCTTGTGTTTTAACACACTCACCACATGTCATTAACCCACTCACCCCTCCACATAATACTTTAAACAACTGGCTTCGAGGTAAACAACTTGCAAGCCAGTTGTTTCTCTCAGTTGCTTGTTTGGGCGGAATAGCATACTGTCAGTAGTTTGTGAGCAGCGTGTTACCCTCCACACAACACAATAAGCAACACAACTGACGATTGTTTCCCCCCCCCCACTCAGTTGCTTATTGTGTTGTCCGAATTCAGCCACTTTCTCCTCAGCTTTTCTCCAAGTCCTTTTTAACAGCACACACTAACCAGCACACCTCCTCCCTCTCTGACTACCACAGACTAACTAACTTAACTGTCAACTGTCAACTGCTTAACTGTCATTTCCCAATTGCTCTTTTCCACTTAACTAGAATTTCCTGCCAATCTACCTGATTCAGGCTCCATCTAAGAATATTCAAAACAAATGTCTCGTTCTCCTTTTTCATAACATCACTAAGCACAATTCTTGACAGCAACAACCCAAGGCCTCAGGCCAATTTAGATACTTTATATTGCCTCACAGAGGCCACCCAAAGTAAACATTCCATAACAACCACAGTTTAATACAGGGCATTTCTTCACCAGCTGGATCAACTGAATGGAAAAAATACCAAAAGAAAATGCTGTCTATCTATCCTCCTAAGCAATTAACCAGTTGTTCCAAAGACTTAAAGATACAGTGAAACACCCTTCTCATTAGTCACATGCTGTTCATCATATCCCAGAGAACAAAGACGGTCTTCTCCTGATCTCAC
Source organism: Anniella stebbinsi (assembly GCA_029215795.1). Lineage (NCBI taxonomy): Eukaryota > Metazoa > Chordata > Lepidosauria > Squamata > Anniellidae > Anniella > Anniella stebbinsi. The sequence continues at coordinate 7,396,646 of JARDYH010000007.1, forward strand.
TGATTCCGAGATGCTCAGAAGCCCACAAGGAAATTATTTGATGGAACTGAGTGTGCTCGTTTCAGCTCAAGATAGGACCAGACGAACGATGTGGCAGAGAGCTTCAGATGAAAGTGGAGAAGAGATATAAGAGAAATTCAGACTTCTGAAGGCTCCAAAGAGATATGGATTTCAATTTGATGTTCAGCTGATGACTTAGCCCAGTTCCTAATTTTAGATTCCCCAATCGTCTCCATCTCTGCTTCTTTTCATTCTATCTTCTTTAATCAAGCATGTCTATGTACATATCACTCTGGAGACTTGATGGGGAGAAGGAGAATCACCACCTTTTCCCAGAGCTCCAGAGTTTATGGTAATATAAGCAAATGTCTCCATAATTTATTGACAATGCTTCGTACTGCTGATGAAGTGTGTGTGTGTAATAACAGAGGTCAACACAATCCAAGGTGTTCATTAAAAATGATTTGGATATTATGGGAAGAGGAGAAAAAGCCTTGAGGGACATGACTGGCCTATGAGCCTCTCTGAATGTGGCCCTATGACTGCCTGCCTCTTCATTCCCATTACAAACTAGGGGTGCAAACTATATCTTATTTTGCAATTCTCCAAGTGGAAAAAAATAACAAGCATTTGCAGCTGCAGACATTGAGACAGCTGATCATGTTCTTTTACATTGTTGTTTCTATAAGGAACTCAGAACTATATGGATTGCCCCACTCATTAATAAAGTCCCAGGCAGACCGGATAAATTTTACCCAGACTATCTTCTGGCTGATCTGGACAACCAAGTTACATCTAAAGTCGCCAAATTCTGTGCAGCAGCCATACGTCGGCGTAGGGAAATATTAACACTATTGAACCCTATCTGATTGCCTCAAATTGAAGCCTGTATATTTTTATATGTATGATTTGTTCTCTTTGCTATGCTGGTTTTTTAACCGTAATAAAGTATTGTATTGTATCTCTTGATAGAAGCGAGCAAAAATGACCTCCCTGAAATCTCCCCCTTTCTGTGGGCAGCAAAATTGCAGGGCGTGAGGAAGAACGCTTTTGCCAAATATTCTCCATGAGGAGGAGAAATTATCCAACAGTTTATTGGGGGTGGGATTCCCCATTAGCATCAGAATAGCTCCCCTTTGGGGGGGGTCATCACTGCATTCCGGAACATTTGGGGGGGAGGGTAGAATGGCAGCTGCCGCAAACAAATGGTGGAGAATATTTGGCGAAATGCCCCTCTTTTTCAAGACAAAAGGAAATTCTCTCAAGTTTCCTCAGAAAAAGTATCTGGGAAATTTTGGCTCAGCTCTAATCCTGCATAATGCAGGTATTTCTGAACAGTTATCCCAGATTTACCAAAGAAAGAAAGAAAGAAAGAAAGAGAAAAACTCTCTACAAGTAGAACTCTTGTTCCGACCCTGTCGCTTAATGTAGCCAGATCAGGTACTGTAAGGGTTGGAATGGTGCTGAGTGGATATTAAGGGAGGGGCTGGAATGTGCATCTACACTTGATCTTAGCCAAAAGGCCGAGAAGCATCTATGCGCCCCTTTTCACATATGAATGTACCCTGTACAGGTTTCATACCTGAACTGAGCTCAGATAAGAGCCAGTTCTATTGAATGGTCTGGCCTTTAGAGCAATAGCATGTCATGCACAAGCACAAGTGCAGAGTGAGCCTAATCAAACACAGTGGGACTTCCTCCTGAGTAAACTAGGGTGACCAGATAAAATCCAGGTCAGGGCTCATGTAACTTTAACAGTTGTAGAGAAAAGGGAATTTCAGCCCGTGTCATTTGTATGCAATTAGGCCCTGGTGAAATTCCCTCTTCATCACAACAGTTAAAGTTGCAGGGGCCCTGCCTTCTTTTGTATACGGTCACTCTAGTATAGTGCATGCACCTTTAACTGCTGTGATGAAGAGGGAATTTCACCAGGAACTAACTGCAAACAAATGACACTAGCTGAAATTCCCTTTTCTCTACAACTGTTAAAGTGTCATGAGGCAGTCTGAAGAATCTTCCTCTGAGGAGGAAGAAGTGGCAGAGACTGCAGCCTCGCCCATTCCCCAGGACTTACCGGAGGAGGAGGAACAGCAGGGAGGTTCCTCTGAAGAGCCCCAGGAAAGTCATCCTCTTCCACCCCCTGTCTCCAACGAGGAAGATTCTGGGCCTGAAGGGGTTTGTCTGGTAACTCCTCAACAAAGGCAGAGGCTCAAGCGTGCGGAGCAAGCACGTCCCACAAGACGCAGCATGAGATTGCAAAAAACAGAGCACAGCTGATGCAGGCCTTAAATGAGATTGCAAAGGAATGTGGAACAGCTGTGGAAAAGGGGCGAGGACAGGCTCAGGTGAATATAAAAGGGGAAAACAGAAAGCAAGGTTTTCGTTGGGAACAACCAACGTATTTGGCTCCTGACACTCCCGCATACTTCTGGCTTGCACCTGTGGACTGAACAACTGGCGTAACTGTTGACCCTGGACCCTGGACTCCGCTCATATCTGGTTTGACCTTTGGCTTCGACATTTGGACTGACTGAATCTCTGACGTGACCTTGCTTTGGTAAATGGACCTTGTGGACTTCTTAAAGCGATTTTGAGATCCTGAAACGGAGCTGTGGACTGCCCTGCCTTTCAGTGTAAGTTCGGCACTTGACTCAGACCAAGGGGTTAATCTCTGGAGTATAAATAAAACCTTCAAATGAATAAGTTCTGGCGTCCGTCCCAGATATTCTTTGATAAGGGGTTTGGCTGAAGTCCCAGACTAAGAACTGTTGTAATACGACATAAAGTTACATGAGCCCTGACCTGGATTTTATCTGGTTAGCCTAGAGTAAACAGGCATAGGATTTGCACTGTCAGCTTGCAAGGGAGGTCTTAAGGGAAGCAAAATATGCTAGGTTGTGAAATATTAGTCCACCCATTATTGAAAACAAAAACGCTGGATGGTCCAAGCAAGAAATGACCATGAAGTGAATTCAAGGCCTTTCCTTTCCAACCCACCAATGCCGTGTTACATCACCAGGATGAAAAACACTCTACTGAAGCAAGCTTTGCCTGTATTGGATTTCCCTGAACCCAGCTGCCTTGGGTCTTGTCAGATTTTGTATTGATTCAGCAGAAGAACCTTTATCTTTCTCTTCCCCCAAAATAAAACGGCAAAACCACTTCCTTCACAACTCCGAAACAACGCACAAGGGAGATGAAAGAGGAAGCACTTTTTGCTTCTACAGAGTGGAATTATTCACCTGGGATAGGATACCAGCTCCATACCAGCTCCCTCCGGGGAAGATCAAATGAAGCCATGTATCTGGCTGGTAGGGTGGGGGTGTTATTGTTTTGGCCGTTTAGGAAAAATAAAGTAAAATAAATAAATACTAGAGGCACATGGGGAAAAATACAGGCTAAGTGCTAAAAGCAGTTAAGGCTGTTATTCTTAAACCCCCCTCTGATACAGGCCTACTAAAATCTGTATAACTATTTTCAGGCCTACTTCCCACAAATGGTGGCACAATTATTATTATTATTATTATTTTTTTAAAAATACTGTCAAGGTTCATTCTATCTCTTGCCTCTTTAAGAGTCCTCACCTTCCTTCCTTCTTTCTCCTCCTCCTCCTTCCCAGTAACGTGGGGTTTAGGCTGTAGACATGGGTTGATTGGCACATCAGACACTTTAGGTTTAATATAACAGTTTATTAATATATTAAAATGAGCAAATTACAATTAAAGGTATTTTGTCAATAGAGCCGAGTGATAAAAAGGCATTAAATGGAAATAAAAGTGGCAAAAATGTGAGTTGTTTTCTTTTACCATAAGCTGCACTTAGACTTCTTTAGGCTGCTTCTGATCCTTTCCTCCTCCTCTAGTCTTCCCTGTCTATCTTTCTTCCTCTTTTATACCCTCTTCCCTCAAAACAGAAAGTCCTGTTCCAAATCTGAAGCAATGAAACTTAACTAGAGAAATGAAACTTAATCAGGGAATGAATCTTAACCAGAGAAACTACTCCTCTCAGGGATACCCCTCTCCCAACAGAAAAACCTCAGGCCTCTAAGCCTGACTTTATTACTTTGCCTTTGTAGGTCTCAAAACCTTCACAAATGCATACGTGTAATGTGGTTGCTGACTGTCTCCCACCCCATAATAGTTAGGAGTAGAAGAGTTTGACAGTGTTCGTTTCCATGGTAAGTAATAAATCTAGAGCAGAGTTCCCAAACTGTGGTCCGCAGGTATTGGTGATCCAAGTCAGAGGTCCATTCAATTGTTCCTCTAAGGACTCTGGCACAGTTGGGATTACCTGTATTTGGCTCCACACTTAATTTCTTTTTTTCTGACAACAGAGATCGAAGATATTTTGACCAGGGCCAGATTATCAAATAGGTTAACAAGGCTCTGGTCCTAGGGCCCATGACGTTCATACGATGATGCCAGCACTGAAGAAAAATGTTATTACAATATGTGTTAGGAATGTGCTTTGTTTTGAATCCAAAATATTAACTATTACTGTGACCCCCAGCAAATTTTCAGATGGTCCATGGGTTGGTTTATTTTTAAACCATGGTCCTAGACAATATGAATGCCTCCAAAGGTGTGCTAAGGATTCAGTTTTCCAACCCCTTTGCAAGTTTTTATTTGGAGGGTCACCTAGAAAATAGATATGTAGACAGTTTATAGGAAAGAAGTCTTAATATACAAATTACCCCCAGATACAATCTCTGAGTATAATTTGTGCTTTTGAAGGCAAGTAAAAGGAATAATTTTAGCTTTTAAAAACAGCAATTTTCTGTTTGAGCAATAAAAGGCTTGTGTGGTGCCCATTAGCATTCCCAGAGAGTTTTCTCTCCAAAGCCTGGGGTTTAGTGAAGTTCAGGGAATGGCAGCTTATCTCCCAAAATATGGCTGACACTTGGTTTTTTTCCCATAAAGCTGTGTAAACGTCACTTCAACTCTCCCCCCTAAATATATATATATATGTCCAGGTGCTGAAAAAAGAAGGATGCAGCTACTTCCTCTACACACATCTCCTCTTATCTATAAAAGCAAAGGACATTTGCCCTTTCTTGGTGAGCAAACAGACTTTGCTTTGCTTTCAGAAATAAGATTCCGGACATTCTCTTGGGGCACAGAGAGCAAACTATAAGAGAATCACAATTCTTAAGCCAATATCTCTCCCCTTCCTTCTGCATGTGCATGGCTTTTCTAGTGAGTCCTGTATTGGTTGGCTTCAAAACACACACACACACACACACAAACACACCTGCATTTATGCCCCCACACAAGAAAATTATTAAAGCTAGGGATTAAACATGTGACCTTGTGCTCTGTCTCCTAAACTAGGGTCCATACAAGTTCCAGCTGTGTTAGCCATATTTCCTGGCTGAAACAAATCTTCCTCCACTGACACCTTGGATTATGTTCCACTGATAGGAATCCAGGCCCACGAACTCACTGAATTTGCTTGTCAGCTCTGTAAGTCGTCCAGGGAAAAACTCTTTAAAAAAAAAAGAAAAAAAAAAGCAAGCACATGAAGGGCCTGTCTAGGAGCGATTATTTTAGCATGATAGCTACATAAAAAAAACTCCACGTGCAGTAGCAGACTACCTCTGTTCAGTTCTGCCTCTGAATGTCATGATGAAGGCTGAGCGTTGTTAGGTGAGGCCTGGGTTACAGGGTTCACTATAGTTCAGGTCTCTAAAGGCTTTGGGGGCAAGTCGGGTTTCTCAGGAAGGCAGGAAGAGAACAGAACCATGGAAAGCTCCAAGTGATGATGGGGCAGAAGGCAGACAAGATGGTGCTCCAACAAGCAGCAGATTGTGAATGGATTTTAAGTAGGGGCTTGGTTTACTTTCAGTTGGCTAACCCCATCTCCACAAAGGCCTTTTCTTTCTTCTTAAAAGGGCTTGGTCTGTTTTAGCAGACTTGGGCTGATACAACAAGGTAGAGCTGGCTGTGGCATGCTGGAGTCTTGAAATTTGGGGTCTTCAGAGTCCAAGGATGGCAATGTGACCTCCTCTGGACCTCCTCTGGTCCTCCTCTGGATGCATGAGGGCAGGTCCCTGGGGTCTCCCTGGAGAACTGGCCCTAAGGTGGTGAAAGTCTTGTGGCACCTTTCTGAAACCAACTCCCCTCCTCTGATGATGAACATTGGGGGTCAATGCCAAGCCATGAATAATTGCTAAGAGTGTACACCCTTGCTCTGTGAATGTAAAACATGATGGATGCAGACAAGCTGGAGAGTGTTCAGAGGAGGGCAACATGGAAGATCAGGGGTCTGGAAACAAAGTCCTATGAGAAGAGGCTGAAAGAACTGGGCATGTTTAGCTTGGAGAAGAGAAGACTGTGGGGAGACATGATCACACTCTTCAAATACTTGAAAGGTTGTCACACAGAAGAGGGCCAGGATCTCTTCTCGATCAACCCAGAATGCAGGATACGGAATAATGGGCTGAAGTGACAGGAAGCCAGATTCCGGCTGGACATCAGGAAAAACTTCCTGACTGTTAGAGCAGTACAACAGTGGAACCAATGACCTAGGGAGGTGGTGGGCTCTCCCACACTAGAGGCCTTCAAGATGCAGCCGGACAGTCATCTGCCAGGGATGCTTTAAGGCAGATTCATGCATTGAGCAGGGGGTTGGACTCGATTACCTTATAGGCCCCTTCCAACTCTTCTATGATTCTATGAACAACAGCAACAAAAATACAGTAGGCTACCAAGACAGAAGGCAGCCCACTCCTGCAGTGAAGCACCGCTCAGTTAGCAATACATATGTTGCGCAGGGTACACAGCTGCATGAGGTCCTTCTGAAGCCTACGGCAATTAATGCATATCAGCAACATTTACAGGGGGGATCAGTAATTTTGCAGTGGAAGTACAATAACTACTAGCCCAGCGGACAGCCCTGATATTTATACGTGAACAATTGATTTGTGCAATCAAAGCATCCTTTGATGGATTGCCGGTGCTCCATGAACAATGGTATTCATTTTCAAGCGGTAACTGCAGCAATTAATTGGAAAGATGAGGATCTCAGACTGTTTCACTGGAGACAGAAAAATGACTATTGGAAGAGTACAGTGAATGAGTATTTTTTTTGGCGTGTGTGTACCCTTTTCATCTGTAATATCACAAGATCTCTGTGCTTATTATTGTTATTTTTAATCACCCATTTGCAGATACCTGAGTGGCCACCGCATTTCATCTGGAAGTAACTTGGTCTGCGCATTGCTGAGCATGCTGCTTTGATTTCAAAGCATTAATTATCCAGTTAAAAGAGAATAAGGAAACCTTTTGGTTTATAATATGAAAATAAAGAGCTGTGCTGGATCCATCTCGCCCAGCACCCTCCCCTGTATAGTCACCAGGCAGATGCCTCCATGAAACAGAGCTGAGGGCAATTATTCTTTCCTGTTGTCTCTACCTTGCAGAGAAATGATCTATTCTTTGATATCCCACCATTGCCATCACTGTCAAGAAATGCAGGAGAGTTGTACAAATGATACAAACTCCACCCACTGAGCATCTGCAAAGAGATTGAGCTTGACTGCCTAGCTGAAGTCCATCATTGGACCTGAGTTCTTATCCATCAACAGTTCCTTGTCTTGAACATAATTCCTAGCAAAAATGCATACGGAACGATGGAACCTCCCTTCCTTGGACCTGGATTTGCAGCTCCAGGGGGTTTGTTTTATATTTTTGAGAAGCTTCTCCTTAAAGTCCTACACCTAATCCTTGCTGCTCCTGGATCTACCACAAGCTCCTTATCCATACCTTGGAAGCCGTCCATGGCCTTTCCTCCTTGTATCTCTCTGTATCTACATCCCACTACATCTTGCCCTTGATCTTCTCTACATGGCCCACAGGCATTCATGAGCCTCCCCTTTTCCTCCCTGGTTGTCCATTATGCCTGGAATGGCCTCCCAGAACATTAGCATGATGCCATATCTCTAACTCCTTTCAAACCCATCTTCAGAACTCACCTTTTTGATGAAGCCTTTGGCACAGCACCTTAGTCCCCATACCTGTCAGGAGCTGCTGGATTGGTGTACAGGTGCCTTCTGTGGTGAACCACTGAATGGTAGGTGGCAAACTTCCTCGTCCTCTTGTCCTCCTCCTCCTCAACCTTTTAGAATAGGGGGGAAATGCACAAAAGCCAGGGGACCACCAAATGATTGGTAGTTGGGGAAAGGTGTGGGGGCCAGGGGAAGGGGCAGGGCCATCCATTAGCCAGGTTTGCCCTGTTCACCTGAGGCTGCCTCTACAAGAGGCATTTAAATCTCTTTCAAGGCGCATTAAAAAATTTATCTCTACAAGAACGGAGCGCAAATCGGGCGTAGAGGCGCGCTATCCCTCCGATTATACGCATTATCGAATGCGCGTTAAACAGCGAGTTTTATTTTGCTCCGGCCATTAAAGTGCATTTTGGCTATGTGAACAAGCGCTTATGCGCATTAACTACTTGCAAAGCGCATTTTGGTCATCCGTTAATGCACTTCGCTGCCTCTCGCCGCCTCTCGTGCAGAGGTATTAGGCGTAAATGCGCTTCAGCGATTATGCGCATAATCGCCTAACCAGGCGCAAAAGCGAATCCTTGTAGAGGGGACCTGAGGCTCAACACCCATGCCTGAAGCTAACCAAGAAGGAGATGGAGTTGAGCTAGCCCTGTGATGGAGAACTTCAAGCATAGCATTTAGCACACGTCGAATGCTCATCCCTTCAAACTCTATATTCTTTTAAAGGTGTTAAAGGAAAAAGACTTGTGAGGGCAGGAAGAGAAAGTTCAAAACTTGAAGAACACAAGGGGCAGTCCTTCAACCTAATTGGACCTGATTATTTGGAGACCCAACCACTCTTATTCAAACAAAACAAAACAAAAATTAGGCTACATGAAGCCAGTCCAAAGAGTGATGCAAAATGGGGGGGGGGGGGAGAATAATTTGGAAAATTGAATAAAAGGACTATCTCCTAAGAGATTTTGGTAGCTAGGATGCCAAGAGCGGAGGATGAAGTTGCATTCAGACAGCAGAATGGAAGTTTTAAACTGCCCACCCTCCACCCCAATCTCAGCCCGCTGAATTGCTTTATTAGACTGCTTTAGTTTGAGTCCCAGATAAGCTAAGAACGTTTCCGGATCTTATTTCATCTTACTCATGTATCTCAATTACATCAAGGTATGTACTCTGAATCTACTGGGGAATTATCTATTCTTTGACATCCTGCTGTGGCCATTGCTGTCAAGAAATGCAGGAAGTGTGTACAAATGATGCTCCAGTACAATTGATTTAAGCCTCACCAGCAAAGACAAATGGAGCAACAGCAAATTAATTTTAAGTGCGATACAGGAGGAGGGTTTTTTCATGGGTGGGGGAGGGAAGTCAAATTGAATTGTCAAGGCAACGTTTGTATAGCTGGGTACCTCCTGTCCTATCAAGGGTTTATTGAAAGTGACCTTCAGTGAGTGCTTTTGTCTACAATTGTGGCTCAGTTGGTGTCATTATGGCAAGTTTTATCCCACAATAGATGGTTGCTGTTTAAATGGAGTGCAATGTGCCACAGGACAGATCTTGCAGCGATCCTGCTACTGATACAGCCCAGCCATTCATCCTATATCAGATCCACTCTGTGCTGCAATATTTTGCTGTAGTTCTAACGTGTTAAGCATAGTACTGTATATCTCTAGCACCTTGGAGTGTTCCCCTGGGCTTCCAAAGTACATGATCACAGTAATCGCAGCATGGTCATCTAGGTTGGATGAGCTCAACACCCCCTGCCCTACTGAATGGCTATGGTGATGTTTGAATGGATGGCTTCCTAGTTCACAAGTCACTGGCACGGCAGAGCAAAGTTCTACTGCAACCCAAAGCAGGCAGAGCCCTGCAAATGCTCCTTACCGGGTCTTGTTCCCTCCACCATCAGGACCAAAGCACTCCAGTGACCCAACTTCATCAGGTCAATGCCAGGTTCCCTAGCAACCACTGCACATCTGTGCAAAATGGGCAAGAGATGCAGCAGTGAATGGCAACCAGATAGAGAGGCAGCAGAAAAGGCAAGACCAACTGATGGAGCTTCCAGGTGCAACTCTTTAGAAGAGTCCTCTTCTTGCAGGAACTGGGGCCGGAGGGACAGACGTGGAGGAGGGACAGAGCCGGAGAAGGAAGCCTAATCCAACTGGGGAGTCAGGGAACAACATTTAGCCTCTCACAGCTGGGTTGAATGTCCCCAGGACTGCCTCCTTGGTGCATGCCTAGTACTCCAGAGTGCTTTTGTTTTGTGCCAGCCATTCCTTCCAGCCTGGAAGCTGCCTGAAGATCCTAGCAGGGAGTCTTCTCCCTTATCCCCCAACTTTGCATGGGTGTGAGGTTCACCTAGAACATGTGATGGAATGATTGCCCCAGTACTTGTATTACCCCTGACCCATTTGTGTGTCCCACCCATTGAACAGAGGCTCAACTCTGGTCTCCATGAATCCAGAAGAGCCGCTAGAAGGGCTAACACAGTTCCGGGCTGCATTAGAAGAAGTATTGTAACAAAGATGCATGAACTCCTTATTCCTCTCTACTCGGCACTAGTGAGACCACACCTGGAGTGCTGTGTACTATTCTGGGCACCACATTTCCAGAAGGACATTGACAGGTTAGAACAGGTCAGAGGAGGGCAACAAAGATGATTCAGGGACTTGAGGACATGCCCTATGAGGATAAGTTGAAGGAACTAGGGATGTTCAGTCTGGAGAAGAGAAGATTGAGGGGAGACATGTTAGCAGTGTTCTGGTACATAAAAAGGTACCACAGGGAAGATGGTCAAGGACTATTTTCCATTGCAACAGAAATTAGGACCTGAAATACTGGGTATAAATTATAGCTACCTAGATTTTGATTAAATATAAGGGGGAAAAACTTCCTGACAGTAAGCAGTGGAACCTATGGAGGTTGTGGGTTCTCCATCTCTGGAGGTTTTTAAGAAGAGGCTGCACAGCCACCTCTTGTGGATGGTTTGATTGGTTTTGCTGCACATTAAGGAAGGTTGGACTAGATGATCCTTGTGGTCCCTTCCAACTCCACAATTCTAGATGATGAGACCCCCACTAGGTTTCTACAGAAAAGGTGACCTGGATTGTCCTAGGCATGTCTGCTCTCTCCTCGTGAGATGGATGGTAAGGCACAGTTTCTCTAACGATGGGCTGAGCCACTGGCGAAGAATGTTAATGTAAGTATTGAACAGTGCAGAGTTGAATGGCTGTATTGAACACTCAACAGCACATTTCATGTGCATTTTTTCACTCTTGTCCTGAATCTGGTGGTACGAAAAGCAGAGAAAAACCTAATTAGAGGGCAACGTCAGTGCATTATTGATACCCTGGGAAGTTCCAGCCTAACAAACTTCTCAACTGCATCTTCAATGTAGCCTGTTCTTCTTTTTCGTTCCTTGTTGACTAGCGACAGCAATGCATCCCAGTCTTGTCTGAAATTTGAAGATTCTTGCATTGTGTGGCTGTATGTGTTCCCTGACTTCTCTTGACCTTGCTTCAATTATCAGCTCTTTCCTCTAGAGAGATCCATAACCACAAATCGATCAGCAGGAAACAGAGGTTAACGAGAAGGTATTTTTGTTACTGGACTCTGCTGTTATTTCTCTTATCACTTAAGGGCAGTACAAAGGCTACTCTTGCTTGGATGTGGGTTGGCACAGCCTACTTCTACAATAGTTGCAAGGTTTTGTTGCATTTAATTTATTTATCTTACAATTTGGATCTTGCTTCCTAGCCCACTAGGATGTCCGTTAAACTGCTCCTCTTCTTCCCATGGTTACTTAATTATTATTTATTTAGTTTGTGCATATGTGTGTGTGTATGTGCTATTTATATACTGTTTTTCAAAGGTGTTAAATGCAGTTTGTCTTGGAGTGGTGATGTTCACACAGAGTGCATTTATAAGCTTACACAGCTTGCATTACACCTTTCCGAGAACTGTTTAAGATAGCAATCAAAATAAAAGATAAAAACCACAATTAAAAAGGGGGGAACAAAACAAGACATTAAAAGAGAGACAATCAGCAGAATAGAAACTTTAATACACATCCACAGCTGAGCGCAACCCAGTCAATGTCAAAACACACTAGATGTTTCAAAACCTACGTTTAAAAAAGACATATTCATTAGCAGTGAGTGAATCTGTCCACTTCCAGTCTATGCCACTTTCATATCTGCTCACTCATGTCTGTTCTATCTCATTTCCATATTAATCTGCAAATGTTTTTTTAATCCCTTAGAAAATTCACATTTAAATACATATTTTATAGCATGTTTTCTTTCATTATGGAGAAGAAGAGGACAATGTAAGCCGCTATGGGTTCCTTGCAAGAGGGAAAATGTGGGATACAAATGTAATAATAATAATAATAATAATAATAATAACAACAACAATAATAGAATTTCTAGATAAATGTTCTTTCAAAAGACACACTTCGATACACCTCTGGAGGCTAATGGCTCTGTTGTCAGTGGGGTGGTGAATCCACTCTAGGTTTCAGTCAAAACTCTAAAAGAGCTGACAGAAACCTGCAGTGGATTCACCTCCTCCACTGACATCAGCGTCACCACCCTCCACTGCGATACACATGTCTTTGAACCTGAGATGTCTTTAGAACATTTTGGAAGTGCGAAAACTAATGGATAACTTCTGACTTGCGCATTAATCTCAGAGGTTTGGGTCAGGCCTGTTTATATTAGGGGTGTGCACGGACCCCCCGGATCGGATCGGGACCCGGATCGGGACCTCCAATTTTGTCCCGGACCGGTTCGGACAAAATCGGAGGCCCCCCGGACCGGATCGAGTCCAATCCCGACCCAAAAATCGTACATTTTTGGATCGGCCGCCATTTTTTTCCCCATAGACTTGCATTGCAATGCAAGTCTATGAGGAAAAAATGGCGGCGGGTGGGTAAGGGGGGGCCTAACTCCCTCCCCCCCCCCCCGGGGCCGTCCGCTGTGGACGGCCCCGGCAGGTAAACCCCCTCCCCCGCGCTCCCTACCCCCCCTGGGGCCGCCCGCTTCCATCCGCTGGCGCCCGCGGGCGCCAGCGGATAGAAGCGGACGGCTCCGGGGGGGGGTAAGCCCCCTTCCCCGCCACTGCTTACCTTCTCGGCCCGTCCGGCGCCGGCGGCTACTACCAGCGGGCTCCGCGGCCTACTCTCGAGTAGCGCGCCGGGTGATGACATCACCCAGCGCGCCACCCTGGAGCAGGCCGCGGAGCCTGCTGGTGGTAGTAGGCGCCGCCGCCGGACGGGAGCCGCCGGGCCGGGCAGGTAAGGGCCCCCCTCCCCCTCCCCCCTCCGCGCGCCCCCTCCTCCCCTCCACGCACCCCCTCCTTACCTTCCCGGCCCGGCGGCTCCCGTCCGGCGCCGGCGCCTACTACTTCCAGCAGGCTCCGCGGCCTGCTCTAGAGTAGCGCGCCGGGTGATGACATCACCCGGCGCGCCACCCTAGAGCAGGCCGCGGAGCCTGCTGGGAGTAGTAGGCGCCGGCGCCGGACGGGAGCCGCCGGGCCGGGCAGGTAAGGGCCCCCCTCCCCCCTCCCCCCCTCCGCGCGCCCCCTCCTCCCCTCCACGCACCCCCTCCTTACCTTCCCGGCCCGGCGGCTCCCGTCCGGCGCCGGCGCCTACTACTTCCAGCAGGCTCCGCGGCCTGCTCTAGAGTAGCGCGCCGGGTGATGACATCACCCGGCGCGCCACCCTAGAGCAGGCCGCGGAGCGTGCTAGTAGTAGTAGGCGCCGGCGCCGGACGGGAGCCACCGGGCCGAGAAGGTAAGTGCCCCCCTCCTCCCCCCCCCGCTGTCCACTTTCATCGGCGGGCGCCCGCTGGCGCCCGCCAATGGAAGCGGCGGTGGGCGCCAGTGGGCGCCCGCCGATCCGCCGATCCGCCGAACCGGTTCGGAGCTTTTTCGGACCGGTTCGGATTGGATCGGCCGATCCAGCTGCGGGATCGGAAATCGGATAATTTATCCGATTTCCCACTGGACCGGACTCGGATCGTGGATCGGGTCCGATCCAGTGCACATCCCTAGTTTATATTGCAATTTGCAAAAACAATTCCTCAAGGAGACATGGAAATGTTTAGGCTTGCCTTATACTGTCCATGGCTTCAAGGTGTCCTTAAGGCCTACTCTTGCATTCAGATCCACCACATGATTAGAATCGCATAGGAGCAGGGGATAAACATCCAGGCTCCACCCTTCTCATCACTCCTTTCCTCCCCTCCCTCTGTCATAATATTAGAACCCAAAGGGGGTCACATCCCATGAAGCTGATTGGTGGGAGACTCAGGACAGTTAAAAGTTAAAAGACTTCTTCACAGAGTGCATAGTTAAACCATGGAATTCACTGCCACAAGACATAGTGATGTCCACCCATTGGATGGCTTTAAAAGGGGATTGGACAAATTCCTGGAAGTTAAGGCTATCAGTGGCTTCTAGTCTTCATGGCTATATTGATGTACTCATTGTGGTGCATTACTAAGAGTTTCTAGAAGAAGAAGAAGAAGAAGAAGAAGAAGAAGAAGAAGAAGAAGAAGGTGTTAAAAACATGGAAAGGGATTAATCTATGAGCTCCATCACACCAGCGATTTAGTGTGCAGATTTGCAGCACGGTACTCACATGACACCGTGCCTGTCCTGCTGATACCCCACCTCTTCCCCAACCTTTCCTGTTTTTTTCCTAGAACGCCTAAGGTCTGGGTTATTTTCCGTAAGCACGTTTAATCATGTTTAATGCTTCGTTTACTTTTAAAGGAATTGGGAGTCTTGCTGTTGGCTTGAATGGATTGCATCAGGTCATGGCAGGGAAAAGCGATCTCTCCCAGCAGCCAGCTCCAAAACCTCAATATAAAACCCAAACCTTGCATCCCAGGCTCAAAAGCATTTTTTTTTAATCATACAATGCCTGAACCTCTGCAGAGACAAGTTTGTAGCCAGACTAAAGGGTAGTTCCATTTTTGCCTGGCATCAAGGTGGTCTGGTTGAAGTGCTCATCTGACAGGACCTGACTGGAGGGAAAAAGGGAGGGGTGGGGTGGAGTGGAAGAGCAAACGAACAAAAGAGCAGCTATTCAGGCGAAAGGGACCATAAGCTTGATGCGCTTATGCATCAGAGGTAAAACAACGTGGAGGCAAACCAGGGGGGAAAATTAGGTGTGATGGAGCTCTATGTTGAACCCAGCATGCAGCTACCAGTTGATAGCCAAGTCTTTCTGCTTCTGTATAGCAAAACCAGCCAGGGAGATCTCCCCGTGAAATACCTGCAAATACAGTTCTTCTTTTTAGAGCATTTCTTTGCAGGGTTAGTTGACAAAGCAGCGAGGCGAGTAACTTGACCCCTGCACATTTCTCAAATGTTTTAAAATTAATTCTTGAGGAAAAAGAGGATGGAAGACAATGGAAAGAGGACGTCAGTTGGTGAGCTTTCTTTAAATGCCCCCTCCCGCACCACCACTTTTCTGGCAGGTTATTTGCCTTTTTATTGCCCGAATGAAATGCAATCATGGATTTTGTATTCACTTCCCGGTCTTAATGTTTCCATTCATTACGCCTTTTTTTTCTAGCTAGAACATTATCTTCTGGAGAAAATTATAACCCTCTTGGTCTGAGATGAACACACTTCCATTCAAATTGAGTTCGGAGTGGTTTTAGCACCAGATATGGCATTTACTACAAATTTACAGCTATCTTAGTGGGGTGGGTGGGGAGCTTTTAACTCACTTGATTTCCTGATGGAAGGATTTAAGAATAATAAGTTCTGTTATTAGTGTGCGTGTGTTTTAAATTTCCTTTAGAGTGGAGGCAGGAACTCTGCACCATTGCCTTTGATTGAATCAAAAACTTATGTTGACAGCATTCTTGAGAATAAATAATATGTACTTTTTTACAGTCAATCCTTTTTGGAGGACTAATAAGTCTTTTTGAACTGAATTCGACATATCCTCCGTTTTCCCCACCCATAAACATTGTGATACTGGTGAGTCGTATCATCATTACAGTTGATACATTAGATTAACAGTGTGGATGTGTTACCTCTTTTCTGGGGTTTGCATTTTATTGTATTTCATTCTCAATCATGTTTTGCAGTTATAATAGTCTAATGAAGCAGTTGCGAAACAGGTGAAAGAAGCCGGCAGCCTGTAGCCCCTTGTTCAACTATTGAGTTAGCTTTCTGTTTCTGTAAACCATTTTTGCTATTGATTTAGTTTCTTGCTATAAACTACTTGCTTAGGTTTTGTTAAATTATTTTATGCTTGATATGCGATATGGTACAAATGAATAATATGTTACATAAAATGCTTACTTAGCCCTATTCACTGGATATCATTTAATGTGTTAGCAGTTGTGTGTTGATTAGCATTTTTTATTGAGTTCCTATGTGCATAGGTTCAATTTAGAACGCATTCAGACATTCCCTGACCCCTGGCGATTCTCTGTCGGGCCTGAAGAGCTCCAGGAAACCCCGCCCACTTTTCCTTCAATGGCCATCAAACAGCCATCAGCTCAGTGGCCATTGGATCCTCCTAGACAGGAAAGACTACAAAAGGGCTTCCTCTTCCAGTTGAGATTTGATTGAGAAATAAGGTCTTCCAGGGCTGTGGCCTGTTGCCAAATCCTTGGTTATTCTTTGGTCCTGACTTCACGTATCTGGGAACCAAGGGTCTCAACTTGGCCCTGGTGCTACAGATTGCCTAGAGCACAGATGTTTTCAGGAGGGCACATAGAGAGTCCTTCACTGATCCAATTACACTTGCAAACTAATAGGGTTCTCTCTTTGCCCTCACTCTCTCTTCCTCCTTCCACCATCCACCATCCAACATCCACTCAATGATAGCTCAAACAGCCATGGAAGGAGATGACTGTTTCTTCCTGGGGTTCATGCCAAAAATAGCCCAAAGTATCCCCAGCACAGAGTAATCCAGCTAATTCTCAAATATGAGACATGATGGACATGCTGGAGCATACAACAGAAAGAGGCAAGTGGTTCAGAGCCTGACAAATTTACAAATCATAGCATAACAAGTTTGAGGAAGATCATTTCATGTGAACCATTTCCTAGGCTCATCAGTTGCTAGGCTCACCAAGGCTTGTTCCCATAAAAATAAACAATTTCGTTCAATAAAACCCAGAAATCAGAAGGTAAAGCCATTCCCAGCATTGAGATGAAATGTCCTAATGGTAAGAGCTGTGCAGTGATGGAATCGACTGCCTTTGGAGGTTGTGAGCTCTAATTGCTAGAGATCCTTAAGCAGAAGCTGGAGAACCATCTGTCAGGGATGCTGTAATTGGATTCTGGCCAAGCAGGAGTCAGGTTTCCCAGAGAGGTAGGAGCAGGAATTGAACAGCACCATGGAGAGTTCTGTGTGAGGGTTGGAAGCCGGACAAGCTTGCCTGCCTGTTGCTCCAACAAGCAGCAGATTGTGACTGAGCCTTACATATGGTTTTGCTTCCATGAGGTTGGTTACCTCTACCTCCCTATTGGCTGAGGCCTTCTTCCTTAAAGGGGGCTGGTCTGTTTGAGGCTGTGACAGTGTGGAAGTGGCTGAGATGTGGTGATACAGAATCCAGGGTCAGCAACATGGCATCCTCTGGCCCTAGGGTAGCTGGTCTCTAAGGCCTTCCTGAGGAAGTGAGAACCTGACGATGTTCTTCTGTAACTGAATCTTTTCCCTGATCTGTGAACTCAAGAGCCTTGTCCCCTGAGGACAAGAGATTGGGTTTCTGGATCATGACACAATTAAAGGCAGAATGCTAAACTAGGAACTCTTACGAGCCTAACTCAAAATAGCAATCATTATGCTTGTTAATTTCTATTCCAACTGTTTTGCACTTTTGAAACAGACTTCATGCAATTTGGTTTGCAACCATTCCTTCCCAGAAGCTGGCATATGCCATCTTATATTCCCATAGAGGACGTTAATTAAGCTGTCAGCTTTTCTGAAGCCCCTGTTAACAGTTATTCTTCTCACTCTTCATTAGATTTGGATTTAATTTTTGTTAGCTCGCTTCTGCTGCTGACTTTATTCTCTGACCCATCTCAGCATGAGAAGGGCAAAGATATGGCACTTTTCTAAGACCCCCCCTTTCCAATAAAACTAACAATTCACCCGTGATAGATGCTAAAAAAAACAACTTCTTAGAAGTGTGGCTTTGCCGTATTAAATGCTGCAAATGCTTAGCCCTGAAACAAGCACCGTCAAACACTCAGTTTTTGGTTTGTGAACTGTGCAGGGATATAGTTCATTCAGATGTTTGGATAGCTTGGAGAGCGTAAATCTTCTGCCAAAAGTGAGGGAGAGAACCCCTGAATAATGAGGGGCCTTTACCTCTCCATCACAAAGACACACACAAAAGCAGAGAGTACCAAATATAATACCATAACACAGATTTCCCCAATGTGATGTCCTTCAGAAGTGGTTGGGGAAGATTGCAATATATTAATTACTTAGCCCATGCCAAATCCTGACCCCTATTTTCAGTAACTTTCTCTCTCTGTGTGAAAGAGACATTTTTTCCCTGCCTCTTTTGCAGAGAGGGGGAGAATTTCAGAGAATTTTCTCCTTGGGGAAGGGGAGAGCATTTCCCCATACCTTTTAAAAATGTAGCCAGTTGTTTAGGTGTGTTCTTTCTATTTTTATTTAAAAAACAAAACACCACCAGCACTTGGAGGAACCAGGCAGTTCTTCAGGAATGCCTACTGAAGACCATGTGACCTCACTCTCTCCAATAGGCATTCAGGAAGAACTCCTGGGCTCCTGCATGTACTTTTTTTTTAACTTAGTGGAAAGCTTAGTGGAAGAGCACATAAGAACATAAGAAGAGCCCTGATGGATCAGACCAAGGGTCCATCTAGTCCAGCACTCTGTCCACACAATGGCCAACCAGCTGTCGACCAGGGACCCACAAGCAGGACACGGTGCAACAACACCCTCCCACCCATGTTTCCCAGCAACTGGCATATATAGGGTTACTGCCTCTGATACTGGACCTCGAGGATGGATTACTGCAATGCACCCTATGTGGGGCTGCCCTTCAGACTGTTCAGAAGTTGTAGCTAGTGCAGAATGTGACTGTCCACTTGTCAGGAAACACTCTATATCAGCATGTAACACCTCTGCTGAAGTCTCTCCATTGACTGCCCAAGGGATACCAGGCTCGGTTTAAGGTTCTTGTATTAGTTTATAAAGCCTTGAGTGACTTGGTACCTGGAGACATGAGGACATACCTTCTGCCTTACCAACCTGCCAGTTACTGAGGTCTTCTGAAGAGGCACTCCTTGTGGTCCCACATGGGTCAAAGATCCACTTGGCCTTCAGTGGGATGACGCTAGTGTGTTTTTGATGTTTTCTGGAGAGTTTTGGTTTTAGGCATGCATTTCCTGACCAATGAGTCAATTTCAGCCCGTTTTATTGATCTATTTACTGATACTGTAACTCTTTTTTAAAAAAAGTTTTGTGTTTTGATTTATTGCACACTGCTCTAATAGCTCTCAATGTGGAGCGGTTTTTAAATTTTTAAATAAATAAATGTCCCAATGGAACTTATTCCTACATAAATGGGTTGAGTTAAAGCTGCCCAAGATTTCTTTATTCAAATGTGAATACTACATTGCACGTGGTTCAACTGTATTGCATTCAGTGGAATTTAGCTGCATACTGTGCTACGTGTGGAAAAATAGCCGTCGGCCCAGGCTCTGGGCTCAAACTGTCTGAAATGATTATACTAACCACATCTAAATACTTCTTGCTGCAGTGTTGTCTAAGGAAGGGAAGAAAGCAGCATGGGTTTTAATCTATTATGTCTCTTTTCAAGAGATGCAACCTTAAGGAAGTCATTATTTTTGAGAAGACTGAATCCAACACAGAGATGCAGAGGCCTTTGTTCTTACTGAGGATTCAGGCATGCAAGAGAACTCAGAACTACCTCTGGTGTCTCCTGGGAAAAGCTATTCTTCTGGACAAAACATCAGTGAAAATCAGGGGATTCTTTAAAAACTTCAATAAGGCTCCATGGAGTTTATTTTTAATAGCTCCTTTGGCAGTTTTTTGAAAACTGATTGGAAACCAGCTGTGCTGCTCTTATATAATACATTAAAAGCTGTGTCTTATGACAGATAGTGCTCTGCTCTTCTGTTAGAAAGATGAAGCATGGATCCATGTGCATTACACGCTACAATAGTGATGCAGAACCTCAAGCCCAAGTGGTGGCGGGCTAAAACCATCCTTCCTGGAGTCCCAGTCCAGCCCCCTGGGTTTGCACACATGGCTATGCTGGGGACGTCTGGATTTTGTGAAATCTGCCCCATGTGTTCTGTGGATTGTGCAGTGTCGTTCATTCCGGTGTCCGTTCACAGACAGATTTGATTTCTTTTCCCCCGGTATGTGGAAATATATGCAAATAATTCTGTAAGAGGTTTTGCAACAATTTATGTTAGTACATAACGTTTAGCGCATTGTCCCCCATTCCATTAAACTTTCCCCGAGTATATTTTCCAGCATGGCATAGGTCTTGGCAGAAATGTGCACATTTTCCTATGTGTAAATTTGCGCAAATTTCAGGAAAGTAAAAATAAAAGGTCCAAAACTTAACCCTCAAATCACCCATGACTTCTTTTAGGGTTTTTGAGGGTATTCCAACCTTCAAACAATCCCTGCTGCCTGAGTTTGCATGACACGGCAGGTTCCTGGCATGATGCAACAGCCCCCGTGGGTAAATTAAGCCATGCTGGGCTGTCATGTTGCGCGAACCAAGTTATTCTCCTGAAATCTTCCAAGTGAAAGGTCTATGTCTTCAAGTTTCAGTTCCTATGATATACCACCAATGAACGTCTTAACACTAATCAAATGTTTTTTTTTTTTTTTAAACCAAATGGACATCCGCTGGCGAGAAGAAACAGCAAAGCAAGTTGACCTGATTAAAACATTTCGCTTCGATTGGGATAAGGGAGGTTTTGCATTTCCCCCACCCCAAGTTTCTTTTAAGACCAGATTTGCATAATTAAATGGGTTACTTTCCAGACGGTCTCCACGGCATCCTCCCGACGAAAGGCTGTTGTTCCGAGTAAGAAAAGTAATGTTTGGTTCTTTTCAAAACTGCACAAAAGTTGCCATTTTCTATGTACCTGCTGTTTCTAAAACGAGCCATTTGAATATTCAGTTGACCACAAAAAAGAATGGAGGAAGCTTCCGCTTTCTCACCAAACCTACACTCCCCCACTGTATTGGCAGGGAGATTTAATTACAGGAATAATTGAAAGAAAAGACACAAACGAAACCAGCTTAATTTGAGGCATGGAGGCGAGCCCATTTAAAACATCTTAATTGGCGGAACAATTAAAAGGCAAACATAATAAGCTTTTTTAAAAAAGAAAAGAAAAGAAAATAGGAGGGAGATGCAAACCCACTGGAATGGGAAATAGAAGGCTGGCACAGAGCAAACGCACATAGAATGCAGAATGTTTCCAAGAGTCTTTTATTTGGAAGGGAAACAACACAGTAAACATTCCATGGTGCAAGTTTCTGCTTCCCCACGCAGGAGAAACTTCAAGGTTCAGCCCCTACAGAAGGGGTCCCCAGAGGTTTCGGATTGGTGAGCACCTTTGGAATTTTGACAGAGCGTTATAGGTGCTCTCACAAAATGGTTGCCATGGGGAGGGGGGCGCCTTGCCCATTTTATTATTATTTTTATTCGAAATGATTTGTAGGCCACCTTGAAAGCCCTTAAATGGCTGCCACGTTGGGCATGGCTGGTCACAGAACGCTCATTTCCCAGATGGCGAACTGGTAAGGCTAAAAGAAAAATAACTTTCCTGGGAACTTAAGTAGGAGGCAGACGTGGGGTGGGGGGGTGGGGGTCTGTGCTCAAAATGCGAAAGCACTTCTTTGAACCCGAATAAAGACGGTGCTAAGAGCAGCACTTTGTGTCGTGACAAGCCTGCCACCCGGGTTTTTTTTAAACAAATGTTTTCAATTTGAAAGATTGTAAGCAATCAAATAAATATCAGGAAGGGCAGGGAACCTGGGGTGGGGGTGGGGGGCAGCTAGAGAAGTGTCCATGGCCACATTGGCACCCACAGAGGCACCACAATGGAGTCCGTTTCTTTGGAAGGAGTGTCTTCTTATTCCTCCTCCTCCTCTTCTTCTTCATCATCATCTTTGGAAGGAGTGTCTTCTTATTCCTCCTCCTCGTCTTCTTCTTCTTCATCATCTTTGGAAGGAGTGTCTTCCTATTCCTCCTCCTCTTCTTCTTCTTCTTCTTCTTCTTCTTCATCATCATCTTTGGAAGGAGTGTCTTCTTATTCCTCCTCCTCTTCTTCTTCTTCTTCATCATCTTTGGAAGGAGTGTCTTCCTATTCCTCCTCCTCTTCTTCTTCTTCTTCATCATCTTTGGAAGGAGTGTCTTCTTATTCCTCCTCCTCTTCTTCTTCATCATCATCATCTTTGGAAGGAGTGTCTTCCTATTCCTCCTCCTCTTCTTCTTCTTCTTCATCATCATCTTTGGAAGGAGTGTCTTCTTATTCCTCCTCCTCTTCTTCTTCATCATCATCTTTGGAAGGAGTGTCTTCTTATTCCTCCTCCTCCTCTTCTTCTTCATCATCATCTTTGGAAGGAGTGTCTTCTTATTCCTCCTCCTCTTCTTCTTCTTCTTCATCATCTTTGGAAGGAGTGTCTTCCTATTCCTCCTCCTCTTCTTCTTCTTCTTCTTCTTCTTCTTCTTCTTCTTCATCATCTTTGGAAGGAGTGTCTTCTTATTCCTCCTCCTCTTCTTCTTCTTCTTCATCATCTTTGGAAGGAGTGTCTTCCTATTCCTCCTCCTCTTCTTCTTCTTCTTCATCATCTTTGGAAGGAGTGTCTTCTTATTCCTCCTCCTCTTCTTCTTCATCATCATCATCTTTGGAAGGAGTGTCTTCCTATTCCTCCTCCTCTTCTTCTTCTTCTTCATCATCATCTTTGGAAGGAGTGTCTTCTTATTCCTCCTCCTCTTCTTCTTCATCATCATCTTTGGAAGGAGTGTCTTCTTATTCCTCCTCCTCCTCTTCTTCTTCATCATCATCTTTGGAAGGAGTGTCTTCTTATTCCTCCTCCTCCTCTTCTTCTTCATCATCATCTTTGGAAGGAGTGTCTTCTTATTCCTCCTCCTCCTCTTCTTCTTCATCATCATCTTTGGAAGGAGTGTCTTCCTATTCCTCCTCCTCTTCTTCTTCTTCTTCATCATCTTTGGAAGGAGTGTCTTCTTATTCCTCCTCCTCCTCTTCTTCTTCATCATCATCTTTGGAAGGAGTGTCTTCTTATTCCTCCTCCTCCTCTTCTTCTTCATCATCATCTTTGGAAGGAGTGTCTTCTTATTCCTCCTCCTCCTCTTCTTCTTCATCATCATCTTTGGAAGGAGTGTCTTCTTATTCCTCCTCCTCCTCTTCTTCTTCATCATCATCTTTGGAAGGAGTGTCTTCTTATTCCTCCTCCTCTTCTTTTTCTTCATCATCTTTGGAAGGAGTGTCTTCTTATTCCTCCTCCTCCTCTTCTTCTTCTTCATCATCTTTGGAAGGAGTGTCTTCTTATTCCTCCTCCTCTTCTTCTTCTTCATCATCATCTTTGGAAGGAGTGTCTTCTTATTCCTCCTCCTCCTCTTCTTCTTCATCATCATCTTTATCATCCATGTATTAAGTACCACTAATGTACATTGTGGCGTCTGCCCCTTCTTTACCTAGGCTTTCCCCTACTATCCTTTCATGCCTCAGATAATAAGCCCAAGGAGTGGGACGGCACTGCCAAATCAGCTGTACACAGTGGCTGAATTCGGACGACACAATAAGCAACTGGGGGTGGGGAACAATCGTCAGTTGTATTGACTATCGTGTCGTCCGAATGCTGCCATAGTCAACTCAGCGCTGATCCTCATCCACACCACAGTTGATTATGTATTACCATGTTGTGTGGGGAGTACCCCCTAAATGAACAACTGTAAAGTGGATTATTATCCCACCATTGACTATCGTGTTGTCCGAATTCAGCCACTGACTCAACTAACCTTCTACCCCATCACAATTAACAGCAAGTGTGTCAAATTTATCAGTGTTATCATAATTACTAGTTAGGGGAAGTGGGTGCTGGCTATTAAATGATCATGTAGCTGGTAGCATAAACGGAGACCAAGTTGGCACATGGATTTAACTCAACAACACAAAATAAATGTTTATTATTATTTACAAGGTATTGTTTCAATGTTGAAGATAAGAACATCAGAAGAGCCATGTTGGATCAGACCAAGGGTCCATCTAGTCCAGCACTCTGTTCACACAGTGGCCAACCAGCAGTCGACCAGGGACCCACAAGCAGGACACGGTGCAAGAGCACCCTCCCACCCATGTTTCCCAGCAACTGGTGTATATAGTCTTACTGCTTATATACACCAGTTGCTAGATGTTATTATTACTTACTAGACATTATCATTATTTACGCAGATGATTACACCAGATATTTTTATTTACACAGACGATTAATAAATAGGTTAAGCCTGCCTCACTACCTCTCTAAATCTTCCTTCAACCTAAGATGATGCTTCGCCAAATTCCAAGCCCTATCTACCTCAAAACTAACAGCCAAATCAGAAAAACCTTCCTCTGACATCACTCCCTCCCTCCCTCACCCAGGTAGAACCAAACCAACCAAACACACACACAGGCTCATTCTCTGCTACCCACAGTCAGCACTTTCTTACCTGTATATACTGTTTCTGAAAAACTAAATGCATTCACATTAATATAATAAAACAGATTAACCAAAGAAGCATGTGATTTTGTTACATACATGTATACAGAGCGTGAACATTGGCATGTAATGCAAAACAAAGGAACGCCTCCTCCCAAATGTGCCTGCCCAGGCCCTAAGGTCATCTTCAGGGGCCCTGTCAAAGGAAGTGAGGCAGGTGGTTACCAGGAGGAGGGCCTTCTCTGCTGTGGCACCCCGGCTGCAGAATGAGCTCCCTAGAGAGTTTTGCCTGGCATTATACTCCTTTCAATGCCAGGTGAAGACCTCATTTTCACAACATTTTCACAATTTATTATCATAGACTTTTAACTCCACTGTTTTAAATCTGTATTATAAATCTTTATTTTAAATCTGTATCGCTGCATGGTTTTTTTTTTTACCCTGGTTGTGTTTTTATATTGTTTTTATACTGTTTTGTTGATAGTTTTTATTTTTGTGAACTGCCCAGAGATCTTCGGCTATTGGGCGGCACATAAATGCAATAAATAAATAAATCATTAAAAATATTCCTTTCTGACATAACTGTAACCACCATTTCTTTCTCTCCACCACATCATCTGAAAAGTGGCATCTCCTGGGGAAAAAAAATCCGATTCCATAATGAGTGGACGATGGATCAAAGGGCACCTGACTCTCTGCGAATGCAGATGGAACGGATTTTACAGAATCCATATAGCCCTAATTATAGTACAACCCTTGAGGTGTCTACTCAAAGTGGGGTTTACTCCCTGGCGGGTACATTTAGGATTGCAGCCTTCTTGAGAATGATGCGTCTACCTAGCTCACAAGCACCACTGCATATTAAATCATCATTTTAAAACGCTTTGCAATCCTGGATGAAAAGGAGGCGCACAAAGCCCTGCATCTCGCCGACAATTCCATTTGTCTGACTTGTATAGAGAAGTCTTCATTAATCCACACAAAAAACAAAGAAGAAACCGCGTAGGGGAATAAAAGCCTTTGATTTTGAGAATGAAGCAGAAGAGCAATTAGGTGTCAAAAAGATTCTTTAATTGCTTCAGCTTCTAACACAGCTATCGTTTGTCTCTCTTTGTAATAATAATGTCTTCTTATTTTCAAATACCCATGGGCATAGCAACACACACACACACACACACTGGTTTTGGCTTAGAAGTGTACAATTGCTCAGAAGACAATAGGTGCCAGGGTTACACTTACAAACAGCTTGCGTATTGATTTGGAAGCATGGCTGTTTAGACACCTGTGTGTTTTCCATACATCACACAGCCATGCGTGTGTTACTTGTGCCTTAAGGTATAATCCTTTGCATGTTTAGAAAGAAGTACTACAACTCCCAGCATACAACTTTCTAGCAACTATACACACACACACACGGCTGTGTGATGCATGCAAAACACACAGTTAGACGTCTAAACAGCCATGCCTACAAATCAATATGCAACCTATTTGGTATCCATTTGAACGTGGTGTCTATATGTCACCCTTTCAAATAATGAAAACATTGTAAGGTCCTCAATCCATTGCATTACAGGAGGTGTGTGTATGTCCTTCCAGTGCCCTAATATCAGTCTTTTAGTTGTCAAAAGGTAGCAGAGAACCCATTTACAATGACCACTTGTTAATTTTCATGAAGCAGGTAAATGATTTTAAAGACTGTGCACATCAGTAAATATTATAGACTGTTCCAGTACAAAGTTTTTCTGGGTAATAACCTCCCCGCAAAAAATGAGGCAACTAATATATGCCAAAACATATATTTAAAAGAAGCATTAGTTGGATTGCAGTTATCCAGATTAGACAATCCCTTATAAAAGAGACCAACAGACACAAAGCAAATGTTTTTGCTGAATAAGATGCAGCCTAAAATCCATAGATGTGAAAGGTAGATGCCAAAGCGGCAATCCATGGATTAGGCATTTTATAGTGGTGCTCACAGTAGTATCTAAAATTTCCAAATGTGCCACAGCTCCAAAACGGTTGGGGGACCCCTGAGCTAGAGGGTATTTGAAAGCCTCATCCTGATGAAGATGTAACTGTGGGGATATTTTAGGATGGTTACCTTAGCTTGTAATTCTAAGCAACATTCAAACTGAGGATTTTCTAATTCATAGCACAATCTCTCAGCCCATTATGCCACACCAACCTTGACCAAATGGGGTCCTCTCTGGCCGCTTAGCACTGCAACTTCCATCATCTCTGACCGTTGGCCAAGCTGGCAGGGACTGATGGAAGTTGTAATCCAAAACATCTGTAAGGCGCCAGGTTGGAGGGAAGGTTGCGCTATACCAACCTTCACCAAATAGACCCCCTTCCAGATGTTTTGCACTACAACACCCATCATCCTTGACCAAGGTGCTGGGCCTGATGGCAGTTTCAGTCCAAAAGATCTGTAAGGTTCCATGTTGGGGAAGAGCATGCTGCGCCAAATCTGGTAGAGACCAGAACGGACCAGGGGTTTGGTTCTTTCTCCACTAGGAAAGTAAGGATAAATCTGGTTCACTTAAGAATCTCCTGTATAAGAAAAACATTTTATATATATATATATATATATATATATATATGGTGCCAGCTTCCCATTCAAACTGCGCTCAAAGAAACCTTCTGTTTGGGGCTGCTTTTGTCATGTGCCTTACTGAAGCTTTCAGTGCAGCCTAATTTAGTTATGGTGGTTCAATTTCAAGAAGTCAAGAGGATGGAGAGATTGGTCCCAAAAGGTTGAAATTAAGGTCATTGGTAGACAATGTAACAGCCCCAGTCCCAAAACCGATTACTTCATGTCAGGGCTCTTGTAATAAAGGGCTTTGATTTCCAGTGGCCTTCGGGTCATTTATCCTCCGAGAAGGATAACGTTCCGTCAGAATTTTGACCACATCGTATCGAGCCGTTAATTTAACTGCTCTGCTGTTATGTTCAGAAGCAGGGAAATTGCAGATGGCCGCATCAAATTGCTGAAGTATTCTGAAATCTGACTCCCATGACCTGTGTACCAGTGGAAATTAATTTGTTCCAGAATCTACAAACAGAACTTTAACCTTTGGAAAGCCGTAAAACCTTTGGAAGGGTAGGTGGGGTTAGGAAGAGAGAAAGGAACTTTCGCAGGGCAGAGAGAAATGTCACCCAGCAATCAAGGACTGAATGCCACCAAGCCTTCAACACATTAAGTGCACAGATCTTCAGGAATGTAGTTCTGCAAGTGGTCAAACACCCAAGTCAAAAGTTTGGCCAGCAACTGTACCAGCATTACGACACATGCAATCCCTTTGATCGACCTAGCCTCAATATGTTTACTCCTCTTGATCACGTTTGCATGCCACCTTAGCCCCAATTATTTATTTAGATTTATTTGCAGGCTCTCAGAGTGGCTTACAAAGATCATTAATGAGATGGGCCCCATCCTCAGGCGTACACTTTAAAAGACACGATACAAAAAAGGATTGGGAGGGAGAAGGAAAAAAGAGAGAGCAAAACCCAAGAACAAATTCTTAGGGTGTCTCTACATTAAACAGGAGAGATCAATCCAGGGCGACTAGTCATGACAGCTAAATGGAACATCCCCATTCAGAGGCAGATGCTGAACGAGATGCTGGAGACTTGCAAAGAAGCTATAGCCTTCGTGTCTTACTCGCAGGCTTCCCAGAAGCATCCGGTTGGTCACTGTGGAACACAGGATGCTAAGGTATACAGGGTGATCGTATATCCTACTTTATAGAGGACAATCCTCTATTTGAAGGGCTGGTGAAGGACATCCCTTTCAGGTGAAGAACATCTGACCCAAGGGCCAAATTGAGTCACAGAGCTTCCTGAGGTTCCTCCAGGAGGTGGGGCTCCTCCAAGCTCTGCCCCTTGGATGAATCCCCCTGAAGAGCATTCCCACTATTACTTCTGATATAAGGACTGGCCCGTGGTGGGCCTGGAGAGGAAGTGGGGGAATCCAGTCCCCTATTTCAAACTGTTTTTGCATCTTTGCTCTGTTTGAAGAGCTGGCCAGCCCAGATCCAAATTTTCATCTATACTTATAAATTAGCATATGCAAATGTTATGCAAATCATTGTCCTCTTCTATCCCTTTTTGGTGATCCATTTCCAGTTCTTCTTTTTTTGACAATGTTGCAGCAGGGAATACATGGACCTTTGTTTTGATCCAGCAGGATTTTTCTTACATTCTCAGGGTTGCACTCTGAATCTCTTACAGGAAAATAAATCGAGACTGGGGCAGGTGGGTGGGTTTCTATCTCACCACAGGGATCAAATTGGCATAACATAGCTAGGACGGTTTTGTGATCACCTGTCACTGCTGTTGGGAACGGTCAGTATGCCTTCCGAACATTTCAGCTTTGCACAGGAATGTCACATGCTGTGCCTCTTGCGTTTTCATAGTCCTTAGGGTGACCAGATAAAATCCAGGTCAGGGCTCATGTAACATTGACAGTTGTAGAGAAAAGAGAATTTCAGCCAGTGTCATTTGTATGCAATTAGTTCCTGGTGATATTCCCTCTTCATCACAACAGTTAAAGGTGCAGGCACTATACTAGAGTGACCATATACAAAAGAAGGCAGGGCCCCTGCAACTTTAACCATTGTGATGAAGAGGGAATTTCACCAGGAACTAATTGCATACAAATGACACTGGCTGAAATTCCCTTTTCTCTACAACTGTTAAAGTTACATGAGCCCTGACCTGGATTTTATTTGGTCAGCCTAATAGTCTTTGACCTCAATGCTTAGATTTTGTTCTCTCTAGAACTGTAGATTATCCTTCACACATTTGATCAAGTGGACTGTAGTCTAAAAAACCTGAGGCCATAATAAATATATTTTTTAAAGTTCTTGGTGCTCAGTCTTGTTTGTTTGTTTTGTATCCGGTCACTTAAGAATATCAGAAGAGCCCTGCTGGATCCGACCATGAGTCTAGTCCAGCACTCCGTTCACACAGTGGCCAAACAGCTGTCGACCAGGGACACAGTACAATAGCACCCTCCCCCCCATGTTCCCCAGCAACCCTGCCACCCATGTTCCCTAAGCCCCTTTTAAAGCCATCCAAATTACTGGCCATCACTACCTCTTGTGGTAGTGAATTCCATAGTTTAATTATGCGCAGTGTGAAGAAGTCCTTCCTTGTATTTGTCTTGAATCTCCCACCAATCAGCTTTATGGGGTGATGACATTGGGTTCTGATATTTTGAGAGAGGGAGAAAAATGTCTCCCCATCCATATTCTCCACACATTGTGCCTTTTCAGATTGTTAACTTGCAGGCTTGTTTGACTTTTTATACATATTCCACACCTGGAACCATCCTTTCTAGGGAGTGGAATAAAAATACTTTAGGGCTCAGTCCTATGCTTGTGACACAGAATCAAGTCCTGCAAGTCCCAGCTGGCTGGTGAATGCTGAGAATTGTAGGGCTTTTTTTTCCTGTCCAAACAAGCGTAGGATTTTGCCCTTAAATAAAGTTTGCAGAGGATTGCAGTCCTGCAAGAGGAATGCCTCACTGGGTTCAATGGGATTCATTCCCGGGTATATCGGATTGCATCCTTAGCCATTCAGTGAAATTGATCCCTTTCAGAAATATTTCATATATGCATCCTCTACTTTCAACTGCTTCCTTGCTCCCTTTTCCTAAGAATGAATGTTTCTCACATTCCACTGCAGGCATTACAGTCTTGCCCCTTATAGATCTATAGGCCGTTTGGAGCTAAACGGCAAGACGTTTTCTCTGAACAGTGAGAGCCAAAGCTGCTCTCCGCTACGCGCTTTGCCACTCCCAACATGGCGGAAGCCTTAGTGCGGCGGCACGTCTCGTCACACTCACCATGGCGGGCCGGAAGCGCCGCCTGACATTTTCCCCGCCCCCTCTCCGTTCTGATTGGTCCAGTTCGGACCAGTCCGCCGAGGACGCCCAATCACCGCCTTCGTTTCTTATCCACACCCTGAAAAGGCCAAAGTCAGGACTCCCACCCCCCTTCACCTTTGCTTAAGGAGACACGTCGCCTTTGGAGGGGAGAAACGAGAGGAAGGGTCCTCTGGGCCGGGGGTAGCATGCGCCGCTGGGGCTCCGGCCTGGCAGCGCGGCAGCTCTTCCGGCTCCTCGTCGCGCACTCTTCCGGCCGGCCGCGGCCTAGCGCCGTCGCCATGGCAACCGAGGCCCGCTGGGGCCTAGCCGACATGGAGGAAGCCCTGAGCCGCGCCGTGCCGCCGCTGCCGCCTTACGAGACCCGCGAGAAAGGGGCGGCGCCGGCCGGGGTGGCGCTGGAGCAGCGCGGCGCGGAGTTCATGCGCTATTACCGCGGCCTGGAGAGCGGCAGGCCGCGGGCCGAGCTGCTGGGCCGCCTGGCGCGCGACTTCGGCGTCGAGCACGGCCGGGTGGCCGAAGTGAGCGCCAAGGTGCTGCGGCTGCAACAGCAGCTGGAGGCGGCGGCGGGTGGAGGAGGAGGAGGAGGAGGGATGCGGGACGCCGAACCCGGCGCCCTCCTCCAGGCCGAGGACCGGCTCCGGCACTACCTCACGCCGCGCTACCGGGGCCTCTTCCAGCACCTGTGCAGGCAGGAGGGCGGCCTCCGCTTCCTGGTGGACCTCCGCAAGGACCTACTCGAAGCCCTGGCGGCCAGGGAGGCCGAAGGGCCGCACGTCAGGGTGAGCCCCGGAAGGGTGTGGGAGAGGTGGGTGGTGGTGATTAGGGGGGTTGCTTCCTTTCCTTCATTTATTTGCAGTGTTTATATGCCGCTTCGTATCTAAAGTAGATGAACATGAAAAGAAAATAGGAAAAATGTAAAAAAAAGTTTAAAGCAGCATGTTTAAATCGGTTCGTTTGAAAACATCTTAAAACTTCTCTCCTGCACTTCCCTCCCCCTTTTTAATAGCACGCGGTCAGGCAGAAATTCAACCGGTTACGTTTCCCAGTATCCTCATCACATCTCGCTTTTAGAATGGTTGCAATGATCATTTCCGTTATCATTTTTTTTTTGCTTTTTGAAGTGTTGTAGTGGTTTTAAATGTACAGATTGTGTGTATGATGTATGTTTTTGCTGTTTTAATTTTTGTATTGTTTTTAATTGTTTTTAATCCTATGTAAACCGCCCAGAGAGCTTCGGCTATGGGGCGGTATGCAAATGTAATAAATAAATAAATAAATAAATGAAGACCAGGGAGCCTATTTGGTTCTTCTCCCCACCCCCATTTTATCTTCCCTCCACAACAACCCTTTGAGGTAGAACAGCTCTCAAAGTCACCTAAATGAGCTTTGTAGGGATGGGGTAGGTGGGAAGATGGAGTCTAACTTTCCCCTAGCCTTGGGTTAGCAAGTTGTTAGCCTCCAGACGTTTTGCTCTCCAACCGCTGTGTATATAGGCAGTAAACCTATATACACGTTGCTGGGGAACATGGGTGGGAAGGTGCTGTTTCACTGTGTCCTGCTTGTGGGTCTCTGGTTGATAGCTGGATGGCCACTGTGTGATCAGAGCGCTGGACTAGAGGGACCCTGGGTCTGATCCAGCATGGCTCTTCTTATGTTCTTAACTCCTGTCGTTACCTGGGCTTATTATCCCCCACCCCGGTCTGATGGTGTATCTGCTACACAGCATGCTGCAAGTAAGTGGTGGGGAAAGTTTGTCTATTTATATTCTTTTTAAGGATTATTTTATAATGAAAGAGGATAATCAATTTCATAAAAAGAATTAAATGTTATAAGTCCCCGAAAAGGAATAAAACAATTTATAAAACCACTACATACTTTAAAAAGTGATACAATAAAACAGCAGTTATTAGAAATTGTGATTCTTATTTATTTCATTAAAAACAAAACAAAAACCATGACAACAATCCTACCCCAATTCTACCATGGATGGTTCTGCACCCATTTCACCCCCTCCAGATTTGATACTTGCATAAACTTGTGAGAGAGCCAGGACTGGGCTAATTGGCTGGGCTAGTTTCTGAGTAGAATTTTGAACCTGCATCTCTGTAGTCCAAGTTTAACACTCCATTGGCTACATTACACCAGTTCTCAAAGGAACTGCTTTGTGTGATCAGACCAAAAGCCTTGTTTCCAGCAGCTAGCCAGGTGTGAGAGTTTCTTGAAGTTAAAGGTGGAACCGAATTAAGAGGGGTGGTCCAGCAAACTCATTGGATGGTAAACTGCCCCTGTACTTTGAGGTTCCATATAGCATCATGAGTACTGTCCACTTATACCTGTCGTGCATGATTCAGCATAGGAATGCAAATTGAAAACTGAGGTAGAACTGGGGAGTTTTGGGACTATCATGGATAGAAAATATTTGGTAGTAGGATGGATTGCATCATAGTGGGAAAGCTAAATAATTATTTTGAAGGGTGAGACTTTAGTAGCTGATAATATTTTTCCTGATTCATATGGGGTGTTTGAGCAAGTTAAGCTGGGGTAAATGGGAGCAGGATGGCTCATGTGGAGCAAAATGTACCACTACGTGAGTGGAGCAAAAACTTACCATATGTCTGGATGCAATGTTTTGATATTCTGAAAAGTACTGGCAGACACTCTTATCAGAGCAAAGTTCACACGTTAGTGCCAAGTTTTTGTGTCAGCTGTATTGGAGCGGCACATGATGTTGATGTGTGACCAAAAACGTAGCAGTGCTAATAATATACTTGGCATTAGCAACAAGCACTGAGCTATACCATGGAAGGAGCGTTAAAATACTTTTTGCACTAGCCTTGGGATGAAGCAAGAAGTGTCCCATGAGTGCTTGGATCTCTAGAGTTTTAACGAGTTTGTCCACAAATCCTATTGAAAGAGGAACAAAGTTTACAAAATGTTTTTTACATGTCACAACGTACACAGGGCCATTTTGTGTCTGTGTCAGAACTAAGAAAACCAAAATACGTTCTAGGCACCACCGAGAACAGCATTTGTAAAAAAATCTCAGGATTTTTTTAAAAATCACATATTTCATAGTGAAGGAATGTTCTGATCACACAGCTTTCATCCACTTTTATGGTTCATTCTCAGCAATGTCCTTTGGTGACTTTGGGAGTCACTTGTGATCTTCATGGCTGGAAAAAGCAAATCAACCCACCCAGGCACCATAACATTTGGCATTGATACCGAAGAACTTTGCTGCTTTAGTTCCATTTATGTATACGCCTGGCATTTACAAGCTAGAGTCTGCTTACTAGAAACTGCAATTTCAATTCTGCTGCCCAGAAATTTCTGCACCTGGCTTGTTCTGTTTTGAGCTCCTCCCAAGCTGTCCCGACAGCTATTCTAGAAAGTGCCAGTATCAGATTTTAAACAACTTTTTCATCCAAATAGATAACATTTTAGCAGGAGCAAAATGCATAATCCTGAAATGTCATTTTAAAATGGCACACTGCATGGATGTTATACGGGACTCTGCTACCGATTAATATAGCATTGAAAATGAGAATTTCCTGACGCCTCGTCCTATAATCCTGTTTTATTTGCTACAATGTAAATCACGTCCTGTAGTTTAGCAGTCTTGCTGCATGTGCCAACAGGGTATTTAATCTTTGCTCAATGCCCTTCATTTGTGCCAACGTTTGAGATCTATCTGATCTTCATCTACACACATGAGTGCTACTAAGGCAGGGCAGTAAACAATGGTGTAATGGAGCCAGGGCTCACAGGGTTGAAGCGCTGGGACTTTTTGATTACTAGAGACAATGTTGTCATCTGCCATCGGGGCCCATCCCTCCCTTTTCATTCTGAGCTTAGCTGCAATCCTTACAGTAGCTGGGGGGAAATGGATTTTCCCAGTGATGAGATATTCTTTGGAGGCCTGGTCTGGAATGGACAGTGAAGGCCCCTTAGCTTTACAAAAGCCTTGTTCCTAATGGAGATAAACACTTCTAGTTAAGGATGAACACAGTTACCTGCATTTTTGGACTCCTGCCTGGAGTCAAAATGCCCCACTGGCTGCATACAGTGGTACAGTAGTGACTGTTGAGTTGGACCTTTGTGCCAGGTCTGGGGGTTTTAATACCTAGTCCTGTGAGCTGCTACAATAGTACAGTAACTTATAGGATGAGGCGATTGGCTGTAGTGGTTTCCACATTTATTTATTCTCTTCCCTAATGGTTCTACTTCTAGACAATGCATGACTGAG
Source organism: Anniella stebbinsi (assembly GCA_029215795.1). Lineage (NCBI taxonomy): Eukaryota > Metazoa > Chordata > Lepidosauria > Squamata > Anniellidae > Anniella > Anniella stebbinsi. The sequence goes on from JARDYH010000007.1 coordinate 7,431,513, forward strand.
TATATTGCAGTCATAAATAAGATTGGTTTGGTCATTAAGGTCCAAGGGCTGTTGGGATATGACCAAACTATATGTTTTTAGACATGATTTGCTGTCTTCATCTCGCTAGTCTTACTACCGTGACCGAGGTTGAGGTCATCGGAGCCCTACTGTTGATGAGCCAATTGTCCTAAGCAGCGATGGAGCTGTAGCCTGTTCCTATAGCTCTGAGCATCTAAGCAGAAATTCTGAATGCTGCATTATGCGAACAGTGAATTGTGGCGTTCATATTTAGAGAAGGAGCACATCCTTCAAAATATGGTTGAATTTGTATTCAAGATTAGTATTCTTAAGGTTAAACAGCCAGCAGGATCAAGAGCAAATGGCCCAGAGAAAATGACTAGACTCCCTTAGTGACTAGTTGCTAAGAAACAGTAAATGTCTTCCCGCTGAATTTGTGGAAGATGATAGATACTTGTGACCTAGGTGCAGTGCTTTTATTCAGGCATGTCTACCAGCAAAAGTTCAGCTATAGACTTTATGGCAAAAAGAATTTCCCTGTGAGTATAAAAAATGGACTTTTTTTAACATGGAGGACAATCTACTTTTAAGTGCAGAGGAGATTTTGCTTTTTTTTTTTTTTTAAAGGTATGATGTGCCCCAGAGCTCCTTTTTAAGTCACATCAGCTATAAAGCTTTAAGCGTCTCTGTAGTCAAAGCAATAGTAAACCATGTGGACAGCACCAAATACTGTTTCTAAAAACTATCTCACTAATGTCTGACTAAGCAGCCAAGTTTTTACGAGTTAAACAAGTATTGTGGAAATTCTAGCTAGGTGTATTTAAATAAAATAATCATTAACTATATTCCAATAAAGACAATTGCTCCTTGCAAAGGTTTTTTTTAAAGGTAAAGTTGAATTCCTAATTTTAAAATCCACTCATTTAGGTTTACAAGCATCAAGAAAATAATTTGTGCATGCTACTATATTTCCATTATAGAAGTAGATGAAGGGTTTGGAACCCTTTGTAAAGCTTTCCCAGTGTCCAACATTTCAGTTGGGAAGAAGGGCTGTTTTGTTCTAACAATGTTTTGCTGTGCTTGGTTGTAGGAAGTGGCCAGAGATGTTCTTATGTGTTAGTGCAATTGCTGGTTAGAACTGCAACCCATTGTCCTAACCAACAATTATCATATGACTGCATGCACGGATTGCCTTTATGGGCCTGGCTTGGGATCTGGGATCTGGCCTGATCCCAGAAGACATGAAATGGATGTGTAGGAGCAAAACATCTGTGAGACACCGGCAAGGCATGGGTGCTTTCATTCTAGTAATTAGCGTATAAGATATAAATTGACCACACCCATCAGGTAAGTTTGAGAAGAGTTCTTATCAAGATTTTCCCCCTCACAAACCTCAGACAGGTCTGGGTTCTTATTTTGCCTTTTGAGACGTGGCATAAAAAGAGAGATTGGGAGGGGAGAGGGCAAAAAAAGAAAAAGAAAAGCAAAACTGCTGGGTTCTTCCTACCTTTAATGAGTTGTCTTGTCCTTAATAGGCATGGGGCTTAAGCTTTGCTTAGTTGTGTGTGTGTGTGGGGGGCGCATTCTCTTGGCTTTTTCATTGCAAGGGGAAAACAGGGTAACAGTTTTACTTATTTATTTATCTATTTATTGGATTATAGTTAGGTTTGGAATACAGAATATTCTTCATACACTTGAAAGGAGAGCACCAAACTTGAACTATCAAGCTTCAGCAGTTCCAAAATAGGAGGGAAAGATTTTCAGCGATGATTAATTAAAGGGAGATATCTTCTCTTGGGCCATCCCCTACTCCTGTGTTAGGGCCAGGACATAACCACTGGCTCTGTTTTTGGAGGGGGCGGGGGAAACGGGGAAGAGAGATAATTTAATGAATGCCATAGGTGAATTACTGTAGAATGAAATATGTCTTTGGTGTACATTGCTTCGAGCCAAGGTACTAATCTAGTAGCATAGTGTATGAAAGAATAAAATGTTGTTTTATTATATAAAAGCTTTCATTGTGGATTTTTGGAAGTAATTACCTTGGTCAAGAGAACTCTCTCCTTCTCTCTGATGTATGCCTTTAAGTGCTTCAATTTTTATTCTTGTAAGAGCATTATAGGAGACTTTTATGTTTTGGTGAGATTGTTCTGAGATCACAGTTCATGAAAATGTTAATACGCTGTTCCTTTTCCAATAAGTCTGCAAGTGAGTGAGATTGCCCTGTGGTAGTTCACCTCAATAGCTCATCAGCCTAATGCCTCCTCATTGAATTGTCACTTTGTATGACAAAGTTACATTTCTGCGCTCAAACTGAGGTCAATGGTAGATGAATAGTGTATCCTTTTTCTAAACAGTTTACAAACACTTAGTTCAGCTTCTTATATATGATTTCAGAGAATGTTAACCATTTGATATGGATGCTAGCAATAGGCAAAAGGAGGGAAATACTTGCTGTAAAATCTTACAAAAAGGACTGTTGCTTCCTCTGTGTTCATCACTGGCTTTGTCACTGTTAGCTCCACTAATTTGCATTTTCTCTTATAATTTAGCCCTCCCTCCCTTTTCAGTTAGTTTGTTTTAAAGCACATACTGCATAAGGCAGAGCAGTGTCAGGGAATGAAACTCTGGGGGATTCTTTGGAAAGCCAGTAACTGACTGCAGTAGAAAATGCTCCCAAGGTCACTCAGTCTAGCCATAAATTGCAGCAAATTCAAGTACCAAGACAGGCAAGAGAGCTTTTTTTATAGTGCTTCCCAAGAGGTTGAACTGTGTTGATGCTAAATCCTCAGCTGCTGATGTCCCTGTAGAGCAATGGTTCTCCAACTGACTTTGGGAAGTGTGATAACTTGGCGGCAGCTGTCACTTACAGTGTTGTACATTGACGGGGGGCTTTATTTCCATAAGCCAGGACTTTGTTGAAATTTCAGCTTCTTAAAATTCAGCTTACACACTGCACAACAGTAGAGAAACGTCTTGGTATGTCAGAGTCACTTACAAGAGTATCTGCCAAAGTCCCATATGGTGTGATGCAATTTCGTCCACAACTGTAGGTCCCTTCATCTCCTCCCTGCTATCCCTGTTTTCCACAAATGTTTGCTTGATGCTTTGCATTGGCTGGTAGTCGGCCTAGCAGGCTCCCTGATTTACACTTGAGAAATACTAGTGCAGAGATGGAATCATGCTCTCTGCCTCCTTTTTCAAAGGATCGCTATCTAAGGATAAAACCTTCTTAAATAAGGTTGCGTTAGCTCAGCTTTTATTTAATTATTTTATATTTATCCTGCCCATTTGCCAAAACACTTTGGGGAGTCTTCATACAGACAGCTTGTAAACATGCAACTTAATTCACTTGGGAATCCCAAGTAATTAGTAAAACATTCAAGAGGTGTCCATGCTATTTAAAATGAAGCAGGTACTGAGTATGTGTGTTGTCTTCTTATGTTTGTATGTAAATGATTATTTGTACTATGTACAATATTGGCATTTTAAGATTTTTAAACTTTATAAACCATCCAGAGAGCTTTGGCTAGTGGGCGATATAGAAATGCAATGAATGAATGAGTGACCAGAGAGAGAGAGCTTGTTTGCTCGCACTCTATTTGTAGGAACTCCCCAAGGGAAGCTTCTCTGGCACTTACCCTGTTATCTTTCAGGTGCCAGATAAAGTAGGGTGACCAGATAAAATCCAGGTCAGGGCTCATGCAACTTTAACAGTTGTAGAGAAAAGGGAATTTCAGCTAGTGTCATTTGTATGCAATTAGTTCCTGGTGAAATTTCCTCTTCATCACAGCAGTTAAAGTTGCAGGCACTATACTAGAGTGAACATATACAAAAGAAGGCAGGGCCCCTGCAACTTTAACTGTTGTGATGAAGAGGGAATTTCACCAGGAACTAATTGCATACAAATGACACTGGCTGAAATTCCCTTTTCTCTACAACTGTTAAAGTTACATGAGCCCTGACCTGGATTTTATCTGGTCACCCTAAGCTAAAGGACTTTCTATTCTTCCTATTGTTATCATCCTTGTTTTAAGCCTTGAGCTTTGGTCCTTTTACTCTGTTGGTCATGGTTGTTGTTTTTAGGTTGTGATTTTTATTGTGAATTCTGGTAGCTGGTTAAAGAGTGGTATAGAAATACTTAAAATAAATAAATAAATAATACTTTGGGGAAGAGAGGAAAGATTATAATAAGGGTCTACAGCTGCCATCCTATAGACACTTTACTTGTGGGTAAGTCTCATTGAGCTCAGTGGGACTTACGTCTGAGTAGACCACATATACGATTGGGCTGTAAGAGGCCCTCTTTGCTGTCGTGAAACTATACCATTATGCTACTAAGTTAAGAAGCTTCCTCCCTTGTGTCTCTCCGTTTTCAGGAAATGAATGGAGTGCTAAAGAACATGCTGTCGGAATGGTTTTCTACAGGATTCCTAACCTTGGAACGAGTTACATGGCAGTCACCTTGTGAGATTCTTCAAAAGATTAGTGAGTAAGTGCCAAGAGTTGCTGAGGGATATGCATATATGTGTGTGTATGTGTGTACTTTCCCTAAGGGTTTCCTGCAGCCACAAATATGCAGATTCAGAGTTGCATTGTGTTTTGATAACATATTGAGAGGGGCAGAGGGGGAGGAAATCTGAATGTGAAAGAGCAGTAGGTCTTTTGCGAATAATAATAATAATAATAATATATTTATTTATCACCCGCCTCTCCCAACGGATCGAGGCGGGGAACAACACCAAACACAAAATACATCTGTCTTCTGTATTAAAATGTAATTGTTATTGGGTTTTTTTAGCAGTGAAGCCGTGCATCCTGTTAGAAACTGGATTGATATGAAGCGCCGAGTTGGGTCTTATAGAAGGTGCTATTACTTCGCCCATTGTGCAATACCTGGAGAACCTTTGATAGTTTTGCATGTTGCACTTACCGATGAGATATCCAGCAGCATCCAGGTATAGTTGGCTGACTTTGCTTGTGATTGAGAATATTATTTCTCAAATGTTGGTTGCAAATTAACCATAGATCAGGCCTTGAGCTTGTCAGTGCACAACATTTCTAAGCTGATTCATGGGGGCCAAGAAAATAAAGCAGCTTTTTTCTCATGGGAGAAATTGTGATTGCAACTAATGTCTTAAAGCAGCTGTTCAAGTAATTCCACAAAAGTTACTTGCCCATAAAATATCTAATAGTCCCAACCTGCCCACACAAAACTCTGTTAGTCTTTTCTGGCTTAAAAGAGATGATGATGATGTAGGTATAGTATGTGCAGTTTTCATACTTGGTCATCTGGAGGCAGTTGTTGCTCTCCATGGACTAAGCAATAGTCCTAGCCATTGAGAAGGATAAGGTATGTTTCTTATTCGTTTGTTTATTAGTATTAATGAAAGCCACCTAACTTGAGAGCAGAGAATACTTTTATACATGTCATTAGCAATATGATCCACCCCACCACCCTTTGTTCATGTATTTCTAGCAGTGTCCATAGAGATAACTCAATTCAGACATAACTTCAAACTGTGGTTAAGGGAACTTTATGATGTTGCATGATATCCAGATTAGCTGGCCAGCCAATTTCAGAAAATGTAATTCAGTTTAGGTTTGCAAACTATGATCGGCGCTAAGATTCAATTTAGTTATTAAAACGTTTATAGTCTGATCATCGTATTTGTATTTCAGTGGTGTACAATATTTGAATTGAGAAATGGTAGTTATGGCTGTTGCTCTGCTTCTGGAGACCATTGGTACAAATAGTGAGAGTGCTGAGAATAGAAGGAAAACAAACATGCAGCTCTAAGCTGTTGTCGGGGTTCTAAATTGTGGTTAGTGCAAACATTGGTTTGGTGTGATGTCTGAATTGTGCAACTATAGCATGGCATTAAATAGCTAGGGATTAAAATACCGCTTGCACTTCGCAAGCGGTATCCTATTTTTTAGCGAACTTGGTAGACTTAAAAAATACCTCGGCAATAATCCTGATACTTATTTTGGGCAAACTTAAGGGTTTGCACAGCCAAACTTCAATATTTCCTTTTGTTCTGCTTAGTGCTAGGGATGGGCAAACAAGCAGTTTTCACAGTGTTGAGGCACTCCTTTTTCCCACCCTGACGCTCGTTTAGCTCACAAACACGAGAGTGGGTTGTTTTTCTTTTCAGAACAAGAAAACTGCATGTTTGAACAGGGAAAAAACACTTCTTCAAGTATGCTCTGAAATGTGAGCTCTCCCTCTACTCTTAAAGTGGGGCATTTTTTTTAAATGCACAATTTAAAGAGTGATTTTAAAAAAAAAAAAGGATGCATTTTGCGAACATTATTCCCCACCGAAAATTACATTTGCATCCAAGGTTGCAAGTGGGATGGACATGTTAGTCAATGTTTTGAATGTGAACAGAATTATCATACAACCTTACTTAACACCTCCTCCTCCCAAATCTTGCTTCACAAGCTGCTTCTGCAACTCCAAGGTATTTCAAAAGAGGTTTGCATGTTTTGGGGAAAGAACTGCTTATTTTAAAACAAGTCAGATGCCCAGCCACGTATGCAAAGCAGGTTTTTCAGTCCACAGGATTGTGACCCATGTTGGGTTAATTGGGTTGTGGAATGTAAAGCTGTTTGAATTCTGACAGTGATCACTGTTACTAACCTTGTTAATCCTTCTCTAGGCCATAGTGAAAGAGGTTCCTTCTCTAGAAATGGAGAATCTGAACAAAATTACCACGGCAATTTTCTATTCAATCAGTTCAACTCAACAGGGCCTGCAGGGTGTGGAGCTAGGAACGTACCTCATCAAGCGAGTTGTTAAGGAACTGCAGGTACGTGCAGAAAATTTCAATCTGGATATTGTACTAGACATCTAACCTGTATGCTCATTTCTTTTAGTGCTCTAGTACGCGAAATGCAACACAAAAGAACATAAGAAGCTGCCTTATATTGACCTGGTTCACACGATCACCTCAGCTCATTGTGGCTTATTTAAGCAATAGTGGGTTGTGATGCATGTCAAGAGAAATTTGAATATTCAAGCTACGACCATGGCTTGTATCATCTTGGTGTGCTTCCAGAGACAGGCAAAAACTTTTTTGTTCCAGCAGGCCTTTGGCTAATAGTCTGGCCCTCTGTTCATGCATTGGGCTTTTTTTATTATTAAAATAATGTTGTTTGTATTTTAAATGTTTTAATATTCAACTACATTGAATTTATATTTCTATTTATGTGTTTTAATTGTATATGTTGTAATTTTTTAAAGCTGCCTTGAGGTCCAATATTGGGGGAAAATGTGGGATTTAAATATAGTAATAATAATAATACCCTCATTGACATAGCAATACCGAATGACAAAAATGTTGTTGAAAAGGAAGAAGAAAAGAGAGAGAAATATGCACCACTGGCCATGGAAGTCAAAGAACTATGGCAACAGGTAAAGGTCACAATTATTCCATTAGTCACATCAGTCACTGGCATCACATCAAAAAATTATACAGAAAACCTTCAGAAACGGCCTACCAGAATACATCCACACCAACATCCAGAAAGCAGTCATACTTAAAACCTGCTCTATTGTCAGGAAATTCCTGAATCTGTAAAAGACAGTATGACTTGGCAAAGCCCGTCATGTCTGTCTAGAAAAACCGCCACGAGCGAGAAAGATGAAATAATAATAATAATGATGCAGTGGGCAGGGGTTGTGCAGGGGCACAACAGCTATCTAATTCATATAAGTATCAAATGATGTAGTAAACCTGTTCTGGACTATGTAACTTCAAATCATATGTGGTTGCGGAGGAGGAGGCTGCATGGTTGAATACTTTGACTTGGGGAGGAATAACTCCCAAACACATTAAAAAGAAAAAAAAATTGCCCAAGCTATAGTCTGAGGACAAATGAGGCAGCCGCCTTGCTGAATCTAAGCTGGTTTGGGTGTGTTCAGGAGCACGCCCAAACTGCACACTTGGTCCTTCAGAGGGAGTGCAACCCCATCTAGAGCCAGGTGTAATCTTCTCTACAGGTTAGTTGGTTTCTCTTCCCATAGTAGGTCTGTTTTGTCTGGATTAAGTCTCAGTTTGCCTACCCTCATGCGTCCCGAAACCACCTCCAGACACCAGTTCAAGAGTTCAACAGCCTCCCTAAGATCACCAGATGGAAATGAGAGGTAGAACTGAGTGTCATCTGCACATTGGTGGCACTTAAGCCTCAACCTCAGACATGGCTTCCTGTAGATGGTTGAAAACCATAGGGAACAAAACCATTTTGGAGCGTTCAGCAGGACCATGTCCCTGGGTGGAGCAGGAGTCCCCAAGCCCCACTTTCTGTGACCTTCCTTGCTGGAATAGCCAGAACTACCAGAGCCTTTCCGTGAGGCAAACCTAACCCTCTTAGTAATACTCCGTAAGGCCTATGCAGGCTTTGACCTGCAATCCCAATATAGTTAAAGTGGGACAGGACATTAATAAATATATGCAAGTCTTGCTCCCAGGTGTCCCTGGCCCCTAACTACATCAAAGAACTTCATGCATTGCTGTGATCAATGTGTAAAGGTCTTTAATGTAGTCAAGGGCTTTTGGAGCAGGACAGGCATGCTCACACATATCCTGTCCCCACTTCGTTCATAACTGAGTTGCAGCTGAATGCCTGCATGGGGCTTGAGTCTTAAGTGATTTGTGGGTTAGCCCCTTAGTATAGGTCCAAGGAGAAATTCATTTTGTTAAACTTTAGTTTAAAGCAGACAGTTAAGAATTTGTCTTATTAAAAGTGCAGCCTACTCATTTAAATACCAAAGTAAATTACTTGGTACTGCTCCATTTGCTAGGGTTCATTCCCAAAGATATTAATGTGATGTAATACATTTCTCATGGCTGGATCTGAAATATCCTTTGGGGAGTAAACAATGTGGGAAAAATAAGATATATCATTATTTGCTTTGTTTTCTCTCATCTATTTGATTAATTCCAAATCACTTAATTTCAAGGTTCTGTAACTTTTAATTTCCCAAGAAAAAGAACATGTTAAATGATTGCAGTTGTGGATATATTGGAATGTGAGGAGACATGCTTTGAGCTTTTGAACTGCAGTGGTGCAAATGTTAACTATTTGAGCATATGAGTTGCATGTGAACGTCTGGAAGTGATTTGAGAGACAGCTTAAGAAGGGAAAACAATTGCTTTGAACATTGTGTCACAAATAGGATACTAGTGGTAATAGAATTGTATTAAAAGAAACAAACTGCAGCAAGGTAACGTTGTCGCCTTTAAATTTTTTTTTTGTTTTGAGCTGGAACTCTTACAAAAGACCTTTAGGTTGCAAAGATCTCTGTTAACGTCAGCATAACTGAGCATTGGGATTGTTTGTCTGTCCCTATATAGGGCAGCTGATCATCATATTGGTAATAAAGAATAGCTCCATGTAGAATGTTATGACCAACTTTTCCTTTATTGGAACATTTTCTGTCTCAGCAGTTTCAGGACTAAAAAAGCCACTCTTTTCTGCAGTCACACTGTATATAACTATCGCTCTGGAACAATCAAATAGATAGACTTTATGTACTGCTAAATAGCCTCTCCATAAATTTGAACAGTTCAATAAGATGAAGTGCCTTGCAGAGAATGGGGACATTTGGCCTATTTCAGTTACCCTTGTTTCTTCAGATGCTCATCCTTACATTTGACCAACCTTCTAGTGGTTGTGTGCGTGTATTCATGGTCCGGGACTCATATTGAGCCCTTTCTTAGGCAGCAGGAAATAAGCAATGTAATTTGGAAGCCTAACATCTGGCATTCTCAAAATATTTCTACAGTGGTATGTGTGTGCACGTGTTTTAAAACTCTCCCTTCCCAGTTGCTCTTGGAAAGAAGGCTTGAGGAAAGGATTTATTTATTTATTTTATTTCTAACCCGCTTCTCCATCCAGATCGAGGCGGGAAACAGCAATAAATATAAAAATCATAAAATAGATAAACCATTAAAACAGATAAAAAACAAATACATTGTTAAAAACATCTTAAAATTCAGCTGGATTCATGAAACAAGGAAATAATTGCTTTTCACACATATACCCATAGTAGTTAATGTGAGACCTACAACAGGCGCCAGAAGCGTGGTCAATATAAAGTATTAATAATTGGTGTGGTGTTTTTGGAGACTTTTACGTACTCACATGTTAACCACAGTGTGCATCTGCTTGGGCTGCAAAACAAACTGGATTCCACTTAAAAACAAAAACAAATATCCTGCAGTTAAAAACTCCTCACCTCTTTATGCGTGTTTGCGTTCACTTTACCCAGTGTGGCGCTTCTGCATGTAAATGCCACTTGTAGTCTCAGAAGCAGCATCTGAGTTGACACTCTTTATAAAAGTAGCTGCAAAATATCGTGTATTAACATGTCATGCTGTTGAAACGCAAACAGTGCCCAGGATTCAAAGCCCACAGTTACTTTTGAAAGCATTGACTTTGTGTGACAGCAGGCCACAAATCTTGATTCGCTTTCCTTTCCCAGGCATCAGCAGAAATGGGCTTAAAAACTTCGCAGTGCGCTTTGACAAAGTAGCCTCCGTCCATTATAAGCTTATGCCACAAATGTTAGTTGTTAACAGTGCCGCAAGACACTGTGTGTTCATCTTTGCAATGTGCAGGGTAGGAATAAGAAGGAAGCTTATTTTGAAGAGTGTACTTTTCTGGCGAGGCTGTTGTGCCTCAATCCATAATCCTCAGGATAACATCCCGATACAGGCTTTGTTTTTATGGGTGAAAAATAGAGCATTGTTTCCTTCTTTTTCTTCTTTGGCTTGGCTAATGCAATGCACTGCTATTTTAGATGAGTCACTGATAATAGAAAGGAATCTGCAACCTTTTGCAGAAGCTGCAACAAAATAAAGCCAGCACCTGCTTCTTAATGGTGTGTGGGTTTCTGACAAGGAAATAAACATTAACGGATCTCTACCAGCAACCCTGGAAAGTAGCACATCAATTTAGCAGCAGCATAAATGGCCATGCTTTACTGCATCTATTTATTATTTTCTTCAGGAACTGGCCACATAAGATAAGCTTCTAAACTCAGCCATTCATCAGATATGAGATGATACAAAAACCGGGCCGTTTTGTCAATTTGTCTTGTCCTTCCTTAAAATAAAAAAAAGTACACGATTGCTTTTTTTTTTATTATTCTGTTCCCCCATCTCTTCCTCCCGCAACCCCAAATAGTCTCTGCCTTAATAAATCATACTAAGGTTACATTTGTTTGCTAAACAAATGAAACACTATTAAAAGACACATCAGGTTCTGTAAGCCTCATGTATGGTAGTCAAAAACTCCTGCAGAAATCGATCCTCCACAAAATGGAACAGCGTTTAGCGTGCAGCCTAAATGGCAGAACTTTCTGTTCTTCTGGCTAAAGACTAGGCATGGTGAGGATGTCTTCTGAAAGCTGATGAATGGGGAGACCAGGCACATGGCCTCCCTCTCTGCTTTACCTATGAAGGAAAGGGGACCTTGACATTTCCTTTTTTTTTGTCAAGCACGTGTTTTCCTTCGGCAATGTGCCTTGTGTTTTATCTTTGTTCTCCTGTCTCGGGAGAGTTTTGCTACTCAATTTGCAATAGATCCATCTCCGCTTTGCCTTCTTTCTGTTTCAGAACAACAAACTTGTTCTTTAAAAAGTAAATAAATAACCAATTAGATGTTCAGTCCTCTTAATTTTTATTCTGGGTTGATATGAAAGCAAGTAATCGGATGTCCTTTTCCAAGAGAACAATTTATTTATTTAGAAATTTGTATCCCGCCCTGTATCACTAGGATTTCAGGGTGGCACAATGATTTGGATTACTTTATGGCTTTGCTAGTCCCTGCTGAGAAATAAGAAATGACACTGCCCCAGTATGGCCTGTTCCCATTGGACCAACGTAGACTGTGCTGTTCCAGTAGATATTCCATTCAAGCTAGGGGAACCTGGCCGGAAGGTGCTTATATTTTCAGCTGCAGACATGATTTTATTGTGTGAACACGAGTGCCGCTTCCCTTACTCATTGTCCTGTTGGGCAGGACCAGGATTTTTTATTCTTAAAATGGTTCCAAGTCTAACTCATACCTCTAGTTGCCCACTTGATGCACGTCAAATACTTCTTTGTTTGGCTGATCTGGCGACTCTTCTTTGTGGAGATGTTGCCACTGATTTCCCTCAAGTTCAAGATTCATTTGCAGTTTGACTGATACTCTGCAAATTCCCTGTGAAATGTTTTCTTTACATAACTTTGCTACCAAGAAGAAATGAGTGGCATGGCTTACTTTTTGGGACTGAGTGGCACAGCTGTCCTGTTGTTCAGATGCCAAATTTGAACTAGCCAGAATAGAAGAAAATTACACACACACAAACATATATTTATTTGTTCACCAAACAAATGTACATCACTTACCTCAGATTTTCAAAGGCCTGACAAGAATTTGATATTCCCAAATCCTTGGGAGTTGCGTCTAATATCTGTGAGAGAATGGCTGATCAAAGCTTTACGGTATGGAAACTACCCTGCTGGGAGTTTAATTTACTACCTCGGTTTCTGAATCTTGAGAGCTTGATATGTTGGGCAGAATATATTTATTCCATTAAGCAGAAATGAGAAACCAGGGATTCTAAGCTGAAATGTTTTTCTACCTGGGTAGACATGTTTTTCAAATAGATTGTGAAACTAAGTTATGGAAGGGGTACAAAACTCGTAAAGCAGCATGTTCTTGACTTAAGATGCCATCCTGCTCACTAATGAAGTTAATTGGTCTCCAACCCCTTTGTCCTTGCTGATTTAAAAATTGTTCTGGTGAATTTCTGGGGAAACTTGGCAGCTGTTCCTGGGACTGCAGTCCTTATCCAGCTGAAACTGGGTAAGAGAAGACATGCTGGAGGTGTATAAAATTAGGCATGGTGTGGAAAAAGTTGAAAGAGAAATACGTTTCCCTTATAATATTAGATCCTGGGGTCATCTCATGAAGCCGAATGGTGGCTAAGGGATTCACGACCACAAGATGTGGTGATGGCCACTAACTTGGATGGCTTTAAAAGGCACTAGGCAAATTCATAGAGGACAACGCTATCAAGGGTGACTAATCTTGATGACAATATGTTACCTCCAGTATCAGAGGCGGCATGCCTGTGTATATCAGTTTCTGGGGAGCATGAGTGGGAGGGTGCTATTGCATTCGTATCCTCCTTGTGGGTTTCCCACAAGCAGCTCATGTGAACAGAATGCTGAACTATATAGACCTTTGGTCTGATCCGGCATTTCTCTTCTTATGTTCTTAACTCATTACCAAACGTTTTGGTGTGTTTTTTTTGTCTTTTAATTTTAAAAATCCTGCAGGTGGAATTTCCCCGGATCAAAGTCTTCTCTACTCTGTCTCCCATACCGGGATTCACCAAATGGCTTGTTGGACTCCTTTCCTCCCAATCCAAAGAAATGGGCAGAAGCAATCCCTTCACGGATCCCGAATATCAAGAAATGTCTGAGATCACGGGAGAACCCGCTGTTGAAATTCTAAAACGTCTTTTAACGAACAATGAGTGGGTGAGGTCAGAAAGGCTAGTCCGGGTCCTCCAGCAGCCACTGATGAGGCTGTGTGCCTGGTACCTGTACGGAGAGAAGCACCGCGGATATGCCCTCAACCCAGTGGCCAACTTCCACCTTCAGAATGGTGCAGTGTTGTGGCGTTTGAACTGGATGGCAGATGTGAGCCCCCGTGGCATTACTGCCTCTTGTGGCGTGATGGTCAACTATCGCTATTTTTTGGAGGACGCTACTAGCAACAGTGCAATGTATCTCGGAACCAAGCAAATCAAAGCCTCAGAGCAGGTCCTCTCCTTGGTGTCTCAGTTTCAACAGAATAGCAAGCTTTAAATCGATGAGGCAGCTTTAAGGAGCAAATACCTGTTTCAACTAGCTGGTTTTTTGAGGTGTTTGTGCTTTAAAAAGAGGGAGCATAGCTGATAAACCAGCACTCTGTCCGTGATCTCATCAGGATCCCCACTTGAACTATCAGGCGATTCTTCTTGCCTTCGCATGCTTTCCCAGAGAGGGAGAGGACATGATTTGCTATGGATGATACTTCCAGTGAATGGAAAAAAGCTGGGTAAACTCTCCTTAGTCCAGTGGCGAGCCTGTGGTGACTCCTGTGAACTGTGTGTTGTCCCTACCCTTGCTCACCAAATCAATAGTCTTGTTTAATCCGCATCTTCAAAAGAGCCGTTGAACACCTGAGCGCTGTGACACATTAAAGGGAGAGGCCGATCAATATCAGAGTTAGTGGATAAAAGAAGCAAGTAAGGAAAGACTTTTTGTCCAGACGCCCAGGCAAAACTCCATCCCCTAGTACTTCTCCAACAAGATGTTTGTTTTACACACCTTTCCCTGCTGCTCTGTGCTAAAGTCTTTGATCAGGTTGTCCTCTTCAGCACTGCCACCACTGAGTTATTGCTTTGCTCTGATGGAGCCTTGGAACACCTTGGTGTGTGCTTGTGTATTTGGGCTCCATCTTGAGTACTCTCCAGACTGCAGATGTGTGAAATGAAGTGCCTGCATCTTTACAATAGCTCTGGCTTACGATTTCTTAAGCGAAACCAATAGTTCAAAAATTGAAGAGGGGAATTTGTTTCGAAGGGCTTTATAATGTTTACAGGGGTTGTTTTAAACTTCCCTGATCATATTTTAAAGTATATTTTTAAAAGACAAAACAAGCCTGAAATGCGCTACATTAAAAAGGTTTGCCATGTAAATAGGTCTTGTGTGTTGCATATTGTGCGGTTACCTGCCTGCTAAGTCTTTTGTCTTTCCCGTGAAGGACGTTCATTCTGTTCCATGGATCCATCGCTACCCTGCAAATCAGAGGTGTGGGTTTGCTGACGTGGTCAGAAGGAGTAAGAGGAAAGCATAGAATCTGGGTTTCAGAGCACAGTTACCTCATTTTAACACAAGTCCACATGTCCTTGTAGTCAAATGTAATACCACCTAACTCATCTAGTTCAGCACCTTGGGAAATATTGCTTGTCCATCCAAAGCATTTTTGGAGATCCCACCACTGCTTCCACCTGGGTAGTGGTTGCTGCCTGCTATTAGAAACAATTACAGTCCATCTATATATATCACTTGCTTCAAGATAGGTGGTGGTGGGGAAACGCTTCTCTATTTTCACTTAACGCCAACCCCTTTCCAGCAGGACTTTTTACCAGGTTTGGTTATTAAGGTGGTGGTCGTGTGTGGTGTTGCGGTCCAGTCTCTTGACAGTTCTGGCCTTAAAATCTGTGATCGGTGCTTTGGGTTTCTACTGGCACAATAGGTAAAAAGCCTATTGACTGAGTATCTTTCAAATGAAATAAGGGGGACCTGCAACTAAATGTAGTGTGGGGTGCATCTGTTCAGAGTTCCAGCCAGGTTCTGTCAGGGTACTTTATTATATTCCCCTCCTGTTTTTCATTCTCTGCCTTAACGGTCAATCAGCAACCCATGCCTGCTGAGTATGTTCAGTCCTCATGGAGCAGTTTTTTGGGGTCCCTCTCCATCAGGGCTTCGTTGTTAAGATGTTTTTGTACTTCTGCAGATCTTGACATTTCCCATGCCTTCTGATGCCCCCCTCTTGAATGTCGGTGGTGCCATTTTGATTATGAAAACATCTATGTTTGTGGAATTGAGTTTACTGTTCGTATATAGGATTCTGAGTTGCATGCCTACTTATGTTGAGAAAAGCAATTCCATTTTAGAGATGCTAGCATGCACTTCAGTGGAACGATGCGAAGACCTTGCGTTCACCATATTTGGCCCTTGGTACAAAGTCATTTTTATCCAGCTGCTTGCTTGATAGGATCAGGAGCCTTCACGACATGTAGCATAACTAGTATGCACCTAACTTTTACCAACAAATAAAGAGAAACTCAGGAAGTTGGTCAGGTATCAGTTAAACAAAATTAGCAGGAGCTCTTGATGAGGACTGAAAGCATTTCTGGGCAGGATTGTTAAAAAGAGATTAAGTGAGTCCCTTTGCTCAACTTGGGGTATGCCAGAAGACAGTACAGCATGTTTGTCTGCATCTGAAAGTCTTGTCTCTTGGCTACAGGCAAAACACACACGTACAACCCAATGTGAAGTTCCAGAACAGAATTGTAACCTCTTCCTCTCCCGGCCACCCCAATCCCATGTTTATAACAGGACAGTTTGGAACTCCATAATGAGAAGTGTTGGAAACAACGGAAGGTTTGAAAGTCTCGTGTTACAATTTAGGGCTTTGATCAATTAAAGAACGTAGGTTGGTCGTCAGACTGATTAGTAAGACTTCGTGATTTCAACCTAGAGGAATTCCCACGTTATCTCCATTTGGAGAAGAAGGGCTTTCCCATTGAGTCACTCACCCTGCATCAGAGGGCAAATGGGGTAAAGGGAATCCCTTGTTCTCTCCAATAAGAGATCAGAGATACTAAGGGAATCCCCCTGCAGCTTGACAGAGTCCCTTCCTGTGCTGTTCATGCCCCGATTGGGTAGCGAGAGGTGCAGAAAGAAGCACTCCAGCTGAGTCCTTCCTCCGTGCATAGAGGTGGATGCTTCCCTCTGCATGGAGAATAAATACGTATATTTGAGAAGTGGGCTGGGTGGGGTGATGTCATGGGAGGGGGCAGGGCTTTAGGGTGGGCCCACCAACCTGGTTCAGGGTTGGGGTTGCCCTCCCTTGCCGTATAGAGACTTTAAGGAGCAAAAAAATATATAGCTACCTTAGCTAGTTTGTGTGTGTTTGTGTTCTAGAAAAACCTATAAAGTTTTAGGTTAAAAATACCTGCCCTCAAAAATAATTGCAGTGGGTAACATCCACTCTTAAGTGACCTCACTGAGCCTTTTGATCTTGCTTCATACTCTGCTTGTCATCACCAATGGGGCTTCTTCGTTGCACTTCACTGCTGTGGGATAGTCGCTTGACGAAATCAGCATACTCCCTTTGGGCCCTATTAACTATCTCTTTGCAATGGGATGGTTGCTGAATTAGATTCCTTGCACACTCCTTAAAATGTAAGTCGCTGCATTCCTACTGGGTTGTCTAAATGGGCTGAGAGCATCTGGTGGTGGAATGAATTAGAGCGTTTGCTGCAAGTCCTCTCATTTTGCAGCTCTGGAATTTGAGCAACTGCATATGGATTCATCCATTCTCCCCATGTTAAGTATGACCGTTTTATTGCCATAGCAGAGGATCAGTGGTGAGCTCCTTGTTTTAAAGCTTAGTTTAACAGCAAGCTTACACTTTTCTGACACGTTACAAAGTGCTAGCCCAGCAAATAGATTGATTTTCAAAAATCAATACTTGTATTTAGAAAAGGGTTTTAAAAATAAATAGCTTCTCTCTCTCTCTTTTTTAAGAGAAAGGCTTTAAAAACTGACGTCCTGAGCACCCCTCCCCCTTTACAGTATGAATACAAATTAAAACTATATTTAACTGACCAAGCCAAAACCTGCCTAGGTTTAATAATATAGCACCGTAATGTGTCCTTAAATGATTCTCTGAACCCATGCATCATTACACTGCAATCTTACCTACCTGACATTCTCGTATTCCAGAGCACGGAAAACAAACGGAGCCCTCTATCAAATTAACCTCTTGGTATGTGTATACGTAGGAGTATCTGTACATTTGTATTGGGGTTAAGTATATGAAGCTGTTGATTACAGGGTCAGACATCTAGCAGCAGCTTTTCAGAGAGAAAGGATAGAGGCTTTTCACAGCCCTGATCCGAGAGACTTCTTCATAGCCCAACATCTGGACACGTTCCCCTATTTATTTATTTATTACATTTGTATACCGCCCCATAGCTGAAGCTCTCTGGGCGGTTTACATAGGAGTTCAGGAGGGAGAAAATGTGTTTTAAACACCTGAAAATGCAGTTCACCCTGGCTGTTTCTGACTGGTAATTAATTGTAATTAACCACATGCTGCTCCATTCTACTATTCTTTGCATTGTTCTTATTGTTAGTACAGTTAAAATTGATTTTAATAGTGTGTTTAAATAGTGATTTTTAATATCTATATATAAACTGATTAGATATTTTATTATGTTATGCAGCATATAAGTCTCATCCAAGAGTGTCTGGAGCTGGCTCGCAACCACTTGCTCAACCCTGAATTGTTGTGATCATTTGAAATGTTCAAATTGTTATGCCTAGAAAAAGATATTAAAGTCACAGGGCATATGAAGATTTTAGCAAGGACTAAATTTACAGCTGAAATAATAATCCACCCCAGTGTTTTTAATGCTATAAAATGCAGTCTTCTGATTATAAGAGATTAGTCTGGAAATGCTAAATGAACCTTAACAGTAGCTTGCTTGGGGAGAAAGCAAATTAAAATGACCAATCTTACTCCCTGCCCCACACCTAATTACTGAAAAGAGAAATGTGGTGGAAATTTTAAAGAGTGGAAAAACTATTTAGCTTCTGCATTCAATATCTAAACATATACTTGAATGGACATGGCAATCTAATGTGATCTTTAAAAGCAAGAAAAAGATAGTTTTGCTTATTTTTTTACAGGGAAATCAGTCCCCCCCCCCATTGGCTGTTTCCACAGAGATTCTTCATCCCCATTGAGTTAAATAGGTTTACACCTGTCCCAGGTCTTCTGGGGGGAAAATGCTGCTTTTGATGGGGGAGAGGAAGGGGTAACACTCTTGTGTTACTCATTTGTGGGCTTGGGAGAAGACACCTTAATAAGCACAACTTATGACTTTCCATGGAAGCCTTATAAGTGAATAACATTCACACAACATGCTTACCCACACTCAGTGGTTGAGAGTGGGTTGTTTTGAGCTGTAGGTTATCGTAAGATTTGAATGCTGCACGTTTTCTGCAGGGTGGGTTATTGTGTCATCTGAACATGGCCAGAGT
This sequence comes from Anniella stebbinsi, assembly GCA_029215795.1. NCBI lineage: Eukaryota > Metazoa > Chordata > Lepidosauria > Squamata > Anniellidae > Anniella > Anniella stebbinsi. The sequence goes on from JARDYH010000007.1 coordinate 7,450,403, forward strand.
GATTTGTTAACCTTGTGGTGTGACTTCTTAACCATCCTGAACAATCCCAACAACAAACCATGGGTTCTCAAGGTGGCCTTTTCGAGTAAATAAGCCACACTGCGTGGTTAACAAGCCACCCTGGCTGCGTTCAGGATTACACTGATAATATATACGCAATCTCAATTTGTTTCTGTGCCCTTGAAAAAAAAAAGAATTTTGGTAAGTTATATATTAAAGGAACCGAATGAAATCCTCACTCATCCCTATTAAGTAATGAACCAGCTACCAGACGGAATCTGTTGGGGTGTAGCTTATTTATTTCAATTGGCTCAGGTGTATGTAATACTGTATAGTACCAGATTCTACATTGCCTTAAGCTGCCCAGTATTTGCTGAGTCTTAGTTCGTACACACATATCTTAGCACACACAATAAGGGGGAGAAAATACTGGCCTGCACTGTAGGGTGTTGGGGGGGAAGGAGGAAGGATTGCTGAAATGTGAATCCCTTGAAAAGCACCAGATAGAAACTGAAGAGTTTGGGATATAATTCTGAACAGTAGGGAGTGAATTTGATTGAACTCAGTGGACATACTTCTAAATAAACATGCCTAGGATTGTGCTGTATTTCTGCACATCACCTAGCAAATGTAGGAACTTCATATATTAATAATAATATGCAAACACCACAGTCCATTGATGCTGCCTTGTCATTTTCATTTCCTCCTCTGTCCAAACTAAATTCAGTGAATTTGCTTTCCATTTCTTTGCGGTTGGCAAAATCCTACTTGAGCTTGAAGCATATGATGCGAGAGCAACCCCCGTGATCAGTTTTACTTAGTCCATTAAATCTCCTTTTCATTTAAAAATCCATTCAAGCTGCATAATGAAAGTCACAGGGGTAAGAAGTACTGGGAATTCAATATATCCCACTTTTTTGGGTATTTATAATGTATGTTCCTGCAAGATCGCAGTTTGATGGTGAAGCTTCAGTGTATGCCCTGTGATTGGACCCCAATCTGTGCCATGAGTACTTCTGGGTAGTCAAGAGGCACCAGTGTTGGCGTGCATGAAATCAACCAGAAGCTTAGAATTTAAGTGTTTCTTAACTGCTTGTCCATGTGTAAAATTCCCAAAGACCATAGGAAGCTGTCTTCTATTGGGTCAGTTTATTTGCCCATCTAGTCTGCTACTGTCCACTCCAGCCTTCCCCAACCTGGTGGCCTCTAAATGGTTTGGACTTCAACTCGCATCAGCCCCATCCAGCATAGCCAACGGCTGGGAATGCTGGCAGTTGTAGTCCAAAACATCTGGAGGGGACCAGGTTGGGAAAGTTTAGTCAGTTGTGACTATCCATGACTCTGTTTTCTCAGGCAGAGGTCCATTTACCTGATCCTATATGATAATGATCATGATCGTCATGATGGAGATACCTGGAACTTTTCAGCATGCAAAATATGTGTTCAGTCCTTCCCATCATGCCAAGCAGTTTTATCTAGGCACAGATGTTCAAAATTGCAAACAGGATTGTCCTGTGGCCACCTTCTGCAGATATTGATTGATTGATTGCATTTCTATACTGCCCAATAGCCAAAGCTTTCTGGGTGGTTCACGAAAATTTAAACCCTGAAGACAATTCGAAGTATAAAACAAACAACATTATAAAGACGCAGTGTAAAAGTACAATATAAAAGCACAACCAGAATAAAACTGAGCAGCAATGTAGAGATTAATACAGATTTAAAACACAAATTTAAAACAGCAAAGTTAAAAAAAACCAAGATGATAAACTGTTAAAATACTGAGAAAAAAAATCCACATATATCAGATGTTTGTGTGTTTTATTCACCAGGTTGGTTTCAGTCCCAAATCTATTTGCTGTGACCTCAGTCCTACATATTCCCTTGAGCCCTAAGTGTCTATTCATGCCAGTGAAACAACTTCTTCAGTTGATACAGCTCGAGGATGTTGACAAGGTGCTTGGACAGGTTTGTGCAGCCACCTCTGTATTGGATCCTTGCCCCTCTTGGCTAATGAAAGCTAGCAGGGATGGAACAGCCGGCTGGGCCAGGGAAGTGATTAATGCCTCTGCAAGAGGGAGTGGTCCCAGGCCGACTGAAAGAGGCGGTAGTGAGACCACTCCTGAAGAAATCTTCCCTGGACCCAGAAAATCTTAACTATAGGCCGGTGGTAAATGTTCCATTCCTGGGCAAGGTCCTTGAGCGAGTGGTTGCGAGCCAGCTCCAGACACTCTTGGATGAGACTGATTATCTGGATCCATTGTAGTTGGGTTTCAGGCCTGGCTTTGGCATGGAAACAGTCTTGGTCGCCCTGTATGATGACCTATGTCGGGAGAAAGTTGGGGGAGTGTGACTCTGTTGATTCTTCTTGATCTCTCAGCAGCTTCCGATACCATCGACCATAGTATCCTTCTGGGACGACTGGCTGAGTTGGGAGTGGGAGGTACTGCATTGCAGTGGTTCTGCTCCTACTTGGCAGGGCAGCTTCAGAAGGTGGTGCTTGGGAAACATTGCTCGGCCTTGTGGACTCTCCAGTATGGGGTCCCCCAGAGGTCAGTTTTGTCCCCCATGCTGTTTAACATTTACATGAAAATGTTGGGTGCGGTTATCCGGAGTTTTGGAGTGTGTTGTCATCGGTACGCTGATGACACACAACTCTATTTCTCCTTTTCATCTTCAGGTGAGGCTGAGGATGTGCTGAACCAGTGCCTGGCTGTGACAATGGAGTGGATGAGGGCTAACAAACTGAAACTCAATCCAGACAAGACTGAGATGCTGTTACTGGGTGGTTCTTCTGACCGGATGGAGGGTGTTCAACCTGTTCTGGATGGGGTTGCACTATCCTTGAAGGAGCGGGTTTGTAGCTTGGGGTTTCTAGAACCATCTCTGTCACTTGAGGCTCAGGTGGTCTCGGTGGCAATGGAGTGCCTTCTACCAACATTAGTTGGTGGCCTAGCTACGCCCCTACTTGGACAGGGATAAACTTACTTCGATTGTCTATGCTTTGGTAATCTCAAATTGGATTACTGCAACACACTCTATGTGGAGCTGCCTTTGAAGATGGTTCAGAAGCTGCAGCTTGTGCAAAATGCAGCAGCCAGACAAAGAACCCAGACCTAAAGGTTCGAACGTATAAAACCGACTCTGGCCCACTTGCATTGGCTGCCTGTATGTTTCCTGAGCCTGATTCAAGGTGCTGGTTTTAACCTATAAATCCTTACACGGTTTGGGACCACAATACCTGACGAAACGCCTCTCCCGACACAAACTTACTTGTACACTGCACTTAACGTCTAAGGTCTTCCTCTGGGTGCCTACTCCGAGGGAAGCTCGGAGGATGGCAACAAGGGAGAGAGCCTTTTCAGTGGTGGCCCCCCAATTGTGGAATGATCTCCCCGACGAGGCTCGCCTGGTACCAACATCATTATCTTTTTGTTGCCAGGTCAAAACTTTTCTCCCAGGCATTTGACAGCTTAAGTTGAAGGTGGTGTTGTTGTTTGACCCAGAATAGTTGTTTTAAATGGATCCAGTCTGTTTTATGCTTTTTAAATTTTGTATATCATTTTTTGTAATATTGAATGTTTTAAATTTTTGTAAACCGCCCAGAGCTTGGGCTATGGGGTGGTATATTAATGCAATAAATAATAAGAATAATAATAACTTGCATACAGGCAGGGGGAAATTTTCAAAGGGGATTGCAGCTGGAGAGGGAGCAGTTAACCCTCCCCCCTCCTCGCATGGCAGCTAAGCTTAGACAAAATATATCCATCCTTTCGCCAATGGAAAGTTTTTCCTAAGCTTACCTGAGTTGCAGAGGGTGGATGGGTGTAAGGATTTCCAGGGGATCAAAGTTGGAGAAGGGAGGGTTAACCCTACTTTTCCTGTGCATCTCCCCCCCCCCCCCAATCTCCCCTCGAGATGGCAATTAAGCTTAGGAAGGGGGAAAAAAACGCTCTTCTACTGATGTCAAAGGAAAGATAGGGCACTGCATCTTTTAAGTCCCCAGCAAGGCCACTGGACGCAAGTTAGCACCGGTAGGCCCTAAATACTACTCAAGTATGTAGATTAACTGCAGTCCTGCAGTACATCTATCTTTCTCTCCCTCTGTGATGTGGTTCTTGTCACTTAGCAAATTGTCCACCGCTGCTACAAGTAGTTTAGCTTCTCGGATACTTTAGGGGATACTGGGGACAGCAGAGTACCACCAGGGGTGCTTAAGTGTAGGAAAATATCAATAGAGCACCTTGTTATCACAAAACTATTAGCAATTTAACTCACAGAAACAAATGACTCAGAGTGTTAAGCAGTGAGAGAAACGCTGCCGTCAGGTGGTCACTGATAAACAATGTGGAAATGCTCATGGAAAAAAAGAGAAAAACTCAGGCATCTGGTAGCTTCACATGCAAGAGGTGCCAAAATTGGCTCCTTTTCATTATTCTCAAATTAGCAGCTTTTAGTTTAACATTGTATAATGCAAATGTTTCTCAGTGCTTCATTGGGGCAGAAAGATTCACTCTTGCCCAAATGCTAGCAGGAAGAACCTGTAGGCTGGCTGACAGTTTATACCTGTTTCGTTAAACCAGGGGACATTCACCTTTTTCAACTTAGAGGCCAAATTCTATTTTGGAGCAGGGGTGTGCTTCATCTCAGTCCCGGACCCTGAATCTAGTCAAAGTGGGCTGATTCACGCTGCCTTGACTTGAGTCTGATTTGGGACCACACTGGACTGCCTCAGCCCGAACCAGTCAAAGCGCTGCGCCTCACTTGTCTGCGGGACTCACCTGAAGCTCCGCTCGCATCGGAAATTGCCATTTTCATCAGCTGTTGGCTTCCAGTTTGTTTCTGTGCCCAATTCAAAATGCTGTTGTTGACCTTCTAAGCCACGGGTGGAGAACGTGTTGCTGGACTACAACTCCCATCATCCATGACCATTGGCCATGATGGCTGGGGCTAAATACAAATTAAATCCATAATTATTTAACTGACCAAGCTAAAACTGCCTAGTTTTAATAATATAGCACCATAATGTGTCCTTAAACTATTCTCTGAACCCATGCATCATTACACTGCAATCTTACCTACCTGACATTCTCGTATTCCAGAGCACGGAAAACAAATGGAGTCAGATTAACCTCTTGGCATGTGTATACATAGGAATATCTATACATTTGTATTGGGGTTAAGTATATGAAGCTGTTGATTACAGTGTCAGACATTTAGCAACAGCTCTTCAGAGAGAAAAGATAGAAGCCTTTCACAGCCCTGATCCGAGATCCTTCTTCATAGACCACCCTCTGGACATGTTCTACACAGTTACGTTGTCCAACATAATCTAGAGTTCAACACAATCTGGAGCGGGCCACAGGCTTCGCAGTACAGTGGCTAGAATGAATTCTGAAAACTAGACACAGTAACGTATGTTACCGACATGTTGAGTTTCCTTTTTTCAGATAAAGAATTACAGGGAGTACAGCCAAATATACGGATTTATGGAAAAGTCTTGGCGTGTTCCTGGTTGAAGGTCAGTGCAGTTATAAAGGCAAGAGGTTCAATGAGCAAATACCATTCTAGATCCCTTTGGAGCTTTATTCATTTTAAACAAATTGAATGCTCTTAATAAGCCCGCTAAATTTATGTATCAAGCAATCAACAGACATGTTTTAAATAATAACAATAAGGCACGGCTTTTTCGTAGAAGTGTACCCTGGCTCGATGGTGCATGTGAGTTAGACTTCAGCAGGCTCTGACCATGCAGCATAGACAATTGAATACTTACGGCAGCTTTTTAGTCTCTTATAATACCTGCAATTTTCTGCTGTGTGCACTAAAGTACTAAATTGCTCCTGAATCTGCCTCGCTTTAGATAATTATTTTATATAGCACTTTACATATTAAATTCTTTCCACATGATGGTCTGAAGCGCAATTTTTCTCCCCAGGAAATTAGCTGTTACAGGTTATCAACCCTTGGAGACATCTCCTAAAAAGTTAGGTATTTGTGATTACTTTCCCCATCTTTTAGATGATGTCTGGCATATTCTTCACTTGATCTAGATCAGGGATGTGGAACTTCTGTTGTCGGACTCCATGGAGAAATGCCCCTTCTCACTGAGACATTCCTACTGCTACAGGAACAGGATATTAAAGATAAAAAGTAATGCTATTTCCTTTAGAACAAGAAAAACTGTAATTTATGGTTTCTTCCTCTCCACGTTCACTGGCCTTCTCCTGCATTACCCTCTTCCAGTTTGGCTTCCCAGTCTAGTTGCTACTGTTTTCCTCAGGCGTCCAACTCTTCTCATCAGGAGACAAAGACACTCTTCCATTGGCGCTCTTCCCTGGTGACCCTCTCAGACAAACCTCCAGCCATAGCTGTCCCTGAGATGCCTCCCAACAGCTCCTTATATTTGCTCCTGGCAGAACCCTCCAGCCAATCAGTTGTGGTGTGGCCAACATTCCATCTCACCACCAATAGGCATCTTTAGAATGTTCAGCTATCCTCCAATCAGATGGTACCAATCTTGATACAACCTTCCTATATATGACAGAAACCTGGCCTCATATTCCTCTCTCAACGGTAGTAGCTGCCATTTCACCAACACACCATATTTATGATATATCAACTCAGGCACATGTATCTAGTAAAAACACACACATTTCCACCCCTTCTGATGTTAACCCCCTTTGTCTTCAGTCATAGAAACGAAACAACAGTTGAACATATTAAACTTTTACCTCACAAAAAGTTATTTTCTTCGCAGACTGCAATTCCCGTCAGCCCCAGCAATCGTGGCCAATAGTGAGGGATGATGGGAGTTGTTGTCTGAGTCCATATGTCCCTCTTATCAATTATTTTGTTTTCACACATCCAGCAACATCTAGAGGGCAACAGGTTCCCCTAGCCATCCTCGCGACCCTCAGTTGGGAAGAGGGTACTGTATAACCATTTGAAAGAAAATGATGCGTATTTGAAATGCCCTGAGCACAAGAGCAAAAATTATTGACACAGCCTCTCTCATGGGAAAATAAGATGGACAATTTTACCCCGTCAGAGATGGCTGTGTTCTGCATAAAAGCTTTGGCACAACCATTTCACGTACCTTGCTTTAACCACATGTAAGAACACACAACGGAAATAAAATATCCCAGCTCAATTTTCCTAGCCTTCCTCTGTTGTCTCCCCTCTGTTATTGTAAGCATCTTGGGCAGGGGCCTGGCCTTTTGTACTTCATAAATTCATGCTGCTATCTAAATAATAAATCAGGATGAGGATGAGGATGATGATAAATAGCCAACTGGTGGCCCACAAAATTATTTCATGTGACCCTGAGCAAATTTTCACAAACTGCGGAAAAATGACTTTTAACAGTAGCTCCACTCCAAAAGAAAATTGTTTTCAAAAATACTGTCTGTGGAAGAGACAGAGATAGATTCCACCCTTTACTATTATAGAAGCAACAACAAGCAAAGTATTATCATGAGCCAGAAAAAAGCCATTCTTGGTTTAGGAAATTATTATTATTATTTAAATGTTCCAATTTATAAAGCCTGACTTCCTGTGAAGATGGTTTCAGTTCATGTATCAAAATACATTTTTCATACGCTCTGGCTGTCCCTATTTACCATGTCAAGTCCCTATTTTCTGGTCCCTGAATTTAGCATGCAACATGCATAAAACCTTTAGAGATGTGCAATTGGAGGGGGGTGGTAGGGGGTGCTGAACAGTAATCCTTGGGAGGAAAAAAGGGGTACTGCTGGCATGTCCCTATTTTAATCTGTGAAATGTTGGGGGGGTATGCACTTCTACCCCCAAACTACTGGTTCTAGAAGAGTGTAGTCCTAGAGAATATAGAAAATGACAGTATCCCAGAAAACAGCTTTTAAGAAAACATCATATAGCCAGGTTTTCAGGACCACATTTACTCATCTTGTAAGTAAAGATGTTGAACGAATGTGCAATGGATTCAAATCAGTTTGGATTCCATAGCAGACTGTCTTTTTTTCAGCCTTGTGGATGCTGCAGACCAAAGATCATTAAAAAAACCAAAAAACTTTTGAGAGTACTTGCGCAAATTTATACTTGCAGAAGTGGAACAAAATTCGGGTGCATTCCTGAGGGAATTTAAGACTCCTGACAATCTGCGAAATACAGATGGAAGGGACTTAACAAAATCCACACATCCCTAACTGTAAATTAGCTAAATTGCTGACCATTTTGGCCAAGTTCTGGACAAGGGAAATGGGGAAAATACCTCTTCGAAATGCCTATCGCTAACAATCGTCGGCCATGCGCCTCTCATTCCTCAAAGCCACTTCCAAGTAAGCTGAAATGCTTGAAAGTTGCTGTTTTCAGCTAATAAAATTAACTCCTGAAATTTACAGAATGTGGGAGCAGAGCAGATGAAAAACATAAATTAAACCAGGGAATTTACTAAGTCCTTATTTCCCTCTTATCGCTGATTTTGTTTTCACACTTTCATACCGATCACCATATGTTTGGGACTCACTTCTCTCATCTTTCCAAGGTTTTTTTTTTGGTTTTTTTTAAAATTTGTACCTGCGTGTAAGAAAACTGTTTTGTACCACCTGTTCATGTTTTGTTTTCTCAGTGGGGGGACATAATTCTTCTTAATCTACTTAAAGGATTTAAATGGCATATTAACATTATCCCTTCAGGCTCATGATACTACAACCGTCTTGGAATGTTTATAATGTAAGGTGATTTAGGAAGCAATCCTATATGCTGTTACCAGGAAGTAGGCCCCATGGAACTCAGTGGGACTTACTTCTGAGTAGACATGCATAGGATTGCACTGTTGTACTGAGCTGTCTCTGACTTTCAAACTCTAAGGCTGGGGTGAGGAATATGTGACTCTCCAAGTGTTGGTGGACTACAACTCTCATCATCCCTGAGCATCATAGCCAATGGTAGAGGATGATAGGAGTTGTAGTTTAATATCAAGCAGAACTCCTGTATGTTCTAAGAAGTTACTGGATTACGTTTAACATATAAAGCCTTAAACAACTTGGAACCAGGTTACCTTAGGGATCACCTAACCCCTTATGTCCCTGCCCAGTCCTCTGGAAGAATACTTCTGATGATACTGCATGTTCCTGAAGCCAACCTATAATAGATTTCCATAGCCAAAGAGATGCTTGCAGATTTCAGTTTGAATCAGGTACAGGTGACCCTCTCTCTATTCTGGAAAGTGCTAGATAAAGGGTTCATCATAAATTTGTGCCAAACTTAAAACATAAGTGCAGTCTCATTGTTTTCAACTGCCACACTCATAAACTCCGAGTGTTTTGCTGATCCTTTCTAATTGGATTACTGGGGATTAGACTCCTCTAATTTTGGAGGACAGAGAAGAAGAGGCTAGCAAATGCTTGGCAAGGATGAGTGGCTCCATTTTATTGTAGCTCAGACATCTGTTTCTGGCCAGAGGTCTACCATGGACCCATGATGACTAAGGAGTACTCTGAAATGTTGTTCAGCAGTAATGCACCTGTTTTGCATGCCAAAGACAGCAGGTTCAATCTCTAGATTTAGAAATGCTTATTTTTAAAAGGGTTTCCGGTGCCTCCAGTTAGAAGGATTAGCTGGCAGGTGATGTTTAAGAACAGGGCTAGATTAAATGGTAGGCATGGTTGGGCGTCTGCTCAGGGCCCACGCTCCAGCTGGGCTTGTGGACAAGAGCCTCATGGAGTTGCTTCTCCTTGTGCATTTGTTCACCTGCCTCTTACTCTGGCCCAGACAACAGTGGTCATGAGAAGGAGGAGCAGTAGATACCACTTCCTACTTCCTCATTGGCTCTTTGCCTGTCAAGCAAGCAAGTGGCAGTAATGATGAAAAAGGGCTGCATTCATAGAAGCATAGCTTCCAAATCGTGTGAGGTACTGGTTCCCCTCTATTCGGCACTGGTTAGGCCCCATCTTAAGTATTGCAGCCAGTTCTGGGCACCACACTTCATGAAGGATGTAGACAAGCTGGACCGTGTTCAGAAGAGGGCAAAGAGGATGATCAGGGGTCTGAAAACAAAGCCCTATGAGGAGAGACTGAAAAAACTGGGCATGTTTAGCCTGGTGAAGAGAAGATTGAGGGGAGACATGATAGCCCTCTTCAAATACTTAAAAGGTTGTCACACAGAGGAGGGCCAGGATCTCTTCTTGATCACCCCAGAATAATGGGCTCAAGTTACAGGAAGCCAGATTCCGACTGGACATCAGGAAAAACTTCCTGACTGTTAGAGCAGGATGACAATGGAACCCATGACCTAGGGAGGTCATGGGCTCTCCCCCACTAGAAGCATTCAAGATGCACCTGGGCAGCCATCGATCAGGGATGCTTTAAGGCGAATTCCTGCATTGAGCAGAGGGTTGGAGTGGATGGCCTTATAGGCCTCTTCCAACGCTACTGTTCTATGATTTCTATGAGATTAGGAGCATAGCAATTGGTGATAATGGTGGCGAGAAGGTAAAGTCACTGAGGGAAGGCCCCCCTTGAATCTGGCTTGCCCAAAAGCTGTCAAAAATGTGGAACCAGCACTGTGTAAAAAGACGTCTGCCTATTTCTGAGTTTCCCCCTCCCCCATTTTTCTTGACCTTCTCGTATTTACCTCCTGAATTTCCAACTGGTTGCACAATGTGGATCCGTGCATTCTTTAAGCTAGTTCTGTGTTTGATTGAGTAGCTTGATCCACTCTAATCGTTATTGTAGGTCTCCCCTTTTAACTTCATGACATTTCTGGATTACTTAAAAATTGTGTGCCCCCCCCCCCCTTTCTTGCTCTAGGTTTTTCTTCCTGGTCCCTTTTCTATATGCATCGCTCTGCCATTTAAAAACGCAAGGCTGCATTCTGAATCTTGCCCCATTTCTGCTTTTGTCTTTGTGAATGCAGAGATAACATATCAACATCCCTCACTGCCCTTGTCTACATGGTGTCTTCCCACAACCATATCTTTCACCTGGTCATGTGAAACTTTTAGCATATGGCACAGTGTTATCTTATGCTTATGCAAAAACACCCACAGACAATGGGGAGGGATGGGATGGCTCGATCATGCAATCCGGTTGTGCGAATCCATTCCATCCATCTACGCAGCTTCAGATGCTGAGGCCAAATCATATTCATTGTCACAGATATGCATGCTGAGCTTCACCAGCATCAGTAGGAAATGTTGAGTCTCAGTTGGAAAAGAAAAAAAATGTTCTGGACGGAGGCATGTCTTTCTGGAACGGAACCCTGAACAGGAGCACTTTGGTTAGGAAGTGAGAATATTTTACAACAAGTGTGGGGAACCTGTGGCTCTCGTGACTCCAGATCCTATCAGCCCCAGCCAACATTTTCAATAAGGATTATGGGGGATTGTAGTCCAAGAAGATTTGGAGGACCACAATTTCCCTACACCTGCCTTACAGTGTTTTGGGCAGTATCCAACGCTGACATACCACAAACTCAGATAGAGCCTGTGGAGCTCCGCTGAATCTTTCTGTTGCACAAACATTTACCCGTTACATTTGCACAACTGGTTGTGCAAGCTGTTGCACCACTGTTTGTGCAGTAGGTTGCACAGGGGGGGCAAGCAGTTGTATAACTGGTTGCACCAGCAGAATGTGCAACTAGTTACACAAGTGGAATGCACAAGGGTTATGTGCAAGTGGTCGCACAATCATAGTGCAAAACAGCTTGTGCAAACAGACCTGTATTTGGATTCTTCTCTTGTGCATAGTTCGGAACCTAGTTTCCGCTAGTGCAACAACAGTGGGATAGTGGTCTTTGATGCAGCTCTCGCTTACTGGAACTAACGGCATCTCCTTCCCCACACAAATTGGTTTGTGCATGGTGTTTTTTGTCAGGAGTATTGCATGGGAGGTAAGGGTTAAACACCCTCCATCTGCACCATGGGTCTCCCTCCTTGGCTGCTATTTAAAGTTCAAAGACAGTCAAACAAACATAAGGCCAAAAACACCACATTTGAGGTAACGTGACACTTGGTCCCGTGTCCCATAATCCCTAGGGCTCCATTGATGGCTCAGGATCTGAGCCCACCATGTGCTTGGTTGAATGGTTTGTTTTAAATGTCCCATTTGCCTTTCGTTCTGCTGCCTGGAGCGTGTGCGTACATGTTATCTCTCAACAGAATTAGACAATTCTTGCCTTCTATATCCCTTTTCACTGGCTACATTTCTTCCTTTATAACTCATCCCCCGAGAAAGGTTCATGACTGAAAAATCATTGCTAACTTCATTTTCCGTCTTCAGCGTGCATTTCTTTCCCAGGGCAGTAATAAGGAGTAATGGCCAACACATCTTGCGAGGCCTGCAGAAGGCTGCAAAGTGCCTTTTGGTGTTTTCTTATTTGTTGCCATATTTAACTTATTTTAAGGATGCTAATTTGTCTTCCTGGCTTAGCTGTTTGTCTTCCCATTTAGCAATCTTTTCAAGCCTTTCTGTGATGTGTTTAGAGTGTGGGTTGTTTTCCCCCCAACAAGAGAGGGAAGTAAAAACAGGAAACCATTCCTCCCCCCCCCCCACCCCCACCCCATCCCCACACACGGTTTTTCCTTGGAATGGCTCACCCAGCCCAATTGTAAAACTGTTTACTTGGAAGTAAATCATAGTGGTTCAATGATTTATTTGCTGCACTTTTATCCTGCTTTTCAGGCCATTATTGAGCATCACCAGACGGGGGGAAATCGCGGTTCCCTACCTTCGCTTCTGTGCCCTCGCTCCTGCCCCGCAATACTTCCTCTTTCTACCCAGTGAAGAAAGAGGAAATAAACAAAGACCATGTGGCCCATTTAGGAGCCGTTTTTATCGCACCATTTTTCCTGCACACAGCAGGAAATGGTGGCACTTTCCGTTTCTTTAAAAAACAAAAGTTGGATTAAAAGGAGTCCATTTTGTGATGGAAAACAGGCAAGAAGGAGCGGGAGGCATGCGGGAGGCATGCGGGAGGTGGACACCATCCAAAGGGCGTGCGAACATCCGTAAGTGGGCAGTAGCGAGCGTATGATAAAATGCTTGACTGATGACGCTCATTGTCTCCAAAACGGCTCGCATCAATAATAATAATTATTGAGCAAGAGAAGCCCTGCTATTAGGCCTACAAACAAAAATGACGAGACACAAGGGAAGGAGAATGGAAGGAAAAAGGAAGAGGAGGGAAATCAATTTTTCAAGGTCAGAAAAAAATGTGGTGATCTATAAGCGGGCATTTAAGCACACTTTACACTGGGCTGATCTCCCTATGCTGGTCTCCTTGTTTGAACAGCAGCAGTGGGTGGATCTTATTCCTTTGGTCAATGGAGGGTGGCAGTGTGTCCTTTTCCCTTCCTTCTGCAATCCCAACAAGGCAACTATCAATTGGAGTGTGTTGGCTGAGTGGGAAGCAAGCTCCCTGCAAATGCTCCTTCCCTGGCCTATTGATGGGCGATGTTGGTCACGCCCTTGGCTTGATGTTGTTCCTAGGAAGCAGTGGGTACAGCCTCCCATTGGCCCTACATCCCATAGCTGATGGCAGAAGCCAGAGTTAAATAAGGTAAACATTGAGGAGGGACCATAGCTCAGTGTGATAGAGCACCTGCTTTGCATGCAGAAGGTCCCAGGTTCAATCCCTGGCATTTCCAGGTAGGGTAAGGAAAGGATCCTGCCTGAAACCCCAGAGAACCACTACCCATCCATGTTGGCATTACTGGGCTAGATGGACCAATGCCTTGACTCTGTATGAGACCAGCTTCCTATGTTCCTAAGTCACTGGCTAGCACTGGTCAGGCTGAGAGGGTGAGTGGTCCAAGCTGAGCTTCATAGCCAAACATGTTTGATCTGCCCCCTCCTTCCTCTTGAACATCCTAAGGTATCACGCTTGACCGTTTGCATGTATGTGGAGACAGTCATCTGCCTATCTTGCCTTGTGGTGTCCCTGCTCTAGAACTGTCTAGAAAAGTTCTGTCTGATGTGTTCATGATGTAGGAGTGATGGCTCGCACATATAGAGAAGATCACATCATGACGTGTTCTTAAAGGAAACGTGTATCGAAGAGGGAGAATTCAGCCCATTTTATACAGCCTGCAATGGCTTGTGTTTGAGCAGATAATTAATTTTCCAAGTGAAAAGGAAGCAGAATTGGCAGGTTGATAGAAGCTACTTGATGTTCTTTGGAGTCTGTTTCGGAAACCCCAGAGAGTAAATAACAAGTGAGTATTAAAATATTTGCTTAAAATGATTTGGTTGGTGTCCCTTTAGATTTAAGCAGGAACCATCACATGTCATTTCCCGGAATTTCTATGACCTCTCTGTCAGGTGGTGAAGAATATACAGCTGCCTTCTTGACAGAGGTAATGAATTCTGAGACAGGTGGTGTTCTTTGATTATACGGCATTATAATTGTAGACCTTTTCTTGCGACATCTCTGACAGTTCACTTTTATATCTGGAATGGCATGCAGATTAACTGGGGGGGGGGGTTGCACCTCATCTAACAATAGTTGAATAAAATGGCTAACTACAAGGTGAGAAAGAGGCAAGGGAATGGTGGTTAGAGTGGAAAAATAAGAGGAATCTTTCTAGTGCTGTATTCTGTGTGTATTGAGGTTAGTCATAAGAAGTTCAGGTTTGTATGAATTAGGGCTGTGCACTGCCTCAGGCCGAATTTGTGCAACTGAGGCGAGGTGAGCTGCTTCAGCCCGCCTTGGTCTGGATCCAAGGTTTTACTGGGTTGGCCCGAGGCACCCCGAAGCTGAAGCAGATCAGTACTGAAGCTTCGGGGCACTTTGGGCCAATTCGTAGCGGTGCTACCCACCCTCCCGGGAAAGCCAGTGCAAGGCAGTCCGTGAGCCCTCCCTTCTCTGCCCTCCCCAGTCACCTCCTCCTAACTGCATCGTCGCCCACTGCCGAGACTTACCTGTAAAGCATGTTCTCCTCCCAGAGAACCCAGCCACAATTTAAAGTTAAGGTCACGGCATCTCTCGTTTTTACTATATCTATGGATGCAAACTATGGCGGCAGCGGGGGAGGGGGGTGAATCTCGCTTCAGCGCTAAGGTAAGGTGGGCACCCCCCGAAGTGCCCTGAGTCAAATTGAGGCCATTTTGGAGGCAAAGCCCAAGCATGAATCGGACCTGAGGACTGGTTTTTAGGTTTTGGGTGGATTTGCTCAAATGTGCATTTGCACTAATGCACATTATTAGTGCAGGTACAAATTAGTGCTAATGCATATTAGCAGAAGTGGAATGAAATTCTTCTACATCCCTAAGAAAGTCTGATTCCATCAATGAGCGGATGGCGGAACAAAAGATGGGACAGGAGTTAACAAAATCCACACATCCCTACTCCAGGCAGTGCAGACACATTACAAGAAGAAAAGTTCTTTCATTTTATAGAACAAACCTCTTTCCCCTCCTTTTGGATTTTTGTCCCTTTTGCAGTTTGGTTCAGTGCCTTGCTGGGTGCTTTCCATTTATGTGTTGCAACAGCTGCATTTTACAATGTGAATAAAGTTGACCATTCATAATGCAGGATCATTGTGATTCTGTGTATGCTTTCTATTGATTAAATGCATCGTCGCAGCCACGGAGCAGCGTTTCCATTTCTCCTTCCACCTCGCATTCTTCGGGAAGCGTTCAACATATATTTTCATGAGTTGATATGAAGATCCATTTGCTGGTTTAGAATGGTGAACGAAGAATACCGGCATTCTTTGGAGGAGTAAACGTGTTTTTGTTTGTTTTCTCTCATGCTCCCAGCTTGATTTATGAGCTTCCTTTTCATTTACTAAAGGGAGGGGAGAAAGTATTAAAGCTGTGATTCTCTGCAGACTTTCATAAGGATGTCAGAGAGACACTCAACGGATGCAAAGAGTTCAGATTTTTATTAATCTGACCTGCCGAGTCTACAGCGGGGCAGCTTTTTCCGAGTCACAGGGGTTCTACTGACTAGCAAGCCATTAAAAAAAAAAAACATTTCGGGAGGATGTGCTGAAAAGTGCATTAGTGCTAATAGTCATTTACAAACAAGAACAAAATTCTAATATGTCCCTAAAGCAAAATCCGAATCTGTCAATGAGAGGACAATGGGAGATGGCTGACAGACCTCAGACGGGGTGGATTGAACAAAATGTGTACATCTCTAGCACTGAGTGCACTCAGCAAGAGCTGGAGCAGATCCTATCGCTTTGATCAGTGTACCTATATGATGTACATTTCTAACCGTGTAGTATCTGGTATCAACATGCAACATACCCAGGAAGCAGCCGGGGTCCCAGCAACCCATGCTGACTTATGCTTGCCCCCCGTCCATCCCCAACTAGGGATATCATAAATATCCCGTTTGGATTTTTATGAATTCAACCCACAGATCACACACACACACACAGCTAAAAATGTGCATTTCCATCATAGTCTTAAGTGTGAAAATGTGCATCATGAGGAAATTTGCGCATTCATGAATTTGTGCAGATTCAAAAACTAAAAAAGCAAACAGATTCCGTCGATGTGTGGATGAGGGAACGAAAGGCGTCTGACAATCCATGAAACACAGGTGGAATGGATTTTACACAATCCATATATCCTACCCCAACTGGTGTAGTGGAGCCAGGGCTCTCAGGGACACAACACAAATATATAATAATAATAATAATAATAATAATAATAATAATAATAATAATAATAATAATATAAAGACAGGCCCTTACTCGAGGTGGATTTGGGCAACCAGTAACCACATGATCAACATGTAAAAACTTAGCTCATCTAAACATGTGGAAAGTTAATACCCTCACTTTTCCAGGAACGTGCGATGGAAAGACAGGCATTACTGGTCTTATCATATGGCCGGAAGCCCCGGAGAACCGCCTCTGCACACTGGGTAGTATCCAGTGCTGCACAGCTATTAACTTAAATGCTGTTGCACTGGTATAAACTGTCCCTAGCATAACAAGGAAACCTGTTATTCCAGCAAACACTATTAGCATTGCACTGGAGATAGCTTACACTAGTGCAACACAGTTTTATGTTAGTGGTAGTGAAGGATTGGATACTGCCTAAAATGCTGTTAAATCAAGCAAGAATCAAGTGACTGGCATGAAGGAGCCAAATAACTGAAGAACAACACAGAAAGGCCTGAAAGCTGTCGCAAACCCTTCCTCTGGAGTTTTGGTGCCACTTTTGAGAAGGCCTTGTCCTGAGTAGCTATCCACTGGACCTTGAATGGCAAGAGCATGTTGTTAGATCAGGTGGCCTTCTAAATCCATCATCAGAAAAGCCCTCACCTGGTATGAATACATGTTACAATGTTCTGCTCTAGAATTAAGAACAGGTTGCCAGGCCAGCAGGCCAATCCTACCCATGTGTGGTGTAGTGGCTAAAGTGTTGGACTGGGAGTTGGGAGATCCAGGTTCTAGTACTCACTCGGCCATGGAAACCCACTGGGTGACTTTGGGCCAGTCACAGACTCTCCGCCCCCTCTACCACACAACTGGCAATTGCATTTGCAGAACACATTCAATGAAAAATATACACATTAAAATGCACAATTTCATGCTTTAGTCAATGGGGAAAAGTATGCATTGGGGGGGGGGACACTTTAAAAGTGTGGACCTAAGTGTGGACTTTTCCCATTTGAACAACGCCAACAAAAACCTCTCGTTCAGGAACAGAATGAGGTAGACCAAGATTTGAGGTGGAACTCAGAGAAACTTGATGAGTTCAAAATTCATAGATTCTCCCATCTCTAATGTTTACTCAAAGATAAGCCCTGCTGAGTTCAATGGGACTTATTTCCTAATAAGCGTGCCTTAGGCTACAATCATGCTTGAGATTTAACCCCACTGAACACGATGGATCTTATTTCCCAGTAAACATGCATAGGATCAGGCTTCATGTCCTGCCTCCCATGAAATGCACCTCTCCTTTCTGTAAAATGCGTAATGATTGTGATCAGTGGCTGATGCAACGGTAAGCTTTAAAATTAAAGTCTGATGCCATCAACGCAATTCTGAGAGGATTTGCTCATTTGTTGCCTATCCAAGTGATTTTTGCAGTACATGAAAGGCAGAACAGCTTCATTTCGGGAGTGTCGTCTCCACTTAGCAAACACTTTATTAAGGAGACACTTGCAAATAAGGGATCTTGCTACATCTCCTTAAAATAGGGGCTGATCATTGCTATGTTAATCCAACATCTGACTGTCAATTCTCATTACGGAGAGATGTTAACAGTTGGCAGAGAGACTTAGCTTGAGTTGATGCTGGAAGGATGACGATCATTGCCTATGTCCATCGGTCTTGAGGTTGCACCAGGACCCTAAAACAAGGGGAGGAAAGAGGCTTTATTAAAGCAAACTGTTACAGACATTTTCTAATGTACTGTAAACATCTTTACAAGGAACTTTCCCTTGCCTGTAGAAATTAATGCCTTATTTTGGCAGTTTAGCAAATGTTCTGTTTATTGGCCTGGCTGTTCTTATGAGCATCTTGGTTTCTTTATTCCTATCAGTTTATGAGAGAGCTGCAGCTATAAATATCACGGACTGAATACAAAGCTTAAAATTTCTTGATATCTGCAGGGGTTTTTTTTATGATTCATGTACTGCTCTAATTTGGATGCTAATTTACCATTTACTGTTCAATTTGGCTTTGATTGAGTACAACCTTTCTCTCCCTGCTTTACAAAGGATCAGGGATGTCTGAGTATTTTGTATATAGTCAAGGCTAGCAAATGTGTTACATCATTTACTGCTTTTTCTGGTGTGTGTGTGTGTGTGTGTGTGTGAGAGAGAGAGAGAGAGAGAGAGACTATTTACACTACTGCTTTAAAACGGTTTATAACAGTTTTCAACCGGTTATTAACCAGTTTAACACTGTTATAAACCGTTTTAAAGCAGTAGTGTAGATAGGCTCAGAGAGAGAGAGAGAGAGAGAGAGAGAGAGAGAGAGAGAAGGGGAGCACACAATTTATGTATGTAAGAAGTCAAAACAGCATGGTCTCTCTACCAAAATGGTTGTGCCAACTTCTTCCCCTGTCTTGGAACTTAAAATGTTTACATCCATCCTTCTACAAGAATTAGCATTTATAAAGACTTAAGATTGCCAAGCCCATCATGCAGTGTAATTGAGTAAGGAATGCTTACACCCCCCCCCCCCATTCTACCTCTTCTTCTCCAGGGATCTCTGTCACTGGACACCTGATCCCACAGTGTTTGGTGTAAAGAGTAAGTTGTACTCTCTATTCTTCTCCATATGAATCAGTACTCCCCTTTATTTATCAAAGAATGCCTCTGTGATAGACAGACAGACAGACAGAATGCATTTGTGA
Source organism: Anniella stebbinsi (assembly GCA_029215795.1). Classification (NCBI taxonomy): domain Eukaryota; kingdom Metazoa; phylum Chordata; class Lepidosauria; order Squamata; family Anniellidae; genus Anniella; species Anniella stebbinsi. The sequence continues at coordinate 7,469,711 of JARDYH010000007.1, forward strand.
TGCATCTGTGATAACCTGATCCTGATAGCCCCTGATCCTGGTATCTGGAGGTAGGAACAGATTTTGCTCACTCTCAGTTTCAGTTCAGAACACAATCCCTACATGGTCCCACAGAACTCAATGGGGGGACCAATGGAAAACTAAATTTCTATAGTGCTGTACTAGTTCATAGCTGAGGTCAGTTCTTTGGTGATACTACAGAGAGATGCTACAATTCATGGAACCAGGAACTAGCCTTTACTTAGATACAGAGATGGAAAGCAACAGCTCGTGGTGTGTATGTCTACTTGCAACGACAAACTGATGTGTGATAGTGTTAATAGAGACGAGTTTGAGGTGACCTTATTCTGAGCCGGGAGGAAACATTACAAAACTTTGAGGCCATTTTAGGGCTGACCAGCAGATGTCTCTGTTAGACACACAGATGTATAATCTGATATTACATCCTTACCCTAGTAACTGCATTCTCTCCTTGGCAAACCTTGGCAAAGGTTTTTGTGCATTTGTTACTGGTTTCATTTTGGATTCTACTGCCAACCCTAGGTGGAGTTTCCCGCCACCTGCCACCACAGCCATAAGGGAGACAATGGCATGAGGTAAAATTAACAGACTGTTCCTTGACATATTGATGGACTGTGCTGTTTGCAGTGAACGCCGAGACCTCAGAAGGCTGAGCTCTGGAACATTGCATTCAAGAGGATGTTGCTGACAGGCTGGTCTTTATTATTATAATCAGAATTATTGACCTTTTTATCCTGTCCTTCCTCCAAAAACCTTGGAGTGATGTAGATTGTCCATCACCGACTTTGTAAACTCCCGACAAGGTGCAATCCTAGAATCTGTTTTGTAATTACAGGGCTGAATCCTGGAAAGCTTGAAGAAGTAATAAAGATTAAGGCCTCTGAGCACATGCAGAGTGTTTTTCACCACCACCATCACACTACAATCTAGCGCTACAGATTTAAACGTAGAAGCATGGATTCCTGGATAGACTATTTGGCAGGCTCTGGCACAACTCGTGAAACTCAAAATAAGGTGGTTCATGAGTTGAAGCTGCTATACTGGTCATGCTTGTATGTGTACCAAGCTTGATAGCTATCCAACAAACGTCAGTATTCAAATCAAGATTGATTATAAACACCTACATGTCGGGATGTGAAATTTTGTCCCACAGAACTCAATGGGGATGCATGAGAAAATGGCTCAATTCAGACGACACGATAGTCAATGGTGGGGTAATAATCAACTTTACAGTTGTTCAACTAGGGGGTACTCCCCACACAACATGGTAATAAATAATCAACTGTGGTATGTATTAGGATCAGCGCTGAGTTGACTATGGCAGCATTCGGATGACACAATAGTCAAAACAAGTGACGATTGTTTCCCCCACACCAGTTGTTTATTGTGTCATCCGAATTGAGTCAATGTGTTTCTATAGTGCTGTACCTGTTAATAACCTAGATCAATCCCTTGGTCATGCTATATTATGCTGTAGCATTCCATATGTGTTTCGTTCTGTTGTCCGCCCATTGATGGAATCAGATTTTTCAAACTAGAATTTTGTTGTATTTGAATGCAAGGAGGAGACCAGTGCTTCTGTAGCAGTTTGTATATACAAAATGAGAACTCAGAATAATGGAGAACTTTCATCTGAGATTGTACAGAGGACTTCAGAAACTGGTGAGCATATTATGATTTCTGTTGGGATAGATTCACCCCTACTTTTTGAATCTATCAAAATGGCAATATTTGTTTCCCATCTCTTCCACTCTGACCTTGACGTCACGTGCAGTCTGTTTCAATTTTGAGAATGAGTTTCAGTTATTGCAACCTGGAGTTGTAGGCAAGATACTTGGAGGGATTCAGCCCACATCTTGTGTGTTTGATCCTTGCTCATCATGGCTAACTGCATGTAGCCCAAGGGAATGGATTGTGGGAGTGTCATGGTTCCGTCTGAAGAATCTTCCTCTGAGGAGGAAGAAGTTTCAGAGACTGCAGCTTCACCCATTCCCCAGGACTTACTAGAGGAGGAGGAAGGGCAGGGAGGTTCTTCAGAAAAGCCCCAGGAAAGCCACCCTCTTCCACCCCCTGTCTCCAACGAGAAAGATTCTGGGCCTGAAGAGGTTTGTCCTTTAACTCCCCAGCAGAGGCGGCGTCTGAAGCGTGCAGAGCAAGTTCGTCCCACAAGACGCAGCATGAGATTGCAAAAACAGAGCACAGCAGACGCAAGCCTTAAATAAGATTGCGAAAGAATATGAAACAGCTGGGGGAAGGGGCAAGGACAAGCTCAGGCAAAAATAAAAGGCTTGAATGGGGAAGCAAGGGTTCGTTGGGAGCAACCGACGTAATCGGCTCCTAGCACTCCTGCATACTTCCGGCTTGTAAACTGTGGATTGAACACCCGGCTTGACTTTTGATTCTGGACCCTGGACTTCCCTAATACCTGGTTTGACCTTTGGCTTCGACAATTGGACTATCTGAATCTCTGGCGTGACCCTTGGCTTTGGCAACTGGACTTTGTGGACTTTCTGGTGTGATTTTGGATTCTGGAACGGAACTGGGGATTTACCTGCCTTGCTCTGTAAATTCGGCACTCCATGCAGGCTTGGGGTTAATCTCTTAAATATAAATTTATTTATTTATTTATTTATTTATTACATTTGTATACCGCCCCATAGCCGAAGCTCTCTGGGTGGTTTACATAGGATTAAAAACAATTAAAAACAATATACAAAAATTAAAACAGCAAAAACATACAACATACACACAATCTGTACATTTAAAAACCACTTCAACACTTCAAAAAACTACAAAAACAAAACAAAACAAACCCAGGCTCCTCAGATATTGCCAAATGCCTGAGAGAAGAGGAAAGTCTTGACCTGGCGCCGAAAAGATAACAATGTTGGCGCCAGGCGGGCCTCATCGGGGAGATCGTTCCACAATTGGGGAGCCACCACAGAGAAGGCCCTCTCTCTTGTTGCCGACCTCCGAGCTTCCCTCGGAGGAGGCACTCGGAGGAAGGCCTTAGATGTTGAACGTAGTGTTCGGGTAGGTTCATGTCGGGAAAGGCGTTCCATCAGGTATTGTGGTCCCAAGCCGTGTAAGGCTTTATAGGTTAAAACCAGCACCTTGAACCAGGCTCGGAAACATACAGGCAGCCAATGCAAGCAGGCCAGAGTAGGTCTTATATGTTTGAACCTACTGGTTCCAGTTATCAATCTGGCCGCTGCATTTTGCACAAGCTGCAGCTTCCGAACCACCTTCAAAGGCAGCCCCACGTAGAGTGCATTGCAGTAATCTAACTTGGAGGTTACCAGAGCATGGACAACTGAAGCCAGGTTATCCCTGTCCAGATAGGGACGTAGCTGGGCCACCAACCGAAGTTGGTAGGAGGCACTCCGTGCCACTGAGGCCACCTGCGCCTCAAGTGACAGAGATGGTTCTAGGAGAACCCCCAAGCTACGAACCCGCTCCTTCAAGGGGAGTGCAACCCCATCCAGAACAGGTTGAACACCCTCCATCCGGTCAGCGGAACCACCCACCAACAGCGTCTCAGTCTTGTCTGGATTGAGTTTCAGTTTATTAGCCCTCATCCAGTCCATTGTCGCAGCCAGGCACTGGTTCAGCACATCCACAGCCTCACCTGATGAAGATGAAAAGGAGAAATAGAGCTGTGTGTCATCAGCGTACTGATGACAACGCACTCCAAAACTCTGGATGACTGCACTCAACGGTTTCATGTAGATATTGAACAGCATGTGGGACAAAACTGACCCCTGCGGAACCCCATACTGGAGAATCCACGGGGCCGAGCAATGTTCCCCAAGCACCACCTTCTGGAGCCGACCCCCCAAGTAGGAGCGGAACCACTGCAATGCAGTGCCTCCCACTCCCAACTCAGCCAGTCGTCCCAGAAGGATACCATGGTCGATGGTATCGAAAGCCGCTGAGAGATCAAGGAGAATCAACAGAGTCACACTCCCCCTGTCTTTCTCCCGACATAGGTCATCATACAGGGCGACCAAGGCTGTTTCCGTACCAAAACCAGGCCTGAAACCCGACTGAAATGGATCCAGATAATCAGTCTCATCCAAGAGTGCCTGGAGCTGGCTCGCAACCACCCGCTCCAGGACCTTGCCCAGAAATGGAACATTTGCTACTGGCCTGTAGTTATTAAGATTTTCTGGGTCCAGGGTCCAAACTTCAGACAATTAAGTTTGCTGGCGTACTTCCTGGACATTCCATGATAAGGGGCTTGGTTGGCTGGATTCCCAGACAGGAGACTGGTGAATTACGACAGGGAGTCCAGAAGATAATTAAGACCTTTTTAAGAGCTAGGGCGATCCCAGCCACCTTGAGGGAAATGGTGGTGGGGCCATCCATTAAGAGGACTTCCTTGAACTGTTGCCTTCTTGGTCAAGGAGTTTGATAACATGGTGCTCTCTAATTCCAGGCTTTCTTGGATGAGACAGATTATCAAGACCAGGTGCAGACAACCTGGTGCTCTCCAGATGTTTTAGACTACAATTTCCAGAATCCCTGATCACTGGCCATCCTGGCTGAGGCTTATGGGAGTTACAGTCTAGATTGGGATGGCACCAGGTTGCCTACCTTGATCTAGACCCATTTCAATCTGGCTTCAGGCCTAGATTAGGCATCTAAACAGCCTTAATCTTCCTGATGGATGACCTCTGCCAGGAGACAGTCTGTTCATTTTCCATGATATTGTGACAATCATGGTGTCCTTCTGGATAGGTTTAGTGACTTAAAAACTGGAGGTATGGTGATACCGTAGTTCTACTCCTACTTGCAAGGCCCATTCTGGAAGATGTTACCATGGGATGTCTGCTTGGATCTTTTGCACTTATATTATGGGGTCCTGCAGGGGTTCTTTTTGTCCCATATTTT